>CM035425.1:21198050-21450550 GCA_020310875.1 Ceratopteris richardii | reverse complement strand
AGGTCGTAGGCTAGCATCTCTATGCTATTCTTCCTATGTTTTTCTATGCATGAAGTGGACATCCACTTATATAGCACTAGGAGGAGCTAGATATTCTGGAAAGGGTGTGTGGATAATTGTCTTGGAGTAGCAGAGGAGGAGTGGTGGTGAGGTATATAAGACCTAGGTAGTTGCCACTATTAATCACCAGAGTTCGAGTCAGTTGCCATTGTCAGTTTCCAAAAGGGTCAGGAGTGGCCGACCAAAGAGTTAGGAAGTGGCCCTTGTGGGGTGGACCACGGGTGGCCCAAGGTGCCCAATGTGGCTGCTAGACTCAGTTTTTAAACTTGCCCAAGGTGGTTGTCAAACTTGCCAAAGGTGCCTAATATGGTTGCCAAACTCACCCAAGGTGGTTTCCAAACTTGAAAGGTGGTTTTCGAACTCGCATAGTTAGAGGGCTTCTTTTTCGTGTCACAAAGTTGCAAGGATACACTTCCCATTCTCCTAGTTGCACGGCTACACTTCTGAGTTGCCGAGTTGCAGGGATACATTTTCTAGTTGCCCAATTGTAGGGCTACACTTTTGAGTCACCCAATTGCAAGGCTACACTTTCCAATCGCCTAGTTGCAAAGCTACACTTTCCAGTCTCCTAGTTGTAGGACTACACTTGCGAATTGCCTAGTTGTTGTTGCAATTGCAATTGTAGTTGTAAGGCTACACTTGCTAGTTGCCCAATTGCAAGACTACACTTCCAAGTTTCCATGGTTACCTCCACGAGTGCCTCTCATCCACCTTTAGCCCAGTTCTTTCCATGCTAGGGGATCATCAAGACCATATGTATCACCTTTAGTCCTATGCTTTATGTCTCAAAACTTTATTTATTTTTGTTGTATATAGTGTTGCCCATGGGAAGGTCTCCCAAGAGGAGGAGGTGTCTACTACATAAGGTGGTTGCCCATAGGGAGTTCAATGGTCACCCAACCCAAAGGCCGTACAAATTATGCATCTACAACTTGAATAAGGAAGCACTATTTAGAGTGATATTGGCAAATATGCAGCGAGTCATGCCTCTAGGCATCATAAAAAAGGTACTTATGCTAGTACAAGGCTTTCAATTCATACTAGATTTTATTATCATGGCACTACCCCAAAAAACCTTCTTTGCTTTGCTCTTTGGGAGACCTTGGCTCACGCAGACTAGAGCACTTCAAGATTGGGGTAGGATCATATTTTGGATCTCCACCAAGGCGAATGGCAAGATTAGGGAACTTCAAGATTGGGGCAGGAACATGTTTTGGATCTCCACCAAGATGAATGATAGACTAGGGCACTTCAAGATTGGGGAAGGAACATGTTTTGGATCTCCACCAAGACGAATGACTAGTTTCAGATCCGTTTGGAAGAAGGGTGCGATCATGCGAAAGCATTTGGGTACACCGGAGGTAATGCCTTCTTTACCACTTGAGGAGGATAACTTGTTTGGTTGGATGATGGGCAGCCCATAGTGCTCTGTAGTGGAAATTTATGAAATATATGAAAAATGAGTGTTGGATAGTGGAAATTCATGAAATAGATGGTTGGACTCTTCTCGTCCTCTGTACATGAGTGACTCTTGAGCACATGGTATCCAACTACCCTCTACTAGACCGATAGTGGTAAGAAAGTGGTAAGAAAGTAATTTACAGAAATTGAATATGAAAGAGAGCATACCATATGTTTGCAGGGAAAGAAACAAAGAAGGCCAAAAAATTGAAACATGCCCACTTGTCCAGGAGACCACAGTGGGTAGGGGCACCTAGTGGACCAACTTGGGCTAGTGCACCCAGTGGTCCAATCTAGGCGACTTCTCCAAGGCCTAGATGGGGGGCTACCTGAAGGTGGCCAAACTCATCAAGTTGTGCAACTATTTTTGGATGGACCACCTCATCCTACCTTTGGATGGACCATCTCACCCTGGTCAGAGACCTCCTAGGGGCCAATTGGGCCAACTCCTCTAGAGACTCCTTTTGTGGGGCAAGTTCGGCAAGTAACTTTTGTGTAGACACCTCAAGGGTCTAGGCGCCTCTAGTTGGGCAACTTCCTCAAAGTGGCCAAATATCACCAATAGACAAATCTACACTCTAGAGAAATCAGGTAATTGGGTTAATATGGATAGCTTCATTGTTGTAGGTCCAAAACATACAACATCATGAGAAATGAAGGTGTCTCCCCCCATGGAGTTTGACCCTACAACGCCAAAGGACATCCTATTTCAGGAAATTTCATCGAATTGGACCAAAGAGCAAACTATGGATCTCCTTAAACTTGCATATCGAAGTCCTCACATAATTTCTTTAGCCACATGACTTCACATGTAACTTGAGTCAAAGCTCTCTACTTAACTTTAGTTGAAGATAAAGCAATTGTGGGTTGCTTCTTTGAGCTCCAAGAGATGAGCTTCTTCCCTAGCATGATTGCATAGCCATTTGTGCTTCTTTTATCCTCCTTTGGAACTGCCCAACCAGCAATCGAGAATCCTTTGATGTGCAAATCACTCTCAGGAAGATACTAAAAGCCTACATTAATAGTGCTCTTAAGATGTCTTAGCACTCTTTTAGCCCAAGAAGTTGAGGCACTCTAGGAGTTTGCATGAATTGAGAGAGGAATCCCACATATGACACGTGGGGTCTTGTAATTGTGGTATATAATAATGAACCAATGATGGACCTATAAAGTGTGAGGTCATCCATTTCATCTCCTTCCATCAAGCTCAGCTTCACATTGATTTCCATTGGATGTTTCAACGGCTTGCAACCTCTAAGACCAAAATCTTTTCAACACTTCTAGTATGTATTTTTTTTATCACCCGAATTCAATTTGATTTGTACACAACTTCAATACCTAAGAAGTATCTTAGTTCTCCCAAATTTGAGATCTTAAATTTTGATCTTAGCCTCCTTTTTATGTCCTTCATTCCTTCTTCATCATCACTTGTTATGGTAAAATCATCTACATATACACATTTGTCCCATTGATACAAGGTTCTTTGTGATAGTGGGTACACACAACACATCCTTCAAACACTTCGTTTTTTGAGATCCATCTAACATCACTTAATTCCTTGACATTCAAGATGAAATCATTGATATTGATATTAGATGACTTCCTTAAGTTGTTGAGCTTGTTTTTCAACTGTATCTTCCTAGCTTTCGTGGATGTAGAATGTGTTGTGAGGGAATGGACAATACTTTCTTATCCCTCTCACTCCACTCTCTAAATGCTCTCAATTGATCATTGATGGGTTCTCTCTCTAAGCCTTGGATCTAATCCACTTATAAATCTCCACAATCCTTTACCCATAAGAAAGCTTGACATCCTAGACCTGCATTCTTAGTAATTGCTTTTGTCAAGCTGTTCCATTCATGCATTAAAGTCAGCCATGGTGATCTCCCCCTACTTCAGGATGCTCCCTAAGTGATCTTGGAAGTGAATTATGGAAGTCTTTCATCTTTAGTGTTGAACTTCAAGATCTTAAACGAGTTGATGTCACCTTGCCTTATATCTTCAAAAACAGCTTCCTTTTGATAATTGAACTTTAGAAATATTGAGAAGTATCTTACTCTTTGTTCCAACAGCTCTAGTGACTCCTTTGTCTTGTTTCAGACCACTAATGATGGTCTTGATGTCTAATACCATTTATGGGGACGTAACTCAACCACTATAATGAGAGGTGTGAATGATCTCTAGATGTAGACTCATCTGCACCTCTATAAACCAAAATGCTTCTTTCTAAGAGATTGTGTAGAGACTTCCATTGAAATTTTGCACACTTATAGTAGACTCTAGGAAGCTTTTCAATAGTGATTACAGTTCACTCCAATAAGCTTTTCTCAAAGAATAACTAAAGAATGAACTTGAAACTTTGCATAGCTTTAGAAGACTATAATCGCTATCAAAGGACAAAAGGATTATAAGAAATGGATAAATATGAAAGAAGATGTAGTGTTAACAACTTAGAACTAAATAGCTCTAGCACAACCTTTACACACCGAGAGATATGAAACACCACAATTCACTATTTTGCAAGCTTCTCAAAGAATACCAAGATTGAAGAGACTCATCCCGAGACTAGGTGAAGCTTGAAATGACTATATTAGCTAGCTAATGACATAAGCCTACAACAAATGGATGAATAATGATGAAGAACAAATGTTAACAACTCAAGGGTAGACTTCTACAACATTGCTTGTGCACACACAAAGGTATGGATATCCAAAACTAGCAAGAAAGAAAGCAAGGAGCTTGCTTGCTAATAGTCCAATACTATAAGAATGACCGATTCAAGCTATAACATGTGGGACTACTCATATGGGAGGCAACAAACATATATATACATGTGGAAAAGTTAGATGCACTTTTCCTAAAAATAAAAAATCACACATACGTATGATTTGAAATAGATGAGATGAATTAGGGGGCTTCAACAATTGTTAGGTGGAAGAATCTTCTTCGTCTAGTGCTCTGCTTGTAGCCAATCAGATTTGTCCAAAGTTCTCCGCTTAACTAGTGAAATTTATCCAAAGTGCTGGATTTCCAACAAATTATTCAAAAGTTTGTCAAAGATCATTCAAATGAAGGATGTTTGCCAAGAGGAGGAAAGTAACATCAGACACACGTTCCAAAAGAGACATCAACTAGAATACTCTTACTTAAGTCCATATGGATCTTTATGGCCCTATGAATTCACCATCTCTACGTGGATTTCTGTATTTCATTTTGACAGTAGATAATCACACTAGATTTATTTGGGTGTATTTTCTCAAATCGAAGTTAGAGACCATCTCCAAGTTCAGAGATTAGACATATCAAGTGGAGAAAAAATTCATCCACCTCATTGAAGACTATGATCTAATGACAATGGACAGTTTATGAAACGTGACTTTGACAATTTTCTAAAGCAAAAGGGCAAGAAAGGACAAGTCACACAACTTCATACTCCATCTCATAATGGGGTTACAAAAAGAAATATAGTGTTATGGAAATGGCAAGGATCATATTAAATAACAAATATAGTATTATGGAAATGGCAAGGATCATATTACATAATGAAAATGTACCTTTTAAGTTTTGGTTGAAGTTGCACACACTTCTATGCACATACTTAATAGAGAATCAACAAGTGCACTTGAGGCTTACTCTCGAAGAAAGTCCCATGCCATTTATTTAGAGAATTTGGTAGTGATGCATATGTACATGTGCCTAAGGAAGATAGGCACAAACTTGCTTCTAAGTCTAAGAAGCATCTTTCATTGGATAGAGTGAACAATATAAGGATTACATATTTTATGATATGGAACATCATATTACCACTATCCCTAAGGATGGCATGTTTTAAGAGTATTCCAAGTACTCAACAAAGGATCCAAAAGCTTACATTCAAGACCACCATCTACTCTTTAGAGAGGGACAAAATTGCTTCAAAGAACAGTAAATAAGCTAGAATTTTCATGGTAACCTAGAAGGTCCCAAAGACTTATTGACAAGAAACATAAAGAATGAACTCACTTAATCAACTATGCACTTATGCATAGGATTCCAGAAATATGAAACCTTGTAAAGAAGCCCATTGAGAAGAAGCTATGCGAGTTGAGATGGACATACATAGCAATAAAACTTGGACTCTTGTTCCAAATCCATTAAACCATCAAAATCATTAGAGTCAGATGGACTTACGAAGTCAACTATAAATCCGATGGTACACCTTACATTGGATAAATACAATGCTACCTTAAGGAGCCGAGAGGATGATGTGGAGTGAGAAGAATAGAAAGCACCTGAGCTGAGAAATCCCACATGTGCGCCCTTTTGCTCATAGCCTATATAAGCTCCTTTCTCACCATGCTTATAGCACCTGCATGATGCCACGTGTCCAATCTAGTTGCTAATGTTTAAAATCAATTGATTTTTAAGTTTACTATTATCATTAAAATTGTGAATATTTATTTCTCTTTTTTCCTTTTACAAATTAAGCCTGAATTTATATGCATAAATAATATTTCAGTTCTATGTGTCATTTATCTTGGATTAGTGCTCTGAGTCATGTACCTTCACCGTAAATGCAGTTTTCCTTTTGTTATTTTCCCAGGTTTTGAAGTTGTTGGAGGGTGACTCTTATGAATGTTCAATTGCTTCAGCAGAAGACAATGCAATCCATGTAAATACGAAAACTCCCACGAATGCCCAAGAATCCAGTCAGTTCACAGGAAAACTCTACCAAAATACTGGCAAAAGGATGTCTACAGGTAGATTTTTTTTTTTAATATAAAGGAAGTTCGGCAATAGCCTACTCTCCCGGACTTGAATTAAATAAAGAAAAGTACAAGAGAAGGGGACTAGTGCCCACGGGACAGGTAGATTTTCAATAGTCCAGCAAGTACCCAAAGTTATTTGGCTTGTCACTCTACTTGCATCCAGCTATGCGGAATCATTCTCGTTCATGACTTATTTTTTCATTCTTCTTGATGAATCTTCTTTCACTGCGCTACATTGTTGGGTCCTAATTTGTTTCTCATTCTGTTCCGTTCCATGCATTGATTTCTTTTAACGTGAGTCATCGACGCATTAGATAAAACATCGGTTATGGTTGAATCCCATTTACCTCGATCCCATCATAATGCTAGAAAAAAATCTTTCATCACTTCAAAACTCCAAGAGGCTTCTTGCTTATTAATGGCGTTTCTCAGATTTAAGCCTTTTTTTCTCTTTTGGTCAGTGTCTTACAGAATTCATCATTCACGTTCATTATAAACTACATCACGACTCCTTTTTTTCCCTAATTTCCACTATGTGGACATAATCTAACACATTGCTTTGCAGTACCACGGAGTTGGCGAGGTTGGGTGAAACAAAAGTGAAGCTGTGCCCTAACGGTAGCTTCATTTTCTGAAGCTTCCATATGCCTGTAAGTATAAATGCATGATTGCATAGATATCCTGTGGATGATCACCTTTTAATCTGATACACGGGAGATCCAGAGAAGTATGTATGTTCACTACGAATACTTTCCGTGTGCCAGTCTCTCGGGAGTGGTAAAAGACTTAAGTCTTTAAACTCCTCGTGGAGATGGAAATGATCATTTTTAAGTTCAGATACAAAACAAATTACTGACTCGGCCAAATCGTTATGTATATGACTTTGACATATTTTCCAGATAATTTAAGCCACAGGAAATGTTTACAAAATTACATAATTTCAAAACCAAATGGATTCTCACAACCGATGATTCTGTCAAGTTCGTGTTTCACTTTCTTCCATGTAGAATCGATCTGAATGCCATTGCTCAAGGCAATCTCCAGACTTAACAATATCTTCGATGCCCTCCCGTGATAGTTCTTAAATCATTGTGAATGTAGGCGCCAACTGCTGTCAGGGTCATCGTCCTTGAATCCACCGTGCTAATTCGCATTCAAATCTTATCTTCATGCAAATGTTCATAGGCAGGATTATTTGATATCAGCATGAGCAATGCGTAAAGCTTGAGAACTCAGTCGACATACATATACGAAAGGGCACCAAAGCGTTGAATTAGGAGGACAACCCAAAATATTAGAGGGGTGCAAAAGTGTGTGTCTGTGTGTGTGCGCGCGCGTGCATGTCTAAGCACCATGCAGATTCCCTCATGTTTAACGCCCCGTGCCTGTTTTTTTCTCGCTTGGGTCTCATCGTCCTGGCTAGCTCTAGCTGCTGTCTCCTGTAAGACGCTGAGTCTCGACACAGTCAGTATCTCTCGTCTAGACGAGAGGCTTTCAATCGTTCTCCTCACATCCTTACTCTGTTGCTCTAAGCTCTTGATCGTCAGCGCGTTGAAGTCACTCGACCCCTTGGCCAGACCTGCTGTGTGAGCTGACTTGTCATAGCGTCGCAAAACCTATCGCTTTCCTGTTTTGTGTGTCTAACCTGTTCTTGCCGCGTAAGCCTTGTCTTCTGCATATCTCTGCCTGCACGTTCAAGCACTTGTTGTGCCCTCTTCGCCCACACCTTGTATTACTGTTCACAGTCCCACCCATATTATAGCTTGGAGAAAATTGGTATGCCTGATGTGGCCACAAAGACAAATATTGGGTGGATACATGTAGCATACCGTAGAGGCACACATGAATGTATATTAGCTTTTTTTTTTCACTATAAACATAAGAGAAGGTACAATAAAGAAACTGAAAATAGAAATGCAGCCCCTATGCCTCTCGACCCCTATAAGAGAGATCCACTAGATTGAGCAAAGAATTTTGATGAGCTTTTAATCCTTTTAGTGAGGGACCCATATGCTTTTGAGCTTGTTATTCTCAATTACAAAGACTTTATGGTCTTTAAATACACTAAGGTTTTTCTTATGAGAGCGATAGGGAGAGACGTTAAGACTCAATGAAGACAACATTGCAAATGAATTTTGGAATCATGCAAAAACAAAGATATGAGAATATAAGGAGAGGCTCTAACGCTTAAGGAAGACAAACATTCCATATTAGTTTTGGAATCTTGCAAAACAAAGATATGAGATCATAGAAGAGGAAATTACTTTTACATCGTTCTCTTTGTCAAGAAACACTTTAAGGATAGGGCTGTGAGGCTCGCTCAAAATTAATGATATTAGTGTGCAACAAGATCTTTCATAGCTCTCTTATGAAATTTCAATGTGGCATCAAACATCTATGGCTTCACTTCATTAAGGTTTATAATCAAGCAATCTCCTTTTGGAATTCAAAATGATTTTTTCAAGATATCTTCATATGTTTGCTACTTTCTTGATAAGAAGACAAGTTGCAAAAAAAATTATGCATGGATCAAAAGAGATTTTAATATATTTAGGTAGTGATGTGTGTGAACACACTAGGACCATCGGGGCACTTTTTACCTCCTTAGCAGGTTTTTTTTTCCCTGGCTTGTATATATTCTTATAACCCCAATGGGTTACTTATCTTTGTATATTCTCTTGGTAATACATTTAGTATTGTGTGTTGTGCTCCAAGCTTCTTCTTCTTCCTTCTTCTTCTTCCTCAAACTCCAGTAATTGGTATCAGAACATGTCATTGCTTCATCAAGGGGTCATCGACATCCCTCTGGTCATAGTCTCTGAATCGCACGAAAATTGGTGAGCATACTCAGGGTAATTAGGAGTTCAAAACTACTTCACTATGTAGTGTCAAAATCACAATTTGAGCTTGTTTCGGCCTTTGAATACACTATCGCAATGCCTATGCATGCAATTTTGTCTTTTTGTGTCAAAGATATATACAAGTTTCACTTCCCCAGTATAAGGGGCTCGAAGTCTATTACAAGTTTAGCATTTCTCAACAAGATACTTCTGTTCAACTTTTTGAGATACACTTTTTTTTTCTTGCATCAAGCTATTTTAGTCAGTGGCCATGGCTGAAAGTGGTGACGTATTTCATATGTTGGTTATTGAGGATAAGTTGGATGGTACAGATTACCTATTATGGGCTTATGATGCATCATGTATTGGTTGTAAATGGTCTGTGGAATATTATGCAGGGTGTTGAAAAACGTAATATTACACCTGCAAATATAATTATTGAAGGTGATGTAGATGGCGTTGAAGATAGTGATATTCTTTAGATTCCTGTTCATGCCGTGGTTTTGTTCAACTTTTTAAGATATACTCATTTCTTTTGCATCATGTTATTTTAGTCAGTGGCCATGGCTGAAAGCGGTGATGTATTTCGTATGTTGGCTATTGAGGATAAGTTGGATGGTATCGATTACCTATTATGGGCTTATATGATGCATCATGTATTGGTTGCAAAAGGATTGTGGAATATTGTGCAGGGTGTTGAAAAATGTCCTATTACACCTACAAATACAGTTACTAAAGGTGATGTAGATGGCATTGAAGATAGTGATATTCTTCAGATTCTTGTTCGTGCCATGGTTCTTGTTATATCTACCATAGAGCAACTTCGTTGGGATGGCAGAGATGCTCAGGCAGATGCATTGATAGCCTTGTCTATCAAATGTGCCATTATTCCTCACATTCTCTCCTGCAAAATAGCAAAGGATGCTTGGGATACACTTATCACTTTATAGCATGCAAGAAATGAGGCTTGTGTTGCTTACTTCCGAAACAATTAGAGAGTGAGCACATGAATGAAGGATATTCCATGGACAATTTTTTGATAAAGATCAAAGATTTGAAGGAGCAGTTGATTTTTGCTGATGGTCTTGCCTCATACCATACTCTGCCTCATGTTCAATACATTCCAATCCTGGTCTTCGATACGTGCCATAACAAGAGTTACACCAACATATAATATGCTCTTGATACACTTCACTTGTGCAGACTATTCTGAATGGTGTTCCAGATTCATATCAGAGTTTTGCTTCTACTCTTCGATTGATGATGAAAGGCAATCCAAATGCCTCAACATTTGAGGAGTTAGTCTCTGTTTTGTTGCAGAAAGACTAAACTAGGCAGAACAGGTCCATTATGTGTGTTGCATATCAAGCTTTCCTGGCTAGTCAGAAGGGCAAAGGTAAATGGAGCTCATCTACTAGTAAGTAGAAATATGCTAATTCTGCACAATCAAAGAAGGATGACAGAGACAAGAAGAAAAAAAATGGTTCATTCTAACATTGTATGTCTCCAATAGACTCATATATTTGGTACTTTGATAGTGGGGAAACCAAACATATTACCTTGCAGCACAGTTTCTTCACTGTACTTGAGTCTACCTCTACAGGGAATACTGTCACATGTGCCAACAACTCCTCTTATCTTGTCATGGGAGTTGGTAAGATCATTCTGACTACTGTTGATGGTAGTTCTTTTACATTTTCGGATGCTTTATTTGTGCCAGGGATAAAGAAAAATATGTTATCAGTTTCAATATTAGCCAAGATCGGCTTGGTTATGAAATTTGTTGATAACATAAGTACAATTCATGATCTATCAAATGGCGATGTCATTATTGCTTCTGGCATTTTATATCATGTGTTGTATAAGCTCATAGACTATGAAAAATCTATGAATGATTCAGCATGTGTAGTACATGATTCTCAAGCTATGTCACATGCAAAGCTTTGGCATGCATGCTTTGTTCATCTGAATTTTGCTAGTTTGTTACGCCTGCAAAAATATGAAATGGCGTCTGTTGTATAATTTCATGGGTCTAAGGGGTAGAACCCTTGGGTTTCTAGGTGTGAAACCCTTTGGTTTTATGGTTTATTTACCCCTTTTAGATGGGTCTTGAACCTTAGGCTTGATTCTCTAAGGTTGAGTACCTTAGGCTTGATTCTCTAAGGTTGAGTACCTTAGGCTTGATTGGAAACTTCTCCTAGCCACTTGGTTTGTACGTGAAAGCTTGGAGAGTCTTCTTTTAGAAGCCATGTGATTTCCTAAGCTTGGAAACCATGTGAATACCTTAGGACCCATGTGATGGAAGGTACACATGTCCTCTTGAGAGGGAAGCTTGGAGAGTCTTCTTTTAGAAGCCATGTGATTTCCTAAGCTTGGAAACCATGTGAATACCTTAGGACCCATGTGATGGAAGGTACACATGTCCTCTTGAGAGGGACTTACCCCCTTGGACTTGGAGCTATATATTGGAGGGGTTGGTTGGGTGGAAAGATATCTCTCTTCCTAGTGTGTGGCCTTGCTAGTTAATTCTCTTAGACTTCTTAGTTCAATTGTGTGGAGACTATGGAGTCCTCACATAACAGTGGTATCGGAGCTAGGTTGTCGACGGGAGTGAAATCCTTGCTTTAGGGATACAAAATAGTCATGTGTGACCCCTCGATTAGGAAGAGAGTTATCCACGCACTGGCCGGACAATGGGCCAACTTTTTAATTTTTAATGGTATGAACTGTTCAACATTCAGCGCCAGAACACGTGGAACAGCCATCATGGAGCACTGTACGCGTCTGCGTGAGGAGTATCAACGGGCAGAGCTTCTTCTCTTCTCCCTTCGATCTTTATTACGTCCTACAGGCTCAGTATATGAAGAGATCCAGGGGCTTGCAAATTGCGTATATGGGATGAATCCCTTCGTGCTGAGCAACTCACACAATTGAGATTTTTTTCTCTCATCTCTGTACATAACAGCAGCAGCGCTCAAAGATTCTTTCTCTTATTTGATTTAAATAGAGATGTAAAAGCTTCTATGCAACTCCAGGAGGAAGGAAAGGGATAGAACACTCGTCATGTTACTCTTCTACACACTAGGAGAGTACAAGATGTTTGCAGAATTCTTTTTGGAGCCACTTTTCGAGGAGAATGAAGATATTTATAAAATAACACAATTGAGAAACACACATATAAGTCATAGGAAGTCCTTTCCTTTTTGTTCTTATTACGTTAATTTCACACATTATTGGTGTGTTGTCATTTGCATCTTATGACATTTAGCACTATCTAGTCTTTCCTAGATAGTGGCTTCATCTTATAGTAAGCACAAATGACAAATCTAAAGCTTTCCATTGTGCACGACTTAAGTTTACATACATAAACTCATGTGCATTAACATGGAAGGGGCTTACTCTATAAGGATGGAACGTCCATCATAGCATGGCATGACATGCATGGAGATTATGAGCATATGTGAATATAGATTCATAAATACAAATGTACATTCCATGCATTTTTTAAAGAGGGGTTCAATTTTTTGAACCTTATGCATTATTTACAAAAAAAAAAAAATCTCTTCTGCATGAAGAGAAGCTTGACATGCTAGGCTATGCAATTATGAGAACATGGTTCTTTTTAAAAGTTCCTTTTCCAATGCATAGAGATTGAACCCTTCAAAATGCATGCTTGCTTAGATGCATTATTTAAAGATAGATACACACATATGGGCACACAAGTAAGTAAAAACATGTTTGAGAAGGACCACAACAATGGAAGAGACGCGATGGCCCAAGCTTTCATCACCATGAGAATACTCAAGCAAAGTCAAGGGACAGACAAAGCTTAATCTCCAGATAAGTTGTTGCCCTCTTTTCTTTTCCTCTCAAACCATGAGGCATGCACTACATACTGTAAGGAAGTGAGTAGTGGATGCATAGATTTAGGTGATCAGGTTTCTTTGACCACATAGACAATTATCATGGAAATAAGTTGTACTATGCATCCACTTCATTGATTTGAAAAGAAATATTGGTTGTGCATTTTCATGGAAAATGGTCTATAAAGTATGCATTATGGAAACTCATATGCATAGAAAGAAAGAAGCATGGGAATTTTGCACCTTCCTTTGAACGAACAGAGTTCCAATTTGGAACTTTCGCATGCTTTAAATAGGGGTTCAACTTCTGAACCTTATGCATGCTACACCTTTTCCAATAAAGGTGTAAATGTTTGGCAAACACTATGCACATGAAACATATTCCATGGGTTTTTGAGTTGAGAGGGAGATTAAGTTCTTGAAGTTAAGTAGGATTTGATTTTATTGGTTTTTATGAAGAATGGTGATGAGGGCAATTGGCCACTATAACCATTTAATGTTTCGCTTAGTAATTAAAAGCCAAATAATCCTAACTTCTTGAAAATACCTTAAGCTAAAAATCCCCACCCATTTCACTAAAAGAGAGTGATTTGGGCAGGGATTATGTAAGATTCATCTTCCTTTTAGAACAAGTTGGGTTCTAACTTCAGAGATGAATCTGATAAAGAAACCTTAAGTAGCATTCATCTATTTTGCTAGGTCCATGCACAAGTGGTGCAAAAATATGGACCAAGGTAGTAATTTAGTTGAAGTCACTTTGTATCCACCTAATTGACATGTTTGAGCTATGGAGACCCAGATGACACATAGCTTAAACAAAGGAAATAGGCAGGGATGTTCTCTTCCATCCTTTTCATTCTTTCCATACTTTGCATTCGACTCGGTTCTTTTTTGTATGCAAAAGTAGATGGAACTTTGAATGATTGGGATAGGGAATCAGACCACACATGGATTCTCCTCTTTAAAAATTCATTCAAGATAGAAAGCACCCTTTTGAATTAAGAGGCGAATTAGAGAGATGAAGGCTATGATCTTTGAGATTGATCATGAAGCACGAGGGAATACCCCAAGGTATATGTCTCCACTCATTTCCGAGGGACGGAAATGCTTTTAAGGGGGGGAGAATCTTGTATAATTTCATGGGTCTAAGGGGTAGAAGCCTTGGGTTTCTAGGTGTGAAACCCTTTGGTTTTATGGTTTATTTACCCCTTTTGGATGGGTCTTGAACCTTAGGGTTGATTCTCTAAGGTTGAGTACCTTAGGCTTGATTGGAAGCTTCTCCTAGCCACCTGGTTTGTACATGAAAGCTTGGAGAGTCTTCTTTTAGAAGCCATGTGATTTCCTAAGCTTGGAAACTATGTGAATACCTTAGGACCCATATGATGGAAGGTACACATGTCCTCTTGAGAGGGACTTACCCCCTTGGACTTGGAGCTATATATTGGAGGGGTTGGTCGGATGGAAAGATATCTCTCTTATATTCTAGATCTATTAAAGATGTCCTATGTCGACATCACAATTAGATCTTTCCTATTCTTCAGTAAACTTGAATTATCAAGTATAAAAAAGATGATCTTTCTGAGCTTTCTTTCAAGCTTGATCTAAGATTGTTTTTATGATCCTTGAATTTCAAGTCATTCTTTGGGATGAAGCTTTTAGAGCTTCATTCTTTGGAGTTTACCTTCAAACTCAAAAAAGTTGATCCTCTCCTTATTTCTAACTCTTTCTGAGAGATAGATCCTTTCATATTTTGTTGAAAGAATTCTTCTTCCCTTTGAGAGGATAATTGAAGAAGATACTCATTCCTAGACATATCTTCTTGATGTATTCCATTGGATCATGAGTCCCTTTTTCTTCTGGCCATCAAGAAAAAGTACTCAATGGGAATCAGTACCCACCATCCCATACCAGTGGGTTCATCCAATCCACATAACTATGTCTCTATATCTTCTCACCTTCTTTGTCCTTTTAGATGCCCTTCATACTATGATACCAAATTTATGAGAGCAAGAACTAAGCTGCTTAGATACACCACTACTAATCATACTCAAAATATTTGGTTAACCATTTAATGTGGTGTGACTTATCGTATCAAACTTTAAGTTTGACTTGATCTTTACCCTACTTGAGTCTTTTGACTTTTCTTCTCTTCTTTTGCCAATATAAGAGATAAGACTAGGTCTTTCTCCAATAGATCCCTTCATATTCAATGCTTTACCCATGGGTTTTACTTGTGGATCTAGCTATTATGCTTCATACAAGAAGCCATACTCCTTAGGTCTATATTACTGGAATCCATAACGTATGTTATGTTATCTCCATGAAGCATCAATATACTTTTAGGATTATGCTTTATAGCTCATCCAACTTCTTTTCCTAACCCACTTAGGATTTGTACAATCCTTATGGTGTATGCAAGTTTTCTCTTACATTGGGGTTCTTTGAGAATTCCCAATCTTTGAGAACTTCATTTAGTTGGAAGATGTAATGAAAGATATATGAAGTACTAGAATATGAAGAAGTTCTTCAACTTTATCTATTTCTTAACTATCTTTTACCTTGCAATACCCTGTTTGGTCTTTTCAAGGCATAACATACAAGTTCTTGGGGATTTTGGGGTAGAACCCTTGGGTTTCTAGGTGTGAAACCCTTTGGTTTTATGGTTTATTTACTCCTTTTAGATGGGTCTTGAACCTTAGGGTTGATTATCTAAGGTCGAGTACCTTAGGCTTGATTGGAAGCTTCTCCTAGCCACTTGGTTTGTACGTGAAAGCTTGGAGAGTCTTCTTTTAGAAGCCATGTGATTTCATGTGATTTCCTAAGCTTGGAAACCATGTGAATACCTTAGGACCCATGTGATGGAAGGTACACATGTCCTCTTGAGAGGGACTTACCCCCTTGTACTTGGAGCTATATATTGGAGGGGTTGGTTGGGTGGAAAGATATCTCTCTTCCTAGTGTGTGGCCTTGCTAGTTAATTCTCTTAGACTTCTTAGTTCAGTTGTGTGGAGGCTATGGAGTCCTCACACAACAGCGTCCTCTCTGCCTAAACTTGAGGCACCTGGTAAACATGTCTTTGAAGGCTGTATTTTAGGCAAAATGCATGTTCCTCCTCCCAAAAGATGGTTCAGTATGAGCTACTCAAAAATTGTAGCTTGTTCATAGTGATGTTTGTGGTCCTATGCAAACACCTTCTTTTGGGAACTATCTTTGCTTCGTGACTTTCATTGACAATATTTCCAAGCATGCATAGGTATATCCATTGAAAGCAAATTTCGAAGTGTTTATAAGCTTTAAACAATTTCTTGCTCATCATGGTTGGAGTGTACATCAGTTGGACATTAAAATTGCACTTCTGAATGGTGACTTGCATGAACAAGTATATGTTTTTTAGCACCATGGTTTTTTGCAGAAAGGGCATGAAAACAAAGTGTGCAAATGATGTGCTTCTGATCATTGTTGTCTATGTTGATGACATGTTGCTCATTGGTCCTAATGAGAAGCATATTGCTGATTTTAAGGCTGATTTGCATGCTTCATTTGAGATGTCAGATTTGGGGCCTTTTCATCATTATTTGGGCATTCAATTTATGCAAGTTGATGGCATACTAGCTTTATGTCAAACAAAATATATTGACATATTATTGTAGTATTTTGGCCTTGAAGACTACAAACCTATTGCCACTCCTATGGAGATAGGTTTATGATTGAGTCTTCATGATGCTGGAGATGCATTTCATACTTTTCTCTATGAGTAGGCTATTGGATGCTTGATTTACTTATGCATCACTCGGCCAAATATTCAGTTTTTTGTCTCACAGATGAGCAGGTTTATGCATTTCCCAGGTGTCAAGGATTGGGAGGCAGCTACGCGCATCTTTTGTTACTTGAATGGTACATGGCTACTTGGATTGTTTTATCCCAAGGGGGGATCACTACCACCAAATTTACATGCTTTTTTGGACTCTGATTGGGTTGGTTGCTATGACACTCTTGTGTCCACTAGTGGTTTTTGCTTCATTCTTGGTAGCTCATGCATATCTTGGTTGAGCAAGGAGCATCCTACTTTGGCCACTTCTAGTTGTGAGGCTGAGTATAGGCCAACTTTCATAGTGACTATTGAGTGTATGTGGCTCAGATGCCTTATGGCTGATTTGGGTGTTGGTTAGTCTTCTACCACCACCATCTCCACTGACAGTCAGAGTGCATTGGAAATTTCAAGGAACCCTGTGTTCCATGCTCACACTAAGCACATTGAGGTGCAGTATCATTATGTGAGGGAGAGGTTCTCTTCTAGAGAGATCAATTTGGCATATGTGCCCACACGGGAGAACATTGTAGACCTTTTCACAAAGGCTCTGCTTAGAGAGAAGTTTTAAGCTTTCCGCAAAGCTTTGGGCTTACTTCCTTTTGTGGATTGATCCCATATAGCTTGGTACTTCCTTATACACGAGTGCTAGCTCCTTGTTTGCCACATCACTCCCAGGGGTATTTGTTGATATATTAGGTAGTGATGTGTGTGAACACACTAGGACCACTAGGGCATTTTTCCCTCTTTATGAGGTTTTTTCTCCTAGCTTGTATATACACTTATAATCCTAACGAGTTACTTATCTTTGTACATTCTTTTGGTAATACATTTAGAATTATGTTTTGTGCTCCAAGCTTCTTCTTCTTCTTTCTGTTGTTCGCGTGCTTGCACAGACCTCAAACTCCAACAAGAGATTCATGGAACATTGTAGCAAGATCTCATACAACATAAGAAGTGTGAATGCTTATCTTGAGGATCAATCACATGTTATCTTTATAATAGTGAGATCAATTGGGCATATTGAAGAGCCTTATGACTATGTATTTGTATAGAATCACATATTCACAACATAAATATGACTTTGGAACTTAAGTCACACGTATGAACATGTCGTTTATAGTACATAGTGGAGCCAATGGCACCTATATGTTGGATATTTATATGAATGTGTACATCTTAACAATGCACTTCACACGAGATCCCTTTGTTCAAAAGAAATTTTGAGTTACAATATTTGGAAAAATATAAAATAGAAGGAAATGATGTTTATAAATCACCTAACATTTTTCAAAGATAGATTGACAAGAATCTCATATGTCATAAGTTGTGGCCTATCTAACTAATGATTCAACAAAAATGTCATATGCAACTCGTTTTATATGTCATGAGGTGTGGCCTATCTAATAAGATATGTGTGATCATTAGAAGAGGAGGATGATGAGTCTTGACACATGCAAAAGTTTTTCAAGTGCCTACAAGTCACATGATGGATTTTGAATGTGTAGAGGAACCTCAATTTCTAGCTTTTTGTAAGTTTTATGATAATATAGATCACTTCATGGAGTCCATATATAATTCTTCCTTGTCTCTCCTATTCTAAGATCACAATGCTCTATAGAAAAAAAAAAAACAAGAAGTGTCATCACACCTTTGAGGAATGGACTTTAATGTGCAAGTTAGACCACAAGGTCTTTTCTCCTTCAAATGAACCCATTTCATTTCTCTTCTTTCTTTTCTTAGATATCTGTATTTGTACATCTTCTTGTACACCTTCTAGACTAGGTACTCTCATCTTTGCTTTGATGCATCATCACCTTCATCTTTTCGACATCTTCTTTGTTGGAAATGTTTCTTCTAACTTTCAAGACCATGATGTTGCACGTCAATCTTGTGATCATCCCTTGCTTCTTGGTGCATCACAATCAGTTATTGATTGTGCAACACCTTGTTGTTGTATTTCTAGAGTTTATGATGATGGAATAAGTTGTAGACATGTGGATATGTCATACCACATTGTGGGTTTGTGATCCCTTGAAGCCCAATCTTGTTAGTGTGCACATGCTCCTTGGTGGTCCAAAATGCAAATTCTAGTGCATCATGATCAATTAATAATGACCCCATACAATCAATCGAATAGCTGCCGACTTTTTTGTGCAACCCCATAATGTTACGTCTACAGAAATGATGAAGAAGTTATTCCATATGCCATGTCTTTTGCTCTATTTGCTTTTATTTTCTACCAACAAAAGATTTGAAAAGTTTAATTATCTCCTTGAGTGTTCTCCTTTAAGGGATGCATAGTCACAAGGTTGATCGATGTTAGCAACTTGAATAGCACTTCTTGCTATATTTTGCATGCATAGGACAACTTCCATTTTATTATATTATTCAAAACTTGATATCACATTCTTGCATAGCAACATACACTTGTGCTACACTCCCAACTCCATTTTTACATGGACTATTATATTACTGAATTTTGTGCAATGCCATGTTGTTGCATCTCTAGAGTTGAGGATGATGGAAGAAGTTATAGACATATGTCTTTTACATAGCACCTTGTGGATTTGTGGTCCCTTGAAGCCTAATCTCGTCAATGTGCTTGCATGCTCCCTTATGGTCTGAAATGCAACTTTTAGTACACCATGATCAGTTAATGACTCCATAAAATCAACCAAATTGTGCATACTTTTCTTGTGCAACCCCATAGTGATACATCCACATAAATGGTGAAGAATTTAGGCCTCATGCCATGTCTTATTCTTTATTTTTTATTTTCTACTACCAAAATAGAATAATACATTGCAACAAGCTTTGAAATATTGATTAGCTTCTTGGGTGTTTTTCTTTAATGGATGCATTGACCAAGTGTGATCTCCTACGCATATATGGGGTTTGGAAGGAGCAACCATAGCAGCAAGTAATCACAACAATATGGTGAGCACAAATTTTGATAAATTTTAGAGATTTCATGAGCACTTCTTGCTATGTTTTAATATGGCATGCATAGGATAATCTCTGTCTTATTAGCATATTCAAACTTGACATCACTTTCTTGCATCACAACATCTACTAGTGCTACACCCCCAACTCCATTATTACATGGACTATCGATCGATTTCAAGTGTTTATATACACTTTTATTGCAAGTTATTGTCTTGAAAAGCATTTAGTTATACATAATATAAAATTTTAATATGCAAAAACAATAAATCAATTAACTAAAAAAAATGATTATGATGGAGGAAGAGAGGGACTAAGAAGGGGATCCATGTTAATGAAGAAGAAGATAAAAAAAGCATGCATTCAAAGAAAATTATTGCTCACGCTTTGGTACCATGCTGAAACAAAGAAACAAATAAAAAGTAAAAAAATAAGAAAACATGATAAACTAAATAAGTAGAATAGTTTATAGAAAATTATCTAATAGCATAATGACAACATGATGAGGGTGAGAGTATGCTTGACAATGATTTAGAGTGAATAAGCATATGAGATGTGATGGGAGGCTCTTCTTATATGGAGTAGAGGGCAAATGCCACCTATGTTAAGTAGTGAGCTTGCTTGAGAGTGTATGAGAGGGTGTGAGAGGATCCCTTGTATGTGAGATTATATGGAAGCATGTTAATGAATCTGGATGCAAGCATGGATAAGTGAAGAGCATGAACGCATCTTGTATAGTACCTAGTGGAGCTCATAGAGCTTGGATATTGTATATTGGATCTTAGCAATGCACTTTAGACACCACACCCTTGTTCAAAGAAAGGATGATTTGTGATTTTATGGGAAAATAGAAGAAAAGGAAATGATGTTTATGGATTACCAAATGCGTGTAAAATAGAGAATAACAAAAATCTTATATGCACCTCATTTTCTATGTTATAAGGTGTGGCCTATCTAATGAGGGATTCGACAAGAGTATCGTATGAAACTCATTTTACATGTCATAAGGTGTGGCTTCTCCCATGAGATATGTGTGACCATTACAAGAGGGGGATGATGAGCCTTAGCACATATAGAGATTTTCCAACGACATACAAGTCACATCATGGATTTTGAATTTGTAGAGGAATCTTAATTTTCATTTTTTTGTGAAAATATTATGATACATGATTATTACACTATGTGACCTCGTTTCATGCATTCCATTTATAACTCATGATTGTCCATTGATAAGATTATGACGTTCTACACAACAACAAGAAGTTTCATCACGCCTTTAAGGATCAAATTTCTCAATAAAATGCACTTATTTCCAATGAGAAGAAAATGAGAACATCTCTTTATAGGTGGAAAGAGGTAGGTTTCAACTTCCTTCCAAACAAAACTTCGTACAGTTATCAACAAATATGAAATTGATGCATTTCTTTCTAGTGCAAACAGAAATTTCTTAAATTAGATAAGTATAAGGATTTTTTGATCTAACTAGTCTTGATTAAGGAATCTATAACAAATGCTATCAAAGTGCATTTTTATACAAAATCATCTCAAGGGTGAATTAATGATGGTCCATAAATACTCTAATGGACTATATATCCAGAAATCATCAACAACCTGGATTTTGAATTTTAGTACTAGAAGGGTATGCAATTGAATGTCATAGAAACACGATGGTGATCAACACCTTATGTCTCCTCCATCATCTATTTCCTTGCCTGTTGGATACTAACTAATTGTAATTTCAAGAAGATAAAAAGAGTTTGTAGGAATTTTTTGTGGATAGGCAATCATGATAGGAGGTGGATGCCTAAAATAAAGTGGGAAATTTGCACCTACCCCAATGTGGTAGGTGGCCTCATTTTGGAAGTGGAAGCTATGGCTAACAATCTCACTTCAAAGTGGATGGTTAAAAAAGTGGAGTAATGATCGTGAATCTTGGTTGGAATCAATCTTAAAAAATTTTCTAGCCTCACGATGTCAGGCAGCCCAAGTGGTAGGATCTAGACTCCTCTCTTCTTTTTTTGCCCACTCTCAATTAACCCTAAGGGGTCTGGTTTGGTGGACTCCATTTGGTTAGCCTAGAACAAGATGAAACAACATTATACTATCAATAAGGATCACAAGTGGGCGGATGACATTAGACAAACTAGTTTCATTTGATTTTTTATTTTTGGTATCAAGGGAACTGAGAAGGGGAACCTCTAAAGATCTAAAAGGCTTTGGGCCAAAGGCTTTCACCAATGGAAGAACCTTTGGTACCAACCTGGAAGAATTTGATAAGATTCAAGGACATTGATCAGAGGAAATGAGTGGACTATGAGGATTGGTGTCTCATAAGGCGAAGGATGAATGCTTCATGGGATTTAGAGAGTTGCCTCTTTATCAACCAAGAAGTTCCTATTTGAAAAGATATGAGATGGAGAAATGATAACTAGATTGAATACATTCCAAGAGTTAGAAAAATGCCAAGTTTCTTTCAAGATCTCAACATGAAGTGGTGCTTAATTGGTCTTGGATCAAATGGGAATTCAGATTCAAAGACCTTTGGAATTGTTTGGTGGAACAAAAGAAAGTGATCTGCATTTGGAAAATTATACACAGGGGAATCTGGACCGATGTGAAAGTTGCTATAATATGTGGTGCTACACCATGGTGTAAAAAATGCCATTGGGGGCGTGAAGACCTCACACACCTCTTTTTCCAAAATTTTATTATAGACATCTCTACTTTTAAGACTGATTTTGTTAATCTTGTGCAAAATGAATAATGGGATTTTACTATCCAATGTGGTTATGATCCATCATCTCATGGTCATTATAAGATTGTAGTGGAATTGAATGTTTGGTACTTTCACAATCATGGAACCAAACACATTATCTCCTAGTACAATTCGTTCACTCAATCGAGCTTACCCCTAGAAGAAATATTATCACATGTGGAAACAATTCCTATTACTGTGTTATGGGAATTGATTTTTTTTTCTATTGAAAATCACAGTATCTTCACATTATCATATGTTTTATATATAGAAAGTAAAAAAAAAATTGTTTGTCAATGTCAACATTGGCCAAGAATTGGCTTGGTAGTTCATTTTTTTTATGAAAAGGGTATAGTACATACTCTCTTATGGTGATAGAATCTTTTGATGGAAATATTTTGAATCATTAAGCATTTTTAATTCAACATTTGCAGGATTTTCGTATGAATGCTATTTGGCATGGACATTTTGGCTGATCTAAAACTTCCACATTTTATATCCTTAGTATTCTCTTTGGATAAATTTGAGGAACCTTGTATACATGTTTTCAAGGGTTTTATTTTTGTTAAAATATATCATCCTTTTGTTTTCAAAGATATTACATCACAGTTAAGTATGAATTGGTTCATAGTAATGTTGTAACCTTACATCGACACCACAATTTCATAATATCTATACTTTGTGATATATTATTGATGGCTTTTTGGGTCTAGTCAATAGTTATTGGTATATTTTGGTAGTGATGTGTGAACACGCTTAGGAACATCAGGGTAATTTTTCCCCTCTTTAAGGGGTTTTCCCCCTCGGCCTGTATACATGCCTTTAAACTTAATGGGTCACTGATGTTTGTATGTTCACTTGGTAATACATTCAATATTGCAATGTTCTCCAAAATTCTTCTTCTTTTTTGTGTTGTTTGGATGCTTCTGCAGACTCAAACTCCAACAATTGGTATTAGAGCATGTTGCAGCTCCATCTAGGGCATTGTCAAAACCCCCCTAGTCATAATCTTATAATCGACACAAAAATTCTTGAGAATAATCATGGCTATTATTTCAAAGCAGCTTCACTGTGTGGCATTGAAATTTTGATTTGAGCCCATTTTGGCCTTTGAATGCATTATCGTAGTGATTGTGTAGACAATTTTCTTCTTTTGTGCCAAACACACACACACACACACACACACACACACACACACACACACACATATATATATATATATATATATATATATATATATATATATATATATATATATATATATATATATGTGTGTGTGTGTGTGTGTGTGTGTGTGTGTGTGTGTGTGTGTGCAAGGTGTTTTTGTTCAACTTTTTGAGATACAGTCAATTTTTTGCATTAGGGTATTTAGTCACTGGCCATGGATAAAATAAATGATGTATTTTGTATGTTGGTTGGTGAGGATAAGTTGGATGGTACTAATTACCCATTGTGGGCATACATGATGCATCATGTATTGGTACAAAAAGGGTTGCGGAATATTGTGTAGGGTAAACATCCAACTACAATTACAAATGTTTTCATTCTTGTTAGATCATATCAAGTAAGAAGTGTCTTGTGTTCTTTATCTCCATGAAAAATTGGAGACTGAGCACATGAATGAGTATGATTCTAGAAAGATCAAGACTTGAAAGCGTAATTGGTTACAATAAATAATTATTGACTCAAATAGCTTAATTGTGTAGAATATTCTTAATGGATTCCTTGATTCTATTGCAATTTTGCTTATAATATTTGTTTGATGATGAAATGAAACCCCAAATGACTTCTCATTTATAGATTCACTTTTTTTTCTCAAGAAAAAATATGTCTGTTATATGTATTGAACATCAAGGTTTTTTTGCTAGTAAAAAAGGCAAAGATGAAGTTGGGTCTTCTTCTAATAAGCAAAAATAAAGCAATGTTGCACAATCAAAGGAAAAAGAAAAGATGAAGAAAATACCATGCTCACTCAATACCAGACTTTTGGGCTTACATTGAAAAACATAGCCTTAACATGGTTTCAATCACTCCATTAGGAATAGTTTGGGAACTCCACTCAATTGTTTGAGAAATCATAACTAACTTCTCTAAGAGTGGCATACAGCAAAATACTTCACCACTAATTCATTGCGTCATGCAAACACCTCAAGAAATTGTTAGACTAATAGGGCATAGGTTTAGGCAATACATTGAAAGATGTTCAACCCCATAGCTACCTACACATGCTAAGCAAGTTTCCAAGTTCTTACATGGCCTACTGAATGCACATCTAAGATTGTATGTCTATCTAAAGGAACCCCGAACAATATAGCAATGTGTACAAATGTGTATTGATGCTCAGGATAACTTGTGCAGCATTAGAGCTCTCTCAAATCTATAAAGATTTAGATTATTCCACTACTTTCACTTCAAAACCCTCAAACTCAATAGAAGAATCAGCAAAAAAAGTGGCCCAAAAGTTAGGAGTTTGGAGTAGGCAAAACCCTAGAATGGTCTTAGTGAAAGGATGTTATACTTGCATAGGAGACCACGTGGCCAATGTGTGCCCTTCGATGGCTTATAATCTAGGAAACCTAAATGCTCAGTACTATATCATTGAGAGAAAATATACAAACCATACTATGCAAGATTGTCCCTACAATGGACAAGGGTTAGGTAGAACTACCAGGAACCCTATCAGTAGCGAGGTAGATATAAAAAATAGTAACAACCACAACCCTATTATAAGCCACATCAATCTTACCAACCACACTATCAAGCTCAAATGAGACCCCAACCTATGTTAGGACAACAACCTCAATCACATGCCAATGTAATTTCAATAAAATATGGAGCGATAGAAGATAACTTAAGAAGATCCATAGTGGCAACACCCCCTATGATCTTAGAGAATGATAGCATGCTAGCTTACTACATGGAATCACCTAAGCATAATGAGATCAATCCATATGAAGATCTAGTAGAATCTAATTGGGAGCTTCAATAACCCAACATAATGTATATAAATCCAAACCCTAGGCCCAAATTCAGACAAATGAGACTGCAAGCACCTAGATGACATTGTTGTGGCTGTCAAGGAGATCACTTCATATGTGATTGTCCACTTCCTCCACCAGGACAACCCCAACCCATAGTGATTCAAGTATTTGATCTTGATTGTGGAAAGGAACATCTCTTGAGAGATTTTCTTAAGAATCCTACTTATGCACAAAAGATTGCCCCTATCAATGTTATTGGCATGATTGCAGAACCCAATGGAAGTGTGAAAAATACTAGCCCCTACATGTAGTCACTTGAGCACAGGCTCTACAGAAGAACATAGGCATAGATGAGGAAAGAAACTCAGAGGTCAATGAGTTAAAAAGATCATGTAAAAAGCGAATTAGAGCTTGGAAAGATAGTCGAGAAAGGATGAACAGGCAGTGGGCTAGAAACTTGAGAAAACAAGAAGAGAGCCTTAAGGAAACAAAAACAAAAATGATTGAGATCACCTCTCGATCACACTCTCAAACACCACCTCATCAAATCCCACCATTCATTCCACCACCACCAAGAGCAGGATCAGTGTTAAGAGATCCTACTCCTAAAGACTTGGACATGATGTTCAAGGCTTACCAGACTAGACTTTGGGAAGGGCCAAATGTGGCTGAGTTAGATAAAGGCTATCCCATAGTGGATTCAGAGATTGAGAGGACTAAACATTGTATGAAAATGGTAGAACTAGCTCTTTCCCCCCCAAGAAGCTTATGTTACTAATTATATTTATGATGGAATTCCTTCATCTATAAATCATTACTCCCAAGAGTCCTTGAGAGAGATTTAAGAGGATAAATGGGCCAAGGGGAGTAACAATCCTCTTCCTATTGAAGAAGTGAATGATATGCATGATCAATTCCCTTAGGACATTCCCTCTATCTATGGGGAGCAAGAAGATGTGTATTCAAGTGAGGTACTAGACTTTGAGTCCAATTCCTTGCAAGGACTACCTCATTTTATAGGCCCATGGGAATCCTGTTGAAAATCAAGTCTCAATCATGCAAAAGGCCTCAACCATGAGTTTTGCAAGTGGACCAATCAAAAATTAGTTTCCAAAGTCATGGAATAAAGTTTCAAGCTCCACCAAACTCAATTGAATTCAAATCTCATCAAATCAGCCACCAAAAAGTGCACCTATATTGATTGGTGGGTGGTTAGCTAGATTGTAGGAAAAGTAAAACTCTATACAAGCATCATCCTACCTTTGTTTCTTGATTTGTATGCATTGCACGAGTTTCACACTTATTTTAATGAATTCATAAACTTTAGCAAGCAGTCCCCCTTGCTTGCTTACCTCATTTTCTCATAATTTCGCTCCTCTCTATCTAGAGGTATAGTTAGGCTTTTCCAAATGTGATTATACCAGATTGCAGAGCATTTTTTTTCTCTCTCATTCTAATAATTTTCATTGGTTTCAAGCTTCATTTGGTGTCTCATATAGTGTCCTGAAGTTTTCCAATGTTTCAAGTTATTTGACTAAGTGAGTTATGAGAAATTGCCAACTTTGTGAAGATATATCTCTAGACATAGGCAGAGAGTGTTGCAAACAGGTAGCCTATTTTGCAGAGGGTGGTTCTGCCAGATGGAATATCCATTTGGGATGATTTAAAGCTTGTTGGGTAGCTCTTATAGGCTATCATAAGTGTGCAAAAGTTGAGTTTAAGTTTCTTTAGTGGTGCAGAGAAAACGTCAGAACACTGAGCATATATCATTGCTTGTGGACCTAATGGAGGACAACCATCTTCCATTGTTTCATTGGGGTGTTAGAATCATCCCCCGTCAGTGGTATTAGAGCCATTTTGGAGTCTTGGAGACATCAGTGGGAATCTTATTGAAGACTTAAAGGGATCAAGAAAACTCGTGGAAACAGGAGGACTTATCAAAGCAAGAAGACATCGAAAGGGGGCTATGTCGATCGAGATCTCAATTAGTCAAAGGTTAGCAAGGGAGAAGCTATCAAAAAGTAATATCCACACCTTCTAAAGCATACAAACACTTGAGAAGAAGCTAGAGGAGCATCTTAGACCTCAACATGGCTGAGTATAATGCACAAATAGAGAAGTTAGAGAAAAGCAATTATCAACCATGGAAATTTAGAGTTAGCAACTACCTTATGGGCAAAGGATTGTGGGGATTAGTGAGCAGCATGGAGCCAATGCCTCATGTACATGATCCAACACTTCAAGTTTAGTTCAAGGCACTTAATGATTGGATAGAAAGGGATAGAAGAGTCATATTCATTCTATCCCAACACATAAGCAATAGCATGATAGAGCATATACAAGACTTGGACACATCCAAGAAGGTTTGGGAGACCTTGGAGAGATTGTACTCTTCATCAACCAAGGCAAGGAATATTCAGCTCAATAATGAGCTAAATAATCATAGGAAAGCACCAAGTACTAACATAAATGAGTACACTTTGAAGGTTAAGGAGTTGCATATGCCTTACGCTCAATTGGGAGCCCAATCAAAGATGATGGTCTTGTCGCGCACACTCTCAATGGCTTGAGAGAGGATGAAAGGTGGAAAGCATCCACCACATCATTTTATGTGAGGGATTTCCTACCAAAATTTGATCAATTAGTCACATTGATGGTGACCAAGGAGATGAACCAAGGAGGTTCACAATCAAAGGGAAGCCAAGCCCAAGTTCTATGCAGGTAGAGGCAAAGGCAAAAGAGGTGGACAAAACTCCCAAGTTAGAGGGAGAGGTAGGTCAAACTTAAGCTCAAGCAACCAAGAAGGCTCAAAACAAAGCTATGGATCAAGAGGAAGAGGAAGGATTAGAGGAAGAGGAAGGAGTAGAGGAAGAGGAGGAAGATCACATGGAAGAGAAGCATCCAATGGAGAATGCTACAATTGTGGAAAGCGGGGCCATTATGCAAGAGATTGTTGGTCCAAAGGAGGAGGCAATCAAGGATACAAAAGGAACCAAGGTAATTATGCTAGTACTTCAACAAATTCAAAAAATGAGAAATTTCTTATGATGTATAGGTCAAGTGAAAGAGTCAATTTAGATTTTACATGGTACATTGATAGTGGTTGTAGCAACCGTATGAGTTGCAATAAAGATGTTTTCTTTGATTTACACTCACTCATCACTAAAGGACATGTAGAGACAAGGGATGACACTGAGCATAAGATTACACGTGTGGGACATGTTGCATTGAATGGATCTCAAAGCTCCAAGGTTTGAAGGATGTGTTGCATGTGCCAACCATCACAAAAACTTGGTTTGGGTAGGTTAAATGATTGAATGACGTTATGAGGTGAGGTTCAACCATCAAGGATGTTTTTTTGAAGACCCCATGCAGGACTACAAGCTCATAGAAAAAGGAAAGAAGCAAGGAAGCCTCTTCACCATGGAGGTTAAGCCATCAACCCCTCACAATATCTACTTGTCAATTGGAAATAAATAGATTGCAGAAATTGACTTATGGCATAAAAGAATTGGGCACATAAACTTACAAAGGATGAAGGACATGCAAAGGAAGGGCTTGGTGAGTGGTCTACCTGATCTTACATCTCTGTATATGCAACATTTGTGCCATGCTTGTCAATGAGGGAAACAAAGCAGATTGCCATTCAAGAAGGGAGCACATGTAAGCAATGAAGTGTTGAATCTAATACACACAAATGTATGGGGACCTACAAGGGAGCCATCCATTCGAGGTAATAGATATCTTGTCACATTTATAGATGATCATTCAAGGTTTGTTTGGATGTATTGCATGAAGTCGAAGTCAAAAGTGTTTTACCACTTCAAGAGGTTCAAAAACCTAGTGGAGAAGGAAATAGGGAAGTATATAAAGACTCTCAGATCGGATGGAGGGGGAGAGTATTTTTTAAATGAATTTTCAAATTTTCTACATGACCATGGCATCAAAAGGCAATTCACTTGCAGGTATACACCTCAACAAAATGGGCTGGAAAAGAGGAAGAATAGATACATAGCAGAAGTGGCTAGAGCTTTGTTAAATGAGATGAATGTTCCTAACTCTTATTGGTGGGATGCAACAAATACAGCCATATACATTATGAATAGGTGTCCAACCTCAGGAGTACATGGAGTTACACCTTATGAAGCTTGGGGTGGTAAGAAACCAAACCTTTCACATCTCAAAGTATTTGGTTGTGTGTGTTATGTTCAGATACCTCGAGAATTGAGACACAAGTTAGACCTAAAGGTAGATAGGTGTATAATTCTTGGATATTCTTCAGAGAAAAAGGGTTTTAGATGTTATAGCCCTTGCACCAAAGAGCTTAAGGTGTCTAGGGAAGTAATATTTGCTGAGATTCTGCATTGATATGGTAGCAAAGATGTGTTATGGGTTGATGATGCATATGAAGCCAAGAAGAAGTTCAAATAACAACAACAAAGCATGGAGATAAGTGGTCCAACCATTTCAAGCACATCATCAAAGGAGAGTACTACATCAGCTTGGCATGGAAGGACAAGTAATGAAGCTCATTCAAGTGAAGGAAGTAGCAAAGGAAAGGAAAAGGCAACCTACAAAGACCGTCGATGAGTAGACATGGAATCTACAAGTGATGAAGATGTGGAAAAATTAGAAGAGGAGGAGATTCCTACCACCTAATGGTGAGGTAAGGTCATCCAATAGGGTTAAATACCCTGCTCAAAGGTTAACTTATGATTCATTCATTGCAACTTGTGAAGAACCTAAATTTTTTGAAGAAGAAAATAAGCATAGGGAATGGATTGAAGCCATGGAGAAGGACGTCAAGGCACTTGAAGAAAATGATACTTGGTCATTGGTGCCAAGAACAGAGTACATGAAAGTCATTGGTAACAAATGGGTGTACAAGGTAAAGAGGCATGTAGATGGGAGCATATCTAAGTATAAACCAAGGTTTGTTGCCAAAGGTTTTGCTCAAACCTATGACATAGAATTTGAGGAAACATTCAGTCTAGTAGCTAAGATGTCACCATCAGAAGTTTGATTGCAATTTCAACTCAAAAGGTTAGAAGATGTACCAGTTGGATATGAAGAATGCTTTCCTAAATGGAGAGCTTGAAGAGCTAGTCTTCATGGAGCAACCCCAAGGCTTTGAAGATGAGACGTTTCCACATCATGTATGCAGACTTAAGAAGGCTCTTTAATGGAATCAAGCAAGCTCCAAGAGCTTGGAAAGACTTGTGGACTACTTGGTAAAATGTGGATACAATCAGAGTCATGCAGACCCATCACTCTTTGTGAAGAAGGAAGGTAGCAAAATTGTTTTCATTTGTATATATGTTGATGATCTGATCATTACAAAGGATGATGAAGCCAACATCAAGGACATAAAGAGGAAGCTTGGATGTGAGTTTAAAATCTCAGATTTAGGGATTTAAGGTACTTCCTTGGGATTGAAGTTCTATATAAAGAAGAAGGTATATACTTGGTCCAAAGGAAATACATTCTAGATCCTTTGAAGAAGTTTGGCTTGTGTGATTGCAATCCCATTTCAAGTCCATTAGAAGTAAATGTTAAAGTATGTGCTCATGAAGGTGAAGAAGTGAAGGGTATCACCATGTATAGTCAATAATTCGCTCTCTCTTGTATGCTACTATGACAAGACCAGATATTGCAGATGTAGTTGGATTGTTATCTCAATTTTTGCAAGCACCAAGAATACCTCATATTGTTGCAGTGAAAAGGGTACTTAGGTACTTCAAAGGATCAGTAAATGAAGGTCTATATTATCCATTTGATGATGGACTAAATGTATAATCTTATTGTGATGTTGATTGGGTAGGTTCCAAAGATGACAGGAGGAGCACTAATGGATTTGTTATCATGCTAGGGAAGAAGACCATCTCATGGATGTCAAAGAAACAACCAACAATGGCTCTCTCATCGACCGAAGCTGAGCATAAAGGCTTAGCACAAGTATCATGTGATCTTATGTGGCTCAAGAAGTTGTCTGTTGATCTTGATTTGCAGGTTAAGCAAGTACCTATTTTTTGTGACAACATAAGTAGCATATGCTTGGCTCAAAATCCGGTGTTCCATGCAAGGTCAAAGCATAGAAGTGCATTACCACTTTTTTAGAGATAAGATAATGTCAAAGGATGTCAATACAAAGGACCAATATGCAGATATGTTTACTGACACAGTGGATGGAGTAAAGCTACAACGCTTCAAGGCATGCATTGGAATGAAGGACCTAAACATTGAGACTTGAGGGGGAGTGTTGAAAATCAAGTCTCAATCATGCAAAAGGGCTCAACCACGATTTTTGCAAGTGGACCAATAAAAAAGGAGGATCCAAAGTCTTTGGAATAAAGTTAGAAGCTCCACCAAACTCAATCAAATTCAAATCTCATCAAATCAACCATCAAAAAGTGCACCTACACTGATTGGTGGGTGGTTAGCTAGATTGTAGAAAAAGTAAATCTCTATATAAGCATCATACCACCTTTGTTTCCTGATTTGTATGCATTCCACGAGTTTCCCACTTAGTTAAGGGAAGTCATAAACTCTAGCAAGCAGCACCCTTGCTTGCTTACCTCATTTTCTCATGATTTTGCTCCTCTCTATCTAGAGGTGTACTTAGGCTTTTCCAAATCTAATTGTACCAGTTTGTAGAACATTGTTTTTTCTCTCACTATACTCATTTTCATTGATTTCAAGCTTCATTTTTCTCTCATATAGTGCCCTAATCTTTGCCAAAGTTTCAAGTTATTTGACTTAGTGAATTGTGAGAAATTGCCAACTTTGTGAAGGTATGTCTCTACACATAGGCAGAGAGTGTTGCAAACATGTAACCTGTTTTGTAGATGACGGTTCTCCCAACCGGAATATCCATTTTGGATGATTTAAAGGTTATTGGGTAGCTCTTGAAGTCTACTATAAGCTTGCAAAATTTCAATTTAAGTCTCTATATTGGTGCAGAGAAAAGTTCAGAATAGTGAGCATATATCAATGCTTATGGAACTTATGGAGGGCAGCCATCTTCCATTGTTGCATTGGGGTGTTAGAATCATTCCCCATCAAATCCAAGTATATTCAGATGAGAGCCCCCACAATCATGGTAAGAAACGATGAATCAGTTCTACCTAGAAATATTGATGTAGTGAAGAACTAAAGTGTAGTGCCATCTCAATTTAGAGGAGCTACTTAAAATTAAAGATGATTTGTGGAATCATATAGCAAATCAATTGCCACAGGTAACTACTTCCCACTCTCAGGTAGGTTCTCAAAAGATAGTACCCGAGGTACCCTTGGATGAGATATGAGATATGAGCAAATGAGAAGAAGGAAACACCTTTCTCCCTATCACTTACAAGGGCTATATGATGAAAGAAATATTAGATTCAAGAGTAGGAGTTGCTATTGCCACCACTTCCCTATGGAAGCATTGGGGCAAACCAACTCTAAGATCAACTTTGATGAAATTGCAAATCGTAGATGGACATACCAAAAAACCCTTAGGATTTCTAGAAGGGACAACCCTCACTACTTGTGTTGTAGAGTTCGAGCATACATTTACCATATGTGATTTTGGGAAGAATCATGTCTACGAGATGCTCTTGGGTAGACCACTCATGAGGTAGTTATAGATAGTGCAAGATTGGGGAACCAATTCCAGAAGGAGTTAGTACATTCCATAGGATCAAAATCTTCATGGATGCACGAAGACATGTACTTATGGATGTGTAAACTTGTAGAGGAGGAAGAGGAAAGACTAGCTGCTAGAAACTTAGGTGCTAAGGAGAATCCTAGATCTGTTCAAGACCTAGCCTGTGCATCTATGATATTCCCAGGCAAAGAATTTGAACCTCATGGTTGGCTAGAAATCCTAGCTACAATGGACATCCTATAAATGAGGAAGAGTGGGCCCCCCTTTGTGATGAAGATGGCTATGACATCTCAGTTTTCACAATAGGACCATTTATGTCTGACCTAGTTATAGAAGAATGTGAGCCTCGCACATCGGTAATAACAAAATCTAGTGATGAGGATGATGAGTCCATTATCATGGAACCATTTTGTGCTTTAGAAGAGGAATACCTTTATTTAATAGATGCTAAAATTCAAGAACAAGAAAAACACAGACCTCATAAGAAGTTAACTAAGTTAGAAGAGGAAAAAAGTGAGAGAAAGAGAGGAAAGAAGAAATTACCCACACAAGAAGAGGAAGACTCTTTATTTGAATTTTCAGATATGTTTGTCAAAATTATCCTTCAAAATAAATGAAGGTTCAGGGAATGAGGGTTACCGAAATAAAATTCAGCATATTTCTATTCCCTAGGCACACAAAAAGAGAGTCTTTCATTACAGAGTAGAATTATAGTAAGATTAAGAGAGAAAGTTACAATCAATATGCACAATTAAAACTGCAATTGTGAACAAATCTAAGTTCAGCCTCTCGGTGCCTATATCTCTCTATCTTCCAATATCTATCGAGAGATGTCTTAGCTCTCTGAACTACCTTTTTACTTTCCTGAACCCGGTACAAGAGTGAACATGCTGCTTAGTGGTTAACATTCCTAGGAAATCCTAAAGACGTTATTTCACAAAATAGAGTATGCAAATAAATATAATAATTGGGGTACCACATCGGTGGAAGCCTAACACTAGCATGCATGGTGGACTTGAACCCACTGATTTACATATCCTTTGTATTATAAGGCAGATTTTGGATTCAACTTAGGTCATACAAGAATTCATCAAATAATATGTGCTCCTTCCATCTGTAAAACTTCCTAAAAATAGTTTTCACTCCAATTATCTGCTAGTTTTGCTTTTTAGGATGGGGCTTCAATCTTTGCTTTCAAAAATTCATTTGTCATTTGTTCCAAGAAATCTCATGTTCCAGCATTCATCTCTTCAGTTTTATTCCATAACCCTTGAATCTTTGTAGTCTTCTGCACTAATTCAACATCTTTGTTCTTGATAGTCTTCTGCAAATCCATATGATTTTTCTTAAGCCTAGTAATGTGTTCTTCTTTATCAGCTAACATGTGTGCATTATCTCCAATAAGTTGTTTAGCATCTTACAATTGGATCTCTAACTCCTTTATTCCATTGAGTTTGGCCAACGCAACTTGTAGATTCGTTGTTGATGATACAAACTGATTGGAGAGTGGATCCTGTTTTGTAAGTAACAGGGTAGCTTGATCTTGCATATCATCCTTATCCACACAAACATTCTATAATACATCTTGAATCGCATGAAGTTGTTCTATGATTTCTTGATGATCCTTCATAATTTCTTCAATATGTATTTCGAGGTCATTAATTTTAGTTTGCAATGCTTGGACCTATTCTTTTGAAATATGGGCTCTGCCTGCAAGAGAATCTTGCATTTTGGTATTTTGTTGCTTGAGCAGAAGCAATTCTTCATGCAGTTTTTCCATCCTAGCATCTTCAACCTGTCTATTATGTTCATCTTTTGCCATATGGAATGAACAAAGAGTTAATAGTCTGGCTACATCTCCTAGAGTACTCGATTGAATGTGGTAATCCTTCAAGAACCATGGGTAAATAATAGATGAACATTGAAGCATTGGCAATTGAACTCTACACGATTGCATTTTTCAAGGATTTGGGCATCATTTTGTGAATGTCGCGAAGCTGATACTTTCATGGTTTGCCTTGTTTACGAGAATCCATATGTTTCTCTCATGTGCAAAGTTGAAGGTTGTGCCTGATTGGTCTATGTACATTGTGACAAGGGAGGTTGCTCCTGATTTTGTTGTTCCTCTACCACTCATCTTCCTTCTAATTCATCTTTAGTAGCCTTCTTCCATCTCTCAGCTTCCTAATATATAATGATATCTTCATGTTCCTTTCTTTGTATCTCTTTTTGCGTTTGTTCCTGCATACGGTGAAGCCATTCTTCCTCAACACATCTTAATGCTACCTGTACAATATTTACTATAGCCCTTTTTTCTGCATTCTAGGGGTTTGTGTCATTTGGGACCGATTGTTTACCTTGTCACTTTATTTCCCTCAGGAGCATTGCTTCTTCTGCTACCTCAAATGCTAGCTCTTTGGTGAGGAAGAGATCCTTCCAGAATTAACACTTGATGATTTTAGGTGTGACACTCTCGTGCATCAAGGATCATTCATCTTGGAAGGATCATGAAGCTTGGGAATTGGTCTTGTGGACTCGGTAAATAACAACACATGGACCTTCTAGGATGCTATTGAGGGGGTATGGGTTCCTCACTCTACTTGATGCTCATCCATCACATTTGCTTATGCCATCGGCTACAGCTAGCTTGAGATCTACTCTTCACAGATTGATAAATTAGAAGTGTGTGAGCACACCCTATGCTATGATTTTACAAGAAGTAAATATGCATTTGAGATGATATGTTCCTCAAATCGTAGAGGATCAAAGGGTAGAAGGAGCACATGTACTACATTAGAGCTTAATTTGGATGAGATTTGAATTCTTTTCTATGCTTTCACATTACAAAGATAGGCCATTTGAACAAATCAACTATTAAGATGCTTAAAAATAAACCTGGAGATCAAGGTTTTAACCAAAAGTTCATGTGCAATCTCAAGAACTTTGGTCCATCCATTTGTACGAAGATGGAGCTATAATTGTCTATGAAGAAGAACATGAAAGATTTCAAGGTTAAGATGTTCAAACATGCATTGTTGAGGGCACCTATAGTTTGGGGGAGGATCATAGAGATACATAAAACCAATTTTTGGTGTTATTGTTTTATTGTATCATAGAAATATCACCAATTACAGTACAAGGAATGATTTGGAAGTGAAAAAATACCATATGAATAATGCTTGATATTTTTAATGCCAGCAAAGAATTATTTTGGAGCTCTTTTTAATTGTTTTCCATATTTTGAGAAAACAGAGTCATATATTTTTTTCTTAAAGATGAGGAAATTAAGGTTTCCTTTGTATTTTATATTTTCATTATTTTGTTAGAGTTATGTACAAAATTGCCTAATTTTTTGGAAGCATATATACTACTACAAAGGTTTCAAAAAATGGCCCAAAAGAATAGCCTGCTTCATTAAGGATCACTCCAAGGGTTCTAAAGAATCCTCTACTACTATAGGTAAGGGTTCCTTGAGCATTTGATTCTTAGATTTTACAAAATCTCCATGATCTTGACTTGTTTCAATATCTTCCCTTTTGTCTTGTGCTCATTCTATGGCTTTTATAGGTACCACACTTTCCATGCCACTCCCAAAGAGTTTAATGATGATTTGATTGTTTTTGTGTACTATTGGGGTTCTTTAGACAATCTTGAAAGATAAATTTTTCTAGAAAACTATAAAATGCATACATGCATACTTCTTCCAAGATTTTCTATATGAAAGTTTGGGAAAACCTTCTTGCAAGCTAGCTTTATTTAGAGCTCAAAAATTAATATGTATCCTTATTCTACTTGTATTCTTTTTTGGTACAATAATCATATAACATTACCACATAGAATATTTGATAGGAATGATAATGCATGGTTCTTATATTTTTTCCATTCCTAATTTGAGTGCATCAACATACTTGGGGTTGAGCATGCATGGTCTACTTTGCATAGGTGAAGCTCCATTCACCAATGGTATCTAATGGAGTCCAAGTTCTTTTGGGATTCTTGTCATACCTTTGTAAGGCCATGTGAATCCTTTCTCATAATTGGATACGAGTGAAGCTTCCTTATAGAGAAAGTAGGGGTAGTCCCATAGTCGACTTGCTAAGTAAACTACTTGACGATTTTTGTAGTCTCCAAGGATTTTGTGCACAAGTACCTCTCATTTGCACACTAAATAGAATTCATCAATAATTTAAGTTGACATAGCATGTAACTTGTACTCTATATTTTGCTCCTTGGTCCATCCTTTAGGGATTTCTTGGAATGGAAGATCACTTGAATCTCTACATTTGAATATGTGCTCTTGTCTTTGACATGCATGTTTTTTTGTTGCATCAATTGTTCTTTTTCTCTAGTTGAAATTTCTACAGTATCAGATCTTATTGGTCCACTCAAGTCACCTAGATTGGTCCGATTTTGGGTCTAGGTGGACTCATCAAGTTGGTCCACTAGGTTGACTCACCCATGTTGGTCCACTATTGGACTAGAGATGACTCGCCCACCTCCATCTTTCCTTGAGAGTTAGGTGCAATGTATAAACTTTATCCATTTTGGTTTCCTTGATCAATTTTCTTATCCTACGTTCCTTCATTGGATAACCACTTAGCATAGTAGATCTATTAGTAATATTTTTCCATATCACCTTTTCTTAGCAAATATATTAGTGGCTTTTATGGGAAAATGAGTGTATAAAACTTAGGATGTTTGGAAATTGGTTTTCAAGATTCGGTAGATCACATTGTCATCTGTCTCTATGATTTCTTGATTTTCATAATACAACATTCTAATATGACTAGCACCCGATTTCATATAGATTTTTTTTATCATGGAGTAAAGTAAAAAGTACCCCTATGTCCATAGTGTCACCCATGGCCTTAGAATGGTTACACCCTTCTTTCAAATGTATTTGAACTTGATTATTTGATTTGCTGAGACCACATCATATTTCTTCCCCAATAATGGAGTGCCTTGGTTACCTCAGCCAAAGTCTTCCTAGAATCAACGAAAAGTTTATGCCTTATGGAAACATGATGACTAAAAAATCAAGCATGAGCTAACATCCCTAAACAATCATAGATATATTTTCTATGATGCCAAGAGGTCGAACTTGGTGTTGATCCACCAAATTTCTTAAGAGGTCCAACTTCAATCTTGTCATGGTAAAATTAGGCATCAAGTTGATGCCACACCTTCCATCCATATTGAGATCTAACAAAATTGATCTTTGATAGAAACGGACAACCTAGCACTCTGATAATGTGTCGATGGAGCAAGAAAAAATATACCACATATCCATCTATAGTAGACATGGGTTGATTTATGTATCCCAAAGGAATGGACTCCTTAAATGATTAATTGGAGTTTTGTTTGAAGAGTGGCTATGGGTCATTGATTGCACCCACCCTTTAATGTATGACAATTTTAGTCATTCTTTGGGCTTGATTATGAGAAATGGTGCAAAATTTACATCTAGAGAGATTTTCCCAAATTAGCACACGTCATATTCATTCCCAACTTGGAGCTCACCCGGTCACTAGGTCAATTCAGCTAATATGAGAGTAGCACATGTCATGGGGGGAGGAGCATGTCACCCAAGTGGCAAGCAAGTGAGTAGGCACCAATTGGTGTGAGAAAAGTTTCTTGATGTTCCTTCCATCCTTTACACATTTTGAATGTTTGTCATGCCTATTTCCCCTTTTTGCAACGTTGTGCTACTATCATCCATGGTGTTTACAAAATACCATTCAATATGAATATGGATATGAAGAAATCTAATTTTGATATCACAAGATGACTCAAAGATTTCATATTCATTCATGATCCTCTACAAGTGCCTACTTCAAATCCATTTCACTATAATGAACATAAAAATGGTTAACTTATTATTAAAAATTTAAAGTAGCAATGGTGTAGTATTAGGTAATCAAAAAATAGGAGTGCAATGATATGTCAATTTTTGCTCTGAAGTTGGATGAATCTCAAGTTGCCGTAGGACATTACTTACAAAAATTTATCTTGACACTAATGAATAGAGGCATGAGTGGTTTTCAATTGTTAAAAGAAGCAACAACCCTACAATTTCTTTAAAAGAGCATATGTGGTGCTTTGTTTCATTTATGTTGCACCATGAGATGCATGACAGTTTATCAAAGTACTCAACAAGCATCCCAAGTACTATGAAAAATCAACATGAAGGTGTGGCACTTAAAGTTGAAGGACTTGGAAAGTAGCAAGTGAGTCAGCATCTAGAAAGCAATTTCAAAACACTTAAATGCATGTTTGATTACAATGTTGGTGCAAATACACAAAATTCATGTACTTGTTACATGCATATAAACTAGAAGTGGTGCCAAACTTTGTAAAGTTTAGAAAACAAGAAGAATGTAGAAGACAAAAACTCAAAAAACACAAGGGGATCAAAAGTGATCGAAGGTTTGATTAGGTAAAATCCAATCATTAACATACCTTTGTCAAGAGAACATGTATATGTACTACATCATTGGAGTATAGATACTAGCAAAAGTTTTGAAACTGCATATAGACTATGTTTGGAACATGAAACCTCCATAAAGGTGTCAAGAATGAATTTCGAAGTTGAATTTATTGTTTTGAACCATAGGATTACATCATGGCATCAAGTTAACCCTAAAAATTTTCATGAGAGGATTAGAGGCAAGGTATCTATATTTCAATTATTTCATGTCAAAGAGCAAGGATGGATTCAATTTATGATAGGAAACGTTTATGAAGTAACATTTTTGAAAACTTGATCTTAGTGTAGTGTTGACACATGAAATTTTGGAAGCCTTAGGACAATATGATGGCAAATCATGGAAATTTCAGGCCCGCATCAAGATGGCACCAATAATATGAAGAATGTCATCCAAACATTTGATGACCACATGGTAAATCCACATCCTAGTTACAAATTCTTGTATGTAATGACTTTATTTTATATTTACATGGCTTACTTTACAACACATTTTGTAAGCCATGGATCATATTTTTCGATGTATATGAATTGTTGGTATTATGGAGCACACAAGGGATGCAAAGGTCTCATTATGAAGTAAAACTTGTTTATTTAAGAAATACAAGACGTAGAGGAGAAAAAATAAAAGACTTCACAACAATTTCCATTGATTTTATAAGACTGTAGGTCGGCACAAGGGACAAAAAACATTGATGGATCCTTCATGAAATATCTCATGCACAATACTATAAAATAATGTCTCGATAGAAACATATAAATATTTTTTATATTCCTAAAAGAAGTATAAAAATGAAAATATAAGCCATTTTACCATTTCATGCATGGCTATAACAAAGTAGACTACTCCTTAAATGGATCTTGTGCCCATTGTTTGAAGAGGTCAATTGCTATCTCTTGCATATATTTGTATAGAACCTTCTCCTATAGAGCATCTATATATTCCTACTCCTAAGAATGCATGAAAGTTGTGTTGACTCTAAGTTGATTGAAAGATGGAATGGGAAAAAACAAGATGTGTAGTTAGATAGACAGTAGCTGCCAAAAAACCCTTGATATATTTAGTGGGCTTAAGATAAAGCTCCCATTGCACATTGTATGCCTTTCATAGTATCACGTGATCAAAGTGCCACATATAACTTTGCACACAATCTATCAAGAAAATATAAGAATTCATGTTAATAGACAAAGAAGAAGGGCTCTACATAAAGATTGAAGACCAAAGCTATTTACAAGGAATTGATGATGAGTTTGAAGTGAATGAATATTATGGAATCAAGGTTCTAGATAAGGAGAAAATGCAAGAGAATAATGTCTAGAAAACAAAGGAAAGCTTTAAAAAGAGAAGACAAGAAGAAGAAGACAAAGCCTTTGCAAGACAATTATACTCCACTCTTGAGAGAGGAAAAGTAGCAACAAGAGACCTACCACCAAGAGAAACGGCAATAATAAGAACAAAGCCAAGAACAATGAGAGCAACATGATATGAACAAATACATAGGTACAAGTTGCAAGAAAACAAAGATATAAACAATCAAAGGCATCTTGTAAGAAAAATGAAGATAGTACAAGTATAAGCTAGAGACTATGGCTCTACATCTTGGTTGCATGAATCAAGGCCATCTCCCTCTTTGACCATCAATAGAAAGTACAAGCTAGAGAGTATGGCTTTAAAAGAGATAATACAAAAAGTGTTTGGGTCCTATCATTGTAAAAGTTCATCTTGCACAAATCATGAAAGAGACCATGGAAAAGTTCATCAATGAAATCAACAACAAGGATACAAAATGGCACCTCATGATCTCACTTTCTGGCCTTTTGAGCCTTCAAAAAATAGGCAAAAAGTAGGTACTCATCTAATGAAAAAAGGGCCAACAACATGTTCCCCTCAATGCTAAAAATACATAAACCCAAAAAGTCGAACAAAATATTGTTTTCTCAAAGGATGCAACATAAGAAATTATAGTGTCCGGAGCATAGTAATAAAATATAGTATCTCATCTCAGTCCCAATAATTATCTCAAGCTATCGTGACAAAGTGATATCCAAGCATCAATTCACAAAAATCTTGGAGCATATCTCTATATTCTTACAACCAAGTACCATTACAACCATCTCTATGCAAGGTACAAGTACCTCATCTCTATGTGTATAAGAGCTACAACCTTCATCTTATTGTGGTTCAAACATGATATGCATCTGAGAGTGAAAGGTCATTATAAGAGTTGTAAAATGTGCCATCCAGTAGGTGCTTTTAAAGGTGATATGCATGTTAGCCCCTTGCCCAATTTCCATTATAAAACACAATATAACTTCTCTAATAATGACAAGGAAGAATTTCAAATGGATATTTTGGCAATGGATGCAAGCTGCAATCCATTGAAGCCCAATGGTGCAATCATATCTTGTTATAAGCTAGCAGCAAGCATTTTAACATCTTGTTTAACAATGATGAATGGACTATGATGACCATATTAATAGGAGATTGGATGTTGGTGAAACCAAGGAAAACATAGAAATAAAAAACTAGAAACATGTGCTTCTACTCTTGGACATGTGTAATTCTTGGTAAATTAGAGAATAAAAGTCAATGAAATAATTTTTGGTGTAGCACGTCTATATGCAAAAGAGATAATACTCATAGAGTATATTATGTATCTTCTAATGCACATACCTAATTGTATGTATTCCACATCATTCAAGTATGTACATGATGGTGTAATGTACAAAGCTTGCTCACTTGTAAAGATATCAGATATCTATCCCTGATCCTACAAAGAATGGAAGCCAGTGGAATGCATTATAGCTCATCTTTATGCAGTCATTGGTTTTAAGGAGAGTTTTAATACTACAAGAGGAAAGCAAAGCAATTATCTCAATATCACATTTTCTTCTATGATTAATTCTCTAAAGTTATTGCAAAGAATGGAAGACAAGGGAGCCTTTAAAAACTACCAATGGAAAAATGGGAATATCTAATGTTTTGTTGACCATCATTGGCTATCTTGGAGTCCTTTCAAACCAAAATATTCAATGAATTATGAATCCACAGGAAACCAATGATTGCAACAAGAATTGGAAGAGTACACTTTCTGAAGTGTTTTGATGGCCATGCACCATGCTTAATTCTCCTTTTCAAAATCTCCATGATAATATCCTCAGAGTAGAAAAACTAAGCTCCAAACACTGCACACTGTAGTCCACATAGAGGCTATAGAATACGCAAAAAAACACAATACACAAGGAGCACAAAGATAGATTTCGTAGGTGTTACAATGCAGTTGAACTTAGAGTCTATGGCTGACCAAGCCACTATATGTTTTATTAAGGAACATATACAAAAGTGTCTGGTGGCCATTTGGCCTTTCACATGGACACTAAGGGTAACAATCTCCCATTAAAGGCCAATATGGCCAAAGTGTCTATGGGCAAAAAATAAAGAATGATAAAGAATACCTGAGTGTAAGTATATAAAATATACCTCCCACATGATGGGCATGTTACACAGTATACAAGTATCTGAGTAAGTTGATGAATCAAGTTCCCCATCAAGTGACAACTGTGTCAAAAGCTATCTTGTGGTAGAGCTTCAGTCAAAGCATCTACAGCATTATCTTGAGTACGAACCTTCTCAAGAATAAATCTCAATGGCTAAGGATCCTCTAATGAAGTGATACGTCACCTCAATGTGATTGACCTTTGCATGATAGAATGGATTCTTAGCCAATGCAATGGCACTCTGACTATCACTGAGTAAATGAGGTACATGCTGAGGTAGACCCATATCACAAGCAAGATGAGAAATCCACAATGCTTCATTACATGCCTCACTTGTTGCAACATACTCTACTTCTGTAGTGGAAATAGTTGTACATTCTTGAAGATGAGATCTCCAAGAGATAGCACCTTGAACAAAATGAAAAATGTACACCCTAATGTGGACTTACGATTGTCTACACAACCAGCATAATCAGAATCTATGTAACCAATAATGGATGCTTTCCCTCTACCCAAGCATAGAGACTTGTCCTTAGTGCCACCAAGATATCTCAAAATCACCTTGACCATTTCCCAATGCTTCTTGCCAAGATTTGACATATATTTGCTCACAACTCCCACTACATATATATATATATATATATATATAATTAAAAATATATAATGAAATATATATAATTAAATATACATCATCAAATATATATAATTAAATATATAAAAATTTGGATTTATAATTTTTTAATTATATAAGAAAAAGAAAAGAAAAAAACTAGAATATATAATTAAATATGTATAAAAAATAGGATTTTAATATAGATAAATAAATATAATAATAGCCAATGTTTTAATTAAATATATATAATATATATAATTAAATATATAAAAATAGGATTATGGTTTTTAGGTTGTTTACACATGCATACACACATAATATATATATACACATACACATATATTTACACATGCATATAGACATATACATGTTTTAGGTCTAATTCATTACGATTAGGGTTTAGGTTTCTTACACATGCATAACATATATACATGTATAATACATATACATATATACATGTATATACACATGCATACACACATATACATGTTTTAGGTCTAGGTCTTTAGGATAAGGGTTTTAGGTTTTTTACATACATATAATAAAAATAAATATATATAATTGAATATATAAAAAATAGGTCTTTAGGATTTTTATGTTTTTTACATATATATAATCAAATATATAAAAAATAGGGTTTTAGGGTCTTCTAATTCAATTAAATTTATATAAGAAAAAAATTAAGAAGAAAAATTAAAATATATAAATAAATATATATGAAAAATAGGGGTTTAGGATCTTCTAAATCAATTAAATTTATATAATAAAAAAATTTAAGAAAAAATTAGAATACATAAATAAATATATATAAAAAATATGATAATTCTAAAGATAAATAAATATGAAAAGAGCTAGTGTTTTAAACAAATAAATTCAATATTTATAATTGAATATATAAAAAATAGAGTTTTAGGTTAATATTAACATATATAATCATATATTTTTAAAAATTAGGAAAAAAATTACAATATATAATCAAATATATATAAAAAATAGGATTAGGGTTTTTGGGCTATTTACACATGCATACATACATACATACAATGAAAATAAATATATATAATTAGATATGTAAAAAATAGGTCTTTAGGATTTTTAGTTTTTTTACATATATATAATCAAATATATATATGATAGGGTTTTAGGATTTTTGAATCAAATTAAATATATATAAGAAATTAAAAGGGTTTGTTCGAGAGAGCACATGTCCAGAGGGCAGCATGGGAGAGGGATGGATCGTACAAGAGTTTCTTGTATTCATAGCCGAGTTTCTATGCATGTCGAATCTAGAACTACCTCGGTTATGGAGCGATGATGAAGATGTCCGTCTCATAGGCGATGAACCTCAAGGTAAAGCGATGCAAAGAAAAATGGATATAGCTTTTAGCGAGAAGGCAATGAATTTTTGCATCATTAACTCTGAGCCTATGTAGAAGTGGTAGAAAGGTATGATGTGTGTGTTTGACACCTCAGCACGATACAGGTGCTAGCCCGTCCCGTAGGTCGAGGTCACGCTCTGGAGGAGGAGGTTGCAGGAGTGGATCTACAGGTGGCTCTAAAGGAGGTGGATGTTGTGGAGGTAGTGTGATGGATGTTGTGCCGCCCACTTCTACTCCTAGAGCGAGTACCTCAGATGTAGATACACCACATGGTACGCCACGAGGTACACCACATACACCTTGGGATGCCCATGACCATGATGACTCCAAGGTGTATAGTATCTGTGATGGAGATCTGGTGATGGATGCGGCTGAAAAGGCCATGCATCAGCATATATGACAACTTTGCTCCATACAATTTGGACACTTTATGATGTTGCAATGGAGTGAAAAGGATAAAGATCGTAAAAATTATATCATAGAACGATCTATCAGGAGTTCCAGCCAAAACATGGGCATCCTATTGTCAACTCAGAGTGGATTCAGCACACGATACGTGAGGTTATGTCCCATCGATGATCGGAGGCTCCTGATGCTTTTCAGAGTAGGCTTACCAAAGCCTGTATGGTTAGATGCTGAGGAGTGGGATATGATTTGCAACGAGCAACAACAGACTCCTTATTGATATGGCCAGCAATGAGATGTGGCAGCCACACGTCTAGGTACAATCAGACCATCACATTTGGGTAGAGACGGATATAACACTATGTGTCACGAGTTTGTAAGTATCATTTGGTGTATTGAATTTGTTTGTGTTAATCATGTCATGTATGTTCATCTAATGTTTTGCATATTTGTTGGAGAAGTTGGGAGTGGGTCATCCTCCAACATGAACCAAGGAGGCTTATGGATATCATCATGGATTGGTTGCATTATTGGAGGACTTGGAGGAACGCGGTGCGGTCATTTCATGGAAGCATCTACGATGCAGTGATGAACTTATAAACTTGCTTTGGTGGCAATGGTGCACTAGAATTTTGTATTTGATTTCTATATAGCAGTGCTTTGCCACATTTTGTATTTGGCTCATATATGGCAGTGGTTTGCCACACTCTTGTACATGCTTCATTTATGGAATATATAACTTTTTTGTACATGGTTTATGGTTCATTTTGCTCATCCTTTTGTTTCCAATAGTATCTTGCTTTATGAAATCATGTTTTGGTTGCCATTTGAGTACACGTCACATGTTCTCATTTTTTGGGTAGAGTGTATTGTCTTTTGCTACATAACATCATGGTAATGTTGTTGTAGCAAGACACAATACACTCTGTCCAAAAAATATTTGCAGATATGGTCATCGGTATGAGCATTAGTACTCCAAAAATGATCGTCGGTATGCGCGATGGTACTCCTAGCAAGGTCACCAGTATTGGTGCTGGTATGAGCATCGGTAATATCGATGCTTTTATCGACACCTATACTGGTGCTTATATCATCACCCATACCGGCGCTTTGCGCCCATGCATTTCGTTGGTAGAAGCCATGGTATACGCCTCATATGTTGTAGTGCAATGCTCACAAATTGAAAAATCAAAGAAAGATAACAGAGGTAAGTAGTCAGAACGAGAAAGATTTTTCTTTCCACTATGAGATATATAGCCCAAATGGCCATGCCAAATACAAGCCATTGGTTGTTTAGTAACAGCTAATAAGTGTTCTTTTTGTGATACAAATAAAGGATGAAGTGAGTCAACTTTTCTTCCTTTTTCAATAACCATATTACCCTTTGATACGTGAAAGGATTGAGCATAGAAGACCACCTTGAACTGCACAATCACATCTCCAATCCTGACAATGTCACACTGATAAGAATCAGCAAGTCTCACAGTACCAAGAGACTTTGCTACATAAGTAGAGAACCACTCTCTATGTGGTATCACATGGAAAGAAGCACCAGAATCTAGCAGCCATGCATGGGAAAGAGAATCATCCATGAGCCTCAGTAGGCACAACTAGCATACATCTCCTATGGCGAGGCTGGGTTCAAAATTATTTTAACATATCCAACAAAGGGGGTTTCTTTGTCTTCATATACATAGACCCCACGAATACCATGGAGGATTTCAGTGAGTCAACTCTACCCGAGGTATCGCTCGAGCAATAGTTAGAGCTCCTACGGCACAAACTTCGAGGCACTCAAAATGAGATCTAGCAATACAACTAAGTACTTCATAAGATGCAGTCTGAAGAAGCTAACCTTGCATGGATGGTAAAAGTTATTTTCTCTATCCAAGTTGATGGCATGCATTCCAAGATTGGTGTTAAAAACTACCAATTTTTACAGTTTGATGGCCGTAAGGATGGCCCTTTAGTTCTTTCATGGTTATCACAATTTGGTGATTTCTATTCTGATGAATCATATGCTGAAAGTGATAAAATAAAATTTTCTACTAACTATTTAGTAGGGGAGGCTCAACTTTGGTGGAATGTCCTATGTCATAGTGCAAATCATCCGACCACATGGAAGGCTTTTCGAGAAAAAATTAAGGAGTTTTTTCTTCCTTTCCCTATAGTTCCACCTAAATGTTTGATGTTTGCGGGCTGCATTTACATGGACACAAGTTGATACTTTCACAAGCTATATGGACCGGTTTTGCTAATACCTAGTATTTCTCTGCCTGCTTGAAGATGTTTTCGAGGATACCATGAAGAAGAATTATGACTATGGTTTAGAGAAGGAGATTCAAGCTAAGCTTCACTCATGCTAACCTACAACACTTCATGAAGTTATTTCCTTTGCTCATGATGCAAAGAAAGAGTACCAATCGATTATCAAAATGATCAGTTTGAAGTAGCCATATCTGCAACAATAAGCTTTTCATGAGTCTAATTTTCTTTGATCATCAGACTTCTATTTTTTTCTTTCTTTAATCCTATATTTCTTTATATGTGATGCATTTACACATAGAATTTACCATGTAGGAGCATACTTTAGTTACACTTCTCGAAATAAATTTGAATGCTTAGAGCATGAATGAATGAAAAGAAAAATTTTAAAAATAAGAATAATCAATTTTGAATAGTGACTAATGTATGTTCTTTTATTGACTTACTTAGAGATTATGTTAGCACCCCATAAATAATCTTAATAATTTAACTCCTACATGAATATTTCTATGCATATGTTTTCACATGGCACATGTCTATATTGTTTAGTGATGGGACATGTGACTAGCTAGCCATGTCTATTTTATTTTATCAACTGAGGTCAGTTGCTTTTTCGATTAAGGAGCATGTTATTAATTATGGAATGTGTTGAATAAAAGAATTATTGGAGTGAGATTTATTAATTTATTAATGCTTTTTTATTTTTATATAGTAGCTGAAGGTTTGAGAGGACGTGAAAGGTGTGAAAGAGCATGGATGTTTTGAATATGTCAGGACACAAATAATCAGATTTATATTTTGTAAATAAACCCATGTAGAGGGTTCTATTTTTAGAAACTATTAGTAAAAGTAGTGGTTAGGATAAGGATTGATGTAGACCGTGATTTCTATTAACAAAAGCAAAGGCTCTCCACAAAAGAGAGCAACTTTTTACTTTCATGCTTGCTTTTCAAAGCCATGTCATTGTAACCACTAATTTCGATATAGTGAAGAATCCTATAAATACATGCACTTTGTGGTTTATCGAAACAGAGTGCATGGGAGAAATTGCACCTAATCTTGTGCTATATCTCGTCTCTTTGCATATCTATTTTTTTGTGTGTTTCCAGTACCCATATCCTCTGTGTGCATGTGAATTAAGATCCTGGTAATAGAGGAATCAGACTACGGACTAAAAAAGAGCATATGAAGAGTTAATCAAGGAGCATAGAAGGTAATGCATTGGTTGTTTGTTAGCATACAAGATACCAAGAGCGGGCACATATTGGATGCTAAAACCCCAAAAGAGGCTTAGAATAGTTTGTTCACATTGTATGAGACCAATCCAAAGGCACAGAAATCGCAACTCAAGAATCATCTACATACACTAGAGAAAAAGAGTATGATAGTAAGTGACAACATCTTCAAAATCAAAAGCATATGTGAGTTTCTTGTTTCTATTGGCATCAATGTAGATAATGATGATAAGGTTGAAGTGTGCGTTCATGGTTTAAGAACTGCAATTGTTGTTGTACATCAAGTACGATGTGAAGAGAAGTTTACCAAAATAGGCATTACAAAAATAGCAAGAGCCTTGATGGCTGAGAAAAATATTCCTCATTGCTATTGGACAGAAGTTGTGCACACAACTATATACATTATGAACAAAATTGCAAGCATTGATGTACATCAAGTACGACTTGAAGAGAAGTTTACAGCTAAAAAGCCAAACTTATCACACATGAAAGTATTTGGTTGCATTTCATATTTACATGTTCCAGATGAGCTCAGGATGAAGCTTGATCTAAATGCAAGAAAATGTATCTTGATTGAGTAATCCCTTCAGAAAAAAGGATGTAAATGAAACAACCCACTTGCATGATAGGTGAAGGTAAGCAGAGATATATTGTTTAATGAAATCTCAAGATTCTATGTTGATGCCAAAGAGGGAATTAATCTTCACTCACCCAACAATAGTTCCAACTCAAACCCTTGGAGTGGAAGATTGCGTGGAAATTTCAGTCTTACAAAATTCATAGAGTATATCCAAGAAAGGTAAACAAATGATTAGTTGTTAATAAAGCATATGTAGGTTTTGAAGACATTTATGGAGAATCAAGGGGTTCAAAAAAGAGCCTTGATAAGGAACTTCGATCGCCCTTTCTGAAGACTCCAAGTGTAAGAAAGGCATATACAGATAATTCAATGCAAAAGCTCAACATATAATAGCTACATGGCTTATCATTGTGCTTAAATGACCAAGGTAATACAATGTGCTGAACCTTCTTGTTTTGAAGATGCAATTAAAAATGCAAATTAGGAGAAAGCTATGGATGAGGAGGTGGTTGCACTCTATGGAAATGAAACATGGAAGCTAGTTCCATTGCCGCAAGGAAAAAACCCAAAAGTTGCAAGTAGATTTACAAGGTAAAGCATAATGTTGATGATAGCATAAGCAAGTATACAGCTCAATTGGTAGCAAAAGAATATGCACAAACATATGACATTGACTATGAGGAAACTTCTAGCCTTGTATCTAAAATGTCTACTGTTAGAGAACTTATTGCATTGGATATAGCAAAAAGATGGATTTTTCATCAAATGAATGTGAAGAATGCTTTGAGTTGTAGGAAGAAGTATACATGAATCAACCACAAGGATATGATGATTCAAAGCATCTAGAATATCTTTGTAGCTTGAGAAAGTCTTTGTATGGGTTTAAACAATCCCCTCGTGGTTGGCATGCAAGGATTGCATATTATTTAACTTCCATTGGATTTTCTATGTGTAATGCAGAACACTCATTATATGTAAGCAAAGTTGATGATGGCATCACAATTGTGGCTATTTATGTTGATGACTTGATTGTAGGTGGTGATAATGAAGAAAGCATTAAAGAGGTAAAGCAACTCCTTATGCATGAATTTTACATGAAAGATCTTGGTGTGCTAGGCTATTTTTGGGGCATTGAGTTTATACAAATAGAAACAGGTATATGGCTTTCCGAAAGGCAATATGCAATGATTTTGCTACAAAAGTATGGTATGGCTGATTGTAAGGCAACTTCTATGCCATTAGATCAAAACTTGAAGTTGGATACTACATCTAGTGAAGCATTAGAAAATGCTACTATTTATAAGAAAATTGTGGGAAGTTTGATATATCTCACAATTACAAGGCCTTATCTAAGCTACACTCTAGGTCTTGAAAGCCAATTTATGCAAGTTCCCAAGAAACCACACTTAGAGGTTTTGAAACACACTCTATGTTATGTGAGTGCTAATTATGCATTGTTTTATGAACCTTGTGTAGAATTGCAGGTTCATGGATACGTTGTTATAGATTTGGTTGGTGGTGTTCCAAATAGAAGATCTACTATTGTCTTTCTACTCTCACTTGGGAGTGATGTTGTTACATGGACTAGCAAGAAGCAACCACTATTTCTTTGTCAAGTACAGAGGCTAAGTATAGAGATGCTACAATGTGTCATGTGAGGCATCATGGCTAGGGATGCTACTTGCATATTCAGGTATGGAAGTGAAGAAGCCTATCATCATTCATTGTGATAATATCAGTAGCATATAGTTAGCATGAAAACCTATTTTCATGCTAGGAAAAAGCACGTTGAGCTACATTATCACTTCATGAAGGAGAAGGTATTAGTAGGTGATATTTTATGTGAGGACAAATGAGAAGGTTGTTGATATTTTCATTAAAGCACTTGGAGCAAAGAAGCTCCCTCAAGAGAGGAGGAAGTGGAAGAGGAAGAGTGATGCTTTGATTTTGATGAACCCAAAAATGAACCATACTATCTTTTTCCCTAATAGCAAGTGCTTTTGTTTCCCCAAGAAAACCAGTTCTATTCACTAAGAAGAGACATAACCTCATCAAAAGCATACATATTTGGATTTCCTTTTGCAACCAAACAAACTGTAGTAGCAAAGCTTTGAAAAGATTATGACAAACCTTTAAGTAGTGTAGAAATGAGTGATGCATCCACAATTATCTCATCAATGATTGTCAATTGCTCTTTCAAATACTTGACATGTGTATCATATACATCCAGTGATACATTTTCAGCCATACATATAGCTTCAAGTTGCTTCCTCAAGTAAGCAATATGTGGTTCATTATGCACGACATACAGAGAAGCAAGTGTATCCCAACCTTGACTTGAAATAGTGTATGACCGAATTAATAAGAGATCAAAATACCTTCTTACAACATTTTGTTGATATATTTAGGTAGTGATATGTGTGAACACTCTAGGACCGTCGGAGCACTTCTTTCCCTCTTTAGGAGGTTTTTTCCCCCCAGCTTGTATCTACGCCTATTGCCCTAATGGGCTACTTACCTTTGTACATTCTAGTGGTAATACATTCAGTATTATGTGTTGTGCTCCAAGCTTCTTCCTCCTCCTTGTGTTGTTCGCGTGCTTTCGCAGATGTCTAATTCCAACAATTGGTATCAGGAGTTTCTGCTTCATCTAGGGTGTTGTCTACACCTCTCCGGTTGCAGTCTCAGAATGGCACAAAATTTGGTGAGCATACTCAAGATGTCTCATAGATCAAAACATCTTCGCTCTATGGTGCCAAAATCCCAATCTTAGCTCATTCGGCCTCCGAATCCACTATCATAGTGCTTATCCAGGTTATTTCGTCTTTTTGTGCCAAAGGTGTATACTAGTTTCGGTTCGCCAGTATAAGCATCTCAAAGTCTGCTGCAGGTTCAACAAAATTTGTCTGGGCAGTTCTGTTCAACTTTTTTAGATTAAATTAATTTTTTGCATCCGTACTGTTGTTTCTGCTACACCTACTACAGAGCAAATTCGTTGGGATGGCAGAGATTCCCAGACACATGCATTGATAGCTTTGTTTGTCAAACATGTCATTATTCCTCACATTCGCTCTTGCAAAATAGCTAAGTATGCTTGGGATACACTTACCACATTGTACCAGGCTAGGAATGACGCTTGTGCTGCTTACCTCTGAAAACAGTTGGAGAGTGAGCACATGAATGAAGGTGATTCTACGGACAGTTTTCTCACAAAGATCAAGGATTTGAAAGAACAAATGATTTGTGTTGATGAAGTTATACCAGATAGCTCACTTGTGCAGAACATTCTGAATGGTCTTCCTCACTCATATCAGAGTTTTGCTTCTACTCTGCATTGGATGATGAAAGGCAATCCAAATGCCTTGTCATTTGAGGAGTTAGTCTTTGTTCTATTGCAGGAAGACTAGTCTAGGTACAACAGGTCTATTATGTTTGTTGCAGATCAAGCTTTCCTGGCTAGTCAGAAATCTACAAATGTTGCACATTCAAAGAAGGAAGACAAAGATGAGAAGAAATCAGAAAAGCAAAAATTGTTTTGCAAATACTATAAAGCAAATAATCATGTCATCAAGAGCTCTCCAAAACTGGCTGCTAAAGAGGCAAAGAAGAAAGAGGCCGGAATGGTTGTTGCAGAGGCCTCTACACTGAAAATAGAGTCTGCTAATCTTATGCACGAAGAAGAATGGGTGTTAACTACTGTTTGCAGATTTGACCCATCTTCTCATGAGCAGTGCATGTCTATAATAGACTCAGATTTTTATTACTTTGATAGTGGGGCTACCAAACATATTACCTTGCAATGCAGTTTCTTCTCTTCACTCAAGCATGTCCCTACACGGAATACTGTTACATGTGCCAACAACTCCTCTTATCATGTTATGTGAGTTGGTAAGATCATTTTGACTACTACGGATGGTAGTTCTTTCACTTTGTTAGATGCTTTGTTTATGCCAGGGATCAAGAAAAATCTGTTATCAGTTTCTACATTAGCCAAGATTGGCTTGGTTGTGAAATTTATTGATGACGGATGTACAGTTCATGATCTCTCAAATGGCGATGTCATTATTGCTTCTGGCATTTTATGTCATGGGTTGTATAACCTCATAGACTATGAAAGATCTGTAAATGATTTGGCATGTCCAGTACATGATTTTCAGGCTATGTCAGATGCAAAGCTTTGGCATGCACGCTTTGGTCATCTGAATTTCGCTAGTTTGCTACGTCTGCAGAAATCTGAAATGGTGTCCTCTTTTCCCAAACGTGAAGGCTGTATTTTGGGCAAAATGCAACATTCCTCCTTTCCAAAAGATGGTTCAGTTCGGGCTACTCAAAAATTGCAGCTTGTATATAGTGATGTTTGTGGTCCTATGTAGACACCTTCTTTTGGGAACTATCTTTACTTCGTGAATTTCATCAATGATTTTTCCAAGCATGAATGGGTATATCCATTGAAGGCAAAGTCCAAAGTGTTTATGTGCTTCAAACAATTTCTGGTTTTGACCAAAAATCTGTGAGCATGTAAAATGGGCACCCTTCGTTCTGATCGAGGGGGGGAATATATGTCTTCTGACTTTAATACATTTCTGCCTGAATGTGGGATAAAAGATCAGTGTACAGTGCTGTATACACCTCAACAGAATGGAGTTGCTGAACGAAAGAACAGGTCACTCATGGAGATGGCGAGGTGTATAGTCAAGAGTCAGGCTTTACCACATAGTTTCTGGCTTGACGTTGTTATGTGTGTTGCATATGAGGCTTGGCATGGTCGCAAACCATCTGTTTCTCATCTGCCTGTTTTTGTTTGTTTGGCATATGCATTAGTGCCTGAACAACATCGCAAAAAATTGGATGATAAAGCAGTGAAATGTATTTTTGTTGGGTATAGTTCTGAAAGTAAAGGATATCCTCTGTATCATCCATAGACTAAACGCATTATGGTTGGCCGTGATATTGTTTTTGTGGAAGATGTTATTCAGCCATTGCTTTCATGTACTAAGGAGACATCTATTAGCTCCAAAGACATGTATGATATTTTGCTACCTCTTTTTACAAGTGGACAGTCTAGTGCTCGTCCTAATGAGGCAACTTCTCAGCCTTTGTATGTTTCAGGTGATGATGCAGATCATTCCATTTCTTATGCAAATTTACATGATGCACTTGTTGATGAGAGAGCTGATATTGAGAAAGCAAAAACTATGCCAAAATGGCTGGTGCAGACTTTGGGTGACAGCAAATTAGATGCATCTCTATCATATCATACCCGATCACGCTCTCATAGTGCCTCTTTTGCATCAGATTGCTATGATATGGCTGCATCTAGTCTCTATGATGAGAATGAGCCTGTTTCATTTGAAGAAGCACAAAATTCACAAAATTGGATCGCTGCTATGCAATTTGAATATGATGCTATAATGAAGAATGGTACCTAGTCTTTATATGACTTGCCTCCTGGCAAGAAGGCCATTGGCGCAAAGTGGGTATACAAGTTGAAGCGTAAACCTGATGGAACAGATGACAGATATAAGGCTAGGCTTGTTGCAAAGGATTATGCACAGAAAAGAGGCATTGATTTTGATGAAACCTTTGCTCCTACTTATTGAATGACTATTGTTCATACAATCTGTGCACTTACAGCTCATCATGGTTGGAATGTACATCAGTTGGACATTAAAACAACATTTCTAAATGATGACTTGCATGAAGAAGTGTATGTTTTTCAGCCCCGTGGCTTTGTGCAGAAAGGGCATGAAAACTAGGTGTGCAGGTCAAAGAAGGCATTATATGGTTTAAAGCAAGCACCACGTGCTTGGTATGAAAAGATACATATCTATCTCATTGCACATGGTTTTGAGAACAGTCCAACTGAAAGCACCTTATATGTTAAGCATGCTAATGATGTGCTTCTAATTATTGTGGTGTATGTTGATGAAATGTTGCTCATTGGTCCTCATGACACATATATTGCTGATTTTAAGGCTGATTTGCATGCCTCATTTAAGATGTCTGATTTGGGGCATTTGCATCACTATTTGGGCATTCAATTTATGCAAGTTGATGGTGGAATGGCTTTGTGTCAAACAAAATATATTGACACATTATTGTAGTGTTTTGGCCTTGAAGACTGTAAGCCTATTGCCACTCCTATGGAGACAGGTTCTCGATTGATTCTCATGATGTTGGAGATGCATTTGATGTTGTTCTCTATCTGTAGGCTATTGGATGCTTGATTTACTTATGCATTACTCGGCGAAATATTCAATTTGTTGTCTCACATATGAGCAGGTTTATGCATTGCCCAGGTGTCAAGCATTGACAGGCAGTTAAGTGCATGTTTCACTACTTGAGTGGTACCCGACTACTTGGATTGTTTAGTCCCAAAGGGGGATCACTACTGCCAGATTCGTATGCTTTTTCTGACAGTGATTGAGCTGGTTGCTATGACACTCGTGTGTCCATCAGTGGCTTTTGCTTCATGCTTGGTAGCTCATGTATATCTTGGTTGAGCAAGAAGAAGCCTATTGTGGCCACTTCCATTTGTGAGGCTGAGTAAAGGCCAGCTTTCATAGTGACTATTGAGTGTGTGTGGCTTAGATGCCTTATGGTTGATTTCGGTGTTGGTCAGTCTTCTACCACCACCATCTTCATTGACAATCAAAGCACATTGGCAGTTGCGAGGAACCCTGTGTTCCATGCTCGCACTAAGCACATTGAGGTGCATTATCATTATGTCAGGGAGAGGTTCTCTGTTGGGGAGATCAGCTTGGCATATGTGCCCATGCAAGAGAATATTGCATACCTTTTCACGAAGGCTCTACCTAGGGAGAAGTTTGAAGCTTTTCGCAAAGCTTTAGGCTTACTTCATTTTTGTGGATTGATTCCACATAGCTTGACATTTTCTTATACATGAGTGCCAGCTCCTTGTTCACTGCATCACTCCTAGGGGGAATTTGTTGATATATTTAGGTAGTGATGTGTGTGAACACTCTAGGACTGCCGAGGCACTTTTTTCCCTCTTTAGGAGGTTTTTTACCCCTGACTTGTATATACGCCTCTTTCCCTAACGGGTGACTTATCTTTGTACATTCTAGTGGTAATACATTCAGTATTGTGTGTTGTGCTCCAAGCTTCTTCCTCTTCCTTGTGTTGTTCCCGTGCTTCCGCAGACTTCTAACTCCAACACATGTCATATGTTCTATAATCAAAGATCCAAAGATTCTCTAATATTGCATTCAATATTTCTTAATCAAAAAAGATTTTTTCTATGCTAATGCATGCAAAAGCTTATTCTTCATAAGAAGTTTTACCTTTTGATACCTCTTCAACATTGTGCATGAAGCTCTCTTCTTTTTATTAAAGATTCTCTTTCTACACTCTCCAATATAATGACCTAGTTCCTTATAATAATGGCATATTCCATTCTTAGGTATAGATGCGGATGAAGTAGACGCAGACTTATAGGTAGATGATTTACTTTCCTTCTTACTTTGTTGAGTTTTCTATAGTCTCCTTCTTCTTCTTCTTCTTCTTGTCTATAGGTGATGACATCGTAGCTTCATCATTCTCTTCCATACTATTGTTGTTGATCTTCATCTTGAAGTCATAGGAATTGCAACTCTTGAAATGAAATTTATCTATCTCTTATAGAGAGAGAAAGAGAAGTGATAAAAGGATGATATTAGATGGAAGTAAATTGATGAGTATGCTTACTATCTCTTCATCAAAAATGATAACTTCAACATTTAGAAGTTCACCATGAATGTCCTTAAGCTTTAGAATATGATTTTATACTAACTCACCAACTTTCATGTGTATGTTGGCCGCTAATTGACTCCTTAGATGAGCCTTGCTTGCATAATTTTTGTTTTGAGAAACACTCTCTAACTCCAACCAAGCCTGAAGACATATTTTGCATGTCCTAATTTAGCTCTTCATAAGATTGAATATGCTTCACTTTGTCTGTAGATAATGAGATAAATGCTTCTTCTTCTTCCTCCTCTTTTGTTTGTTGGGGAAAAATTGAGGTAGTAGGCTTCTTGGAAGAAGAAGCAACCTCAACCAACTTCCTTGATCTTGGACACTTGCCATTGATAATATTCCACAATTCTTTAGAAAGTAGCAAATTTGTCGTCAAACTTCTCCCTATGTAGAGCCTTTGTGAAAAGGTCTACAATATTCTCCTATGTGGGCACATATGCCAAAACTGATCTCTCTAGCAGAGAACCTCTCCCTGACATAATGATAGTGCACCTCAATGTGCTTAGTGCGAGCATGGAACACAGGGTTCCTTCCAACTGCCAATGTGCTCTGAATGCTTGACACCTGGGCAATGCATAAACTTGCTCATCTGAGAGATAGCAAACTGAATATCAGGCCGGGTAATGCATAAGTAAATCAAGCATCCAATAGCCTGCTGATAGAGAAGAACATCTTCTCCAACATCATGGAGACTCAATCGTAAACTTGTTTCCATAGGAATGGCAATAACTTTGCAATCTTCAAGGCCAAAACGCTACAATAATGTGTCAATATATTTTGTTTGACACAAAGCTAATCCACCATCAACCTACATAGACAAAATGCCCAAATAATGATATAAATGCCCCAAATTAGACATCACAAAAGAGGCATGCAAATCAGCCTTAAGATCAGCAATATGCTTCTCATTAGGACCAGTGAGTAGCATGTCATCAACATAGACAACAATGATCAGAAGCACATCATTTGCACACTTAACATATAAGGTGCTCTCTGTTGGACTGTTCTCAAAACCATGTGCAATCAAGTAGACATCTATCTTTTCATACCAAGCACGTGGTGCTTTTCAAACCATATAATGTCTTTTTCAACCTACACAATTTGTTTTTATGCCCATTCTACACAAAACCACGGGGCTAAAATACATACACTTCTTCATGTAAATCACGATTCAGAAATGCAATTTTAATGTCCAGTCGATGTACATTCCAACCACGATGAGTTGCAAGTGCATAAATGCTATGAACACTAGTCATTTAGCATGAAGATGCAAAGATCTCATCAAAATCAATGCCCCTTTCTTGAGCATAACCTTTTGCAACAAGCCTAGCCTTATGCATGTCAACTACTCCATCAAGCTTATATTTCAACTTGTATATCCATTTAGTGCCAATGTCTTTTTCCTTGGAGGCAAATCACATAAAGGCCAAGTACCATTCTTCATAATAGCAACCATATTGTGATTGAATGGTAGCCATCCAAGTTTTTTAATTTTGTGTTTCATCAAACAAAACAAGCTCATTCTCATCACAAAGACTAGAGACAACCATTGCATAGCAATCTAATGCAAAAGAAGCACTATGAGAGCTTGAATGAGTATGATATGACAGAGGTGCATCTTATTTGCTATCTCACAAAGTCTGCACCATTCATTTGGGCATAGTTTTTGCCTCCTCTATATCAGCCCTCTCATCAATAAGTCATCATGTAAATCTGCATAAAAAATGGAATGATTTGTATCATCATATGAAACTTGTAAAGGCCAAGAAATTGTCTCATTTGGACCAGCAAGTGACTGTCCACCTATAAAAAGAGGTAGCAAAGTTTCATACACATCTCTAGAGCTAACTGAAGTCTCCTTGGTACATGAAAATAATGATTGAATTACACCTTTCACAAAAACAATAGCATGGCTAACCAAAATGTGGTTAGTCTCTAGATGATACACACGATAGCCTTTGCTTTCAAAGTTGTACCCAACAAAAATACATTTCATTGCTTTATCATCCAATTTCTTGCATTGTTGTTCAGGCATTAATGCATATGCCAAACAACCAAAGACACATACATGAGTAATAGATGGCTTGCGAACATGCCAAGCCTCATATGGAGTGCTAGATTACAATGCTTGCGTGGGACACCTATTAAGTACATATGTTAAACACATAATAGCCTCAAGCCAAAAGCTATGTGATAAAGCCTAACTTTTGACCATAGACCTCGCTATCTCCATGAGAGACGTGTTCTTTCTTTTAGCAAATCCATTCTTTTGAGGTGTATACGGCATTGTACACTGATGTTTTATCCCCCATTCAACTATAAATGCATTAAATCTAGAAGACATATATTCCTCCTCTTAATCAGAACACAAGGTGTCTATTTTACATGTTGATAGATTTTCAACCAAAACCAGAAACTGTTACACTTCGGAGTTTGCTTTTAGTGGATACACCCATGCATGCCTAGAAAAATAATCATTAAAATTTATGAAGTAAAGGTAGTTCCCAAAAAGAGGGTGTCTGCATAGGACCATAGACATCACTATGAACAAGCTACAATTCCTGAGTAGCTCGAACTGAACCATCTTTTGGAAAGGAGGAACCCTCCATTTTGCCCAAAATATAGCCTTCACAAACATGTTTACAAGGTGCTTCAAGTTTGGACAAAGAGGACACCATTTCAGATTTCTATAGGCCTAGCAAACTAGCATAATTTACATGACCAAAGAGTGCATGCCAAAGCTTTTCATCTAACATAGCTTGAGAATCTTGAACTGCACATGCTGAATCATTCATAAATTTTGCATAATCTATGAGCTTATACAGCCCATGACATAAAATGATAGAAGCAATAATAACATCGCCATTTGACAGATCATGAACTATACATCTGTCATCTACAAATTTCACACCAAACTGATCTTGGCTAATGCTGAAACTGATAATAGATTTCTCTTAATCCCTGAACATAAACAAAGCATCGGACTATGTGAAAGGACTACCATCTATAGTGGTCAAAATGATCTCACCAACTCCCATTACAAATAAGGTGAGTTGTTAGCACATGTGATAGTATTTCATGTAGGGGCATGAAATACTATCGAGGTTATATGTTTGGTTGCCCTACTGTCAAAGTGCCTAACATTTGAGTCTACACTATTCATGAGAAGATGGGGCATAACTGCAAATAGTAGTAAATGCCAATTCTTCATGTAGCACAAGATTCGTAGACTCTGATTTAGGTGTAGAGGCCTCTACAACAATCATTCCAACCTCTTTTGGATCCAACTTTGGAAACCTCTTTATGACATGATTATTTCCTTTACACTATTTGCAAAACAATTTTTGGTTTAATGTTTTCTTCTCATCTTTGTCTTCCTTTTTTTACTATGCAAAATTAGCAGATTTCTGCTTACTAGTAGATGAGCTCGATTTACCTTTGACTAGCTAAGAAAGCTTGATGTGTTACATGCATAATGGACCTATTCTCCCTAGATTAATCTTCCTACAACAAAACAAAGACTAACTCCTCAAATGTTAAGGCATTTGGATTGCCTTTCATTATCAACCGAAGAGTAGAAGCAAAACTTTGATATGAATCTAGAAGACCGTTCAGAACAGTTTGCACAAGTGAACTGTCTAGCAAGACTTCATCAGTAGAAATCAACTGCTCCTTCAGCAACCTGCTCTAGTACCAATTGTTAGAATTTGAGGTCTGTGGAAACACGCAAACAATGCAAGGAAGAAGAAGAAGCTTGGAGCACAATACACAAGACTAAATGTATGACCAAATGAATGTACAAAGATAAGTAACATGTTAGGATTATAGGTGTATATACAAACCGTGGAAAAAAACCTCGTAAAGAGAGAAAAAAAGTGCCTCGACGTCCTAAGTGTGCTCACATGCATCACTACCAAAATATATCAAACACACACACACACACACTTCGAAAAAATTCAAATAGATAAATGACTATCAGAAATAGACAAGACACAAGAGAATGTAATGAGCAACAAAATGCTACTCTTAAAAATTATGTTCACTTGATGAATGAATAACAATACAATGCATGTATGATACAAAATCTGAATATAAGGCTAGATGTAAGAGGTTTCTAGGTATAAATATATGAGAAGAAAGTGCCTAAGAGTTTATAGCGTGTGTGTGCCCAAATATATGAATAAGAAAGATTATATGTATGAAATACCGTTTGTATGCATGTATGCTAGAAAATAAGGTGAAGTTTGCAAACCCTAACTAAAAATAGGATTCTCCTCTAAAGTAAGAGGCAGCAAGACTTCTTTTATGCAGCCATTTATTGTAACAAACAAGCACATACACTACTAAGGTGTATCTAGGAGAAGAGGGTAGAGACAAATTACCAAGAAATATCAGCAAAAACACCTCCAATCAGCAAAAATAGGTTTAGCAAAAATATATTAACAACAAATTAACAAGAAATATCAACAAAAACAAGTTTAGCAAAGCTCCACAGGGTGTTTTTGTTCAACTTTTTGAGATATAATCCCTATTTTGTTTTTTGAGGATAAGTTGGATGGTACTAACTACCCATTATGGGCATATATGATGCGTCATGTATTGGTAGTAAAGGGATTGTGGAATATTATGCAAGGTGTTGAAAAACCTCCTATTATACCTGCAAATATAATTATTGAATGTGATGTAGATAGTTTTGAAGATAATGATCTTCAATTTCTTGGTTGTGTTGTGCTTCCTATTGCACCTACTGCACAACTACTTCATTTGGATAGCAAAGATACTTAGGCACATGTGCTGATATCTTTTTATGTCAAAGTGTTACCGTTGGTGTCCATGTGGAAGGCCAAATGGCCACCAAACACTTCTCTGTATATGTTCTTTAATAAAACATATAGTGGCCTCGTCAGTCACATACTGAAAGTTCGACCGCATTTGTAACACCTAAGAAGTTTGTGTTCATACGCCCTGTGTACTGTGTTTTCGTATTATGCGGCCTCTGTGCGGAGTACTGTGTGCAGCCCTAGGAGCTTAGTTTTCTACTCCGAGGATATCGTCGTGGAGCTCTCAAGAATGAGAGCGCACTGTGGTGCATCGCCATCAAAATACTTCAAAACATTCCATTATCCTTCACATTCGCTCTTCCAACACAATAAAGGATGCTTGGGATACACTTAGAACTTTATACCAAGCAATAAATAAGACTTGTATTACTTATCTCCAAAAATAGTTAGAGAGAGCATTGAACGAAGGAGATTCTATGGATATTTTTTTGGCAATGATTAAAGGTTTGGAGTAGTTGATTTTTACAAATGAAATCTTCTCAAATAATATTTTTCATGATTCATATCATAATTTTGCTTCTACTCTTTGATTGATTATGAAAGGGACTCCAAATGCCTTAACAACTGATGAATTAGTCTCTGTTTAGTTACAGAAAGATCGATCCAAGCAAAATAGGTCAATTATGTGTATTGCCAATCAAGCTTTCTTAACTAATCAAAAGGGCAAACATAAATGGAGCTCATCTACTAGTAAGCAAAAATCTGCGAATGCGACACAATCGAATAAGGAAGAGAAATATGACAAAAAAATACAAAAGCAAAAACAATTTTGCAAGTATTGTAAGGCAAATGATTATTTCATAAAGACTTGTCTTTAAAGCTGCAAAAGAGGCAAAGAAGAAAGAGGTTGGAATGGTTTCTACAAATGCCTCTACATCTAGAACAAAACCTACTAATCTTGCTTTGGTCATCTGTATTTTTCTAGTTTGCTTCGCTGCAAAAATCTGAAATGGTATCCTCTCTTTCGAAACTTGAGCCACCTTGTAAACATGTCTGTAAAGATTGTATTTTGAGCAAAATGCGACATTACTCCTTTCCAAAAGATGGTTAAGTTCGAGCTTCTCATAAATTGAACATTGTTCATAGTGATGCATGGGGTCCTATGCAGACACCTTCATTTGGGAACGACCATTGAAAGCAAAGTCCGAAGTGTTTATGTGCTTCAAACAATTCCTAGTTATGCTTGAAAATATGTCAACATGTAAATTACGCATCCTCCGTTCTGATCGAAGGGAGAAATACATGCCTTTTTATTTTAATGCATTTATGGTTGAGCATGGGAGAAAACATCATTGTACAATGCCATATAACCAAATGGAGTTGTTGAAAGAAAGAACGGGCCTCTCATGGAAATGACAAGGTGTATGGTCGAAATTCGAACTTTACTACATAGCTTCTAGCTTGATGTTGTTACGTGTGTAGCATATGTACTCAATAGATATCGCACTAGGCACTGCAATGGATCACTACATATGAGGATTGGCATAATCGCAAACCATTTGTTGCTTATTAGCATATCTTTGGTCATCTGACATATCCATTAGTGCCTAAACAACATAGGAATCAGATGATAAAATAGTGAAATGTATTTTTGTTGGTTATAGATCAAAAAGCAAAGACTATGTGTATATCATCCACACTCTAAATGCATTGTGGTTAGTCACGATGTTTTTGTGGAAGATGCGATTCAACCATTACTTTCATGTACCAAGGAGATATTAGTTAGCTCCATGGATGTGTATGACACTTTGCTCCCTCTTTTTATAGGTCGACAGTCAAGCGTTGGTCCAAATGAGGCAATTTCTCAGCCTTACAAGTTCCACATGATGATGCAAATCATTTCATTTTTTATGCAGATTTACATGATGCACATATTGATGAGAGGGCTAACATAGAAGAGGCTAAAATTATGCCTAAATGGCTAGTGCAAACTTTGAGAGGCAGCAAACTAGATGCACCTTTGTCATATTGTACTCGTTCAAGCTCTCATAGTGTTTCCTTTGCATCATACTACTATCCAATGGCTACCTCTAGTCTTTGTGATGAGAATGAGCATGTTTCTTTTGATGAAGCACAAAATTCTCTATGTGATTAGAATATGATGATATTATGAAGAATGGTACTTGGCCTTTGTGTGATTTGGCTCCATGCAAAAAGACCATTGGTACTAAATGGATATACAAGTTGAAGCATAAGCTTAATGGAACAATTGACAAGATTAAGGCTGGGCTTAAGGTTATGTTCAAGAGAGGCATTGATTTTTATGAGAACTTTGCTCCCACATGTCAAATGACCATTGTTCGTAACATTTGTGCACTTGCAGCTCATCATGGTTGAAATATACATTAATTGGACACTATTAACTACATTTTTGAATGGTGATTTAAATGAAAAAAGTGTATATTTTTAAACCCCGGTTTTGTGCAAAAAGGGAACGAAAACAAATTGTGCAAGTTGAAAAAGAATTATATGGTTTGAAGCAAGCACCATGCGCTTAGCATGAATAACATACATGCCTACTTACTAGCACACAGTTTTGAGAACAGTCCAACTATGAGAACCTTATATGTTAAGCGTGCAGATGTACTTCTAATCATTGTTGTATATGTTGATGATATGATGCTCATTGATCCTAATGAGAAGCATGTTGCTAAATTTAAGGTTGATTTGCATGTTTCTTTTCAGATGTCAGATTTGGGGAATTTGCATCATTATTTGATCATTTCGTTTATGCAGATTGATTGGGGAATAGCTCTGTGTCAAACAAAATATATTGACACATTATTGTTATGTCTTGATCTTAAAGATTGCAAATCTATTGCCACTCTCAAGGAAAAAAGCTTACGATTGAGGCTTCATGATGTTAGAGATACATTTGATGTTGTTCTCTATCAAAAGGCTATAGAATGCTTTGATTAACTTATGTGTAATGCGATTAGATATTCAATTTGTTGTCTCTGAGGTAAGCAAATTTATGCATTATTCAATTCAAGCATTGGAAGGAAGTTAAGCGCATCTTTCACTACTTGAGTGGTACTCAACTACTTGGATTGTTCTATCCCAAGGGAGGATCATTACCGCTAGATTCACATGCTTTTTCTGACTTAGACTGGGCTAGCTCCTATGACACTCCTGTTCACTAGTGGTTTTTGCTTCGTGCTTGGTAGCTCATGCATATTTTGGTTGAGCAAGAAGGAGCCTCCTGTAGCCACTTCTAGTTGTGCAACTGAGTGTAGGGCAACTTTCACAACAACTGTTGAGTATGTGTGGCTCAAATGCCTTTTGGCTAATTTGGGTGTTGATCACTCTTCAACCACCACAATCTTCACTGACAATCAAAGGGCATTGGAAGTTGAGGAACCTTGTGTTCCATGCTCAAACAAAGCACATTGAGATGCATTATCATTATGCGAGAGTTCTTCGTTAGAGAGATCAATTTGGCTTATGTGTCCACATAAGATAATGTTGCAGATCTTTTCACAATGCTCTTCCTAAGGAGAAGTTAAAAGCTTTTCGCAAAGCTTTGGGCTTACTTCCTTTTGTGGATTCTAGCTTGAGATGGATTTGAGATTCAGATCTAAATATAAATTACATCTTATTTTTCATTATATAAGAGCTTAAACAAACGCCCAATAGTGGGTATAGGACTAAGAATGAATACATGCTCATAACCACCCCACAACACACATCGTGAGCATAAACTCACAAGCTTCTCTCCAAACAAAGTCTCTATCATTCAGAAGTGATAGGCAAGCTCAGCCATAATGAAGCCCACTACAAGATGCAAGCTAAAGATAAAAAGAATTGAAAAAATGCTTAATAGAAAGGGTGTACACACCTATCAACTAATCAGCTCAAAAAAGAATCCACACATGAAAACTGCATATCTGCAAATATGACAAACATATATACCAGGATGAACTGAAGCAAACCCTGAATTCACCCTCAAATGAAAGTGTGACTATAAGCTCATGGTAGTCAACAACAAGACTGTACTGCCACCAACTCCATTAAATGGTATCGACTAAATACTGTGACATCCCCATATAACGTCATTCGTGCCAAATAATGGGTATAGAACTAAGAACAAATATATGCTCACACACACCACAAGCATGAACTCACAAGAAGCTCTCGGAACTGACTTTCTATCACTTTTGGAAGTAATGGGCAAACTCAGCCATAATGAAACCTAGCACAAGGTGCAACCTAAAGATGGAAAGAAATAAAAACAATGTATATTAGATCGGATATACACACCTATCAGCTGGTCAAAACTTGGACAAAGACTCAAGTGAAAACTGCATGTCTGTTTATACAACAAGCATACATACAGGACAAATCCAAGCAAACTGCAAATGAAATTGCAACTACAAGCTCGATCAACCACAAGACTATACAGCCTTCAGCTCCATTATGCATAGTATCAACTAAATATTATGACATCCCTCCTAATGTCATCAGTGCCCAATAGTGGGCATAGAACTAAGAATGAATACATACTAATACACAACCACAAAAAATGCAAACACACAATGAGCATGAACTCACAAGAAGCTTCCAGAATTGAGTTTCTATCACTTCCAGAAGTGATGCTCAACCATAAAGACACCTAGCACAAGATGCAAGTTTAAGATAGAGAGTGTTTTGAAAAATGCAGAATAGATAGGGTATACACACCTATCAACTGGTTGCAACTCGAACAAAGAATCCACAAGTGAAAACTGCATGTCCACACATATGACAAACATATATACCAGGATAAATTCCGGCAAACCCCAAATTCGCTCTCAAATGAAAGTGCAATTATAAGCTCATGGTGGTGAACCACCTAAAAGCAACAGGCAGATGATGCATGATAAATCATTAAGTTCATTGTATTTTCACAACTTGTTCGCATGGCACATAGCAGCATGTATGCAGTCGTTTTCAATTTTGTACGCATTCCTAGATACTTTAAATACAAGAAACATACATGAGAATGTGCCAGGTAGCATCAAAGAAACCTTGCTCTGGAATCCAAAGAACCTGAAAACCCCTAGCATGATCATAAATTTTTATGGTTCTGCTTCGATATTTTCAGGCATCTTATTCTTCTCAATTCTCTGTGAAAGATCAGTTGCATTTCAGAAAAATATATTCACAAAACAAAAGTGGGGAGAAAAAAGAAAGGGGGGAGTTTTTGTTTTTTTTTTTTTTTGTGTGTGTGTTTTTCGTTTTTTTTTTTTTTTTTTGGGAAGGGGGGGGGGGGGGGGGGGGGGGGGGGGGTGGTGGTGGTGTGTGTGTGTGTGTGGTGTGTGTGTGTATATAGAAAGGACAAGGTTTCTAAATTCGCATTGAAATGAACCTCTTGGAGAGCCCAAAAATATACTCCGTGAAAGCATCATACTGTTGCTCTCTCGGCATCCTCAAATATCAAATTGAGAGTGAGAAATGCAACTGCATTTTCAGGATGAAGAACTTTGATTTCAAGTTTTATATCAGCGATTTTAAGAATAGCTGAAAAATCATGCACAACTTATGTCCATATGCAAGAAATGGCAGATGCAGAAAGCAGTTGTGATCACCAATTGCACAAACATAAGGTACATATTTTAAATATAATTCAGCTATCAGCTTGTAAATTTTGGGCATCACAGTACATCTCTTCTGGTAGAGGAAACTACTACCATTGTGTTAAGGCTTCAGAGTCGTAATGTAACTCTTCAAAGAGGCATATCATTAGTAAAATGTTCAAGAAAGAACATCAAACCTACCACATTCTAAAGGCACAGTGGCAACTCAACATTATGAAAAAGTGAAATTAGGAGTTCAGCTGTTCAGAGTCGTAGTCCTGAAAATACATAAAGTTCTACAACACATCTAGATGGTCATAAAAATGATCTGCAGCAATTCACGGCTTGATCATCAGCAACTGGATTTCCATAAAAATCCTAACCAGCAGTGTGAAGCATTCAATGAGACCAGGACTTGGCACAAACATAGCAGATTCCACTAGATGTGCTGTTGGAGGGGAGGAAAAACATATAACAATATGCTTGAGATTGATTTCATCGCTCCCTAGAATATCGATTCACATAAAGATCATCCTTGTCTTCTTGTCTCCTCTTTATCCTACAGATTAAATCCATTGACACACTTGAGCATCCTCAAACCAATATTTATATGTATATTCACAAAAATGTTTTTCAGTTTTTCATGTGATACCTTGCGTTCCGTTCCTCTCGTGCCTCCAAAGCCTCAACTTCTTCTCTTGTCAAAATCTCCACTATTGGCTCAAAGAAGTCCCATTCATTCCTCTTCCTATTTGATAAAGACCACAGATTGTGGCATGGATAACTGACCACCATGTGAGTTTTATTGAAAACATCAATTTGCACTTACCTTACAGCACTGCTCTTTGAACTTGTACGTTTCATCAACTCAAAAGCAGAAACTGCCTTACTGCATGAAGGAAGGGAGATCTTTAAACGAGTATCATGAGATCTTTATCCAATCATAGATACCACGTTATTCTATTTCCTCCAACTAAGGACAATCATCTCCAGATAGACCATATGCACGACTCTTTTGTCCAGATGATACGCATTCTAAAAGATGCCAACAGGCTGCTCTTCAGAAACATACCTTGATTGAGAGAAGTCTAATGCCCACTCCCGACGTGACTTTTTGCTGATACGAGTCTCTCTCCCAGAAGATACACTGAGGACAGCCAGCTGTTGGACCATGCAAAAATAATTTAAAAACATCTAGAAGAAAGCATTACAAAAAAGCTTTTACCTCATAAAGCTGCTCACGTATTGCAAACGCAACTGCAGGCTGTTAATCAGGAAAGTTAGAAATCTCTCTCTCTCTCTCTCTCTCTCTCTCTCTCTCTCTCTCTCTCTCTCTCTCTCTCTCTCTCTCTCTCTCTCTCTCTCTCTCTCTCTCTCTCTCTCTCTCTCTCTCTCTCTCTCTCTCTCTCTCTCTCTCTCTCTCTCTCTCTCTCTCTCTCTCTCTCTCTCTCTCTCTCTCTCTCTCTCTCTCTCTCTCTCTCTCTCTCTCTCCCCCGCCTGTGATGGTCCAAGTCCAAGGGGGGTTTTGTCTTGAGCCCACAAGGACACCACGAGTTAAAGCGGGCCGGCCCGGCAAGACGTAGCCGTCAAGTCCATGGTTGCCGTTTGCCAAGAAGCATAGTGGCTCTCCTTTGCCACACATGCCCAAAGCCCCTTTGAGTGTGCGGGCAAGATGAGGGACAGGCGGGCCCGGTGCCGGCCCATCCGGCCGTCAAGGTACAAGACCCGCCAAGGATGGATAGGGGACGTTCCCATTGCCAATCATCTACCCACGATGCAGAGGACAACCACGTTCCCAAGAAACTTGAGGAAGGTAAGGCACAGCACTCACTCCCCCGGTGCTTCGTCGCCCATACGTTGGGGGTGTTCCTAGCCGGTCCGGAGTCAAGAGGCATGCACAATTACCACTCCCCTTATAGTTGCACACAATTTGGTGCAACAGGGCAAACCACCCAAGCACCAAGTTTGGTTGGATAGAAAAACCAGGGAGGCAAGCAAAGGGGCATGACATCCACCCCCTCTCCGACAGACTTTGCGTCCTCGTGAAGTCCACCTACGGACTCTGGAATGATTCCCGTTTGCGGTGAAGTCGAAAGGGTGACAAGTGATGGCTTGAGAGATTATGCATGGTGTTCTTACCCTCAAATTCGGGGCAATATCCTTAGTACCATGGGTTGTCGTGCGAATGCATATCTAAGGGAAACTTAACTTAATGCAAGAGAGGTGCGAACCTAACAATGCCGGTTTGGCTCGAAGCAAAGAGACTACCTAGAAGGGACGGTGTGCCCTACTCCGACTCCATCAGGACAAGCCAAGCTCCACATGAGCCAAATCTTGCATAAGTGCGAGACCTCATAGTTTCGATCATGGCATGTTTGCCTCTTGTTAGGCTGAATGTGCCGATTCCGTCCAAGGACTTCCAAGAAGATCCTATCGTCGAAAGGATGGCATGTCCCTCTAAGCCAATTCACGATTGGTCATCCATGTGCCCTTCGCTGTCAACACGGCAGATTGAGCCATTCCGCTCAAGGCAAGAGCCAAAGTGAAACACTAAGGCCCCAAGCCGGTTCTAAGTTAAAATTTTGCCTCGACCCGGGAAGATATAGCGACATCGGACCATGCCCGTTTTGTAATGGGAGGGCCTCGTTGCCACTCCACGCATACCCGTTGGTTCCATTCCGATGTTCCATAATTATCAAGGGACGGTGAAGCCGAGACTGCAAGCGCCGGCCAAGGTAATTCCCATCTGATGAAAATGGGCCTATCGACGGCCCTGCGATGTTCGGCAAACAAAGGCACAGACATGCGGCGCATGGTGCGGCTTACATTCATGCCGTCCGTTTTTTACTTGAAAACGGGCGTATCGAAAGCCCTAGCGTCGTTTTGCACAAATGCACGGACATACAACGCATGGAGCGTCTTACCTTCACGTAGGCCATTTCACTTGAAAACTTTGCCCCCGCCACTAAGGGACCCGTGGGCGGCATCCATCTAAGCTGCAGACGGGAGGGCAAGGCCACACACCCGCCGGCCAACTTACTTGATACTTTGCCTCGGCCACGAAGGGACTCGGGGGCGGCACCCACCTAAGGCACAGACGAGAGTTGCCCCGGCCCCGAAGGGACTCGCGAGCGGCACCCATAAGGCACAGATGGGAGGACAATGCCACACACCCGCCGGCCGCATGAAAACGGACCTATCAGCTCCCCTAGCTTCGCTTTGCACAAAGGCACGGATGTGCGGCGCATAGTGCGTCTTACATTCATGCCGGCCGCTTTACTTTGAATCTATGCCCCGGCCACAAAGGGACCCACGGGCGGCATTCACATAAGGCGCGACGGGGGGCAACGCCATGAGCCCGCAAGCCACCGTTTTTCCCATAGTGCATTCCTCGGCCCCGTACGGCCCAAGGGGAAGCACGGCAGTTCACTCTGATAACTCTAGGCACGCCGGCCCAAGAGTAAAAGATAGGGACATTTTTCCAACCGAAAAGATTTTGGCCTTAGGGTGCTGACTATCCCCCCCCCCCTCGATGCGATAGCCTCGCGAGAGAACACGATTTGATTGGCCTTTTGCTTCCATAGCTTTGTTTGGCTCGAGGGAGACTCAAATAAATGATATTACAATATGGGAGTTCCGTTCCGGCACATGATAGCATCATTGTTTTCCATAGCACTCTACGTTGCCGGCCCACCCGCGGTGGAGCACAGAGGGACTTACGGTCAAGAAGTGGGTTATGTGCGTTTCGTTTCAACACATGGAAGCATCACCATTTTCCATAGCACTACCCTGCCGACCCACCCGCAGTGGAGCACGACGGGACTACCCTCTGTTGCTCCCAAACTTCAGTCTCGCGAACGGAGGCCCCCATCCCAAAGGGACGCGGCTTACGGCGGATCCTGTGACTTCCAACGCTACCTCGGCCCGGAGAACAAGGCAGCCTTGCCGGCATATGGAGGGCGCTTCCTCGCTCCTCCCAGTGGTTGCCGTGGAATGATGCGTCATGGGTCCAACCAATGAGGGAATAAGCGAACGGGAGTGGGCTGACAAGCGGATCGAACCCATAAACACGTGAACGGGCAAATCATCGTGCCTTACATAGGATCATAAAAGATCGGGGTGGCCTCTCACGCCGATCCCCGAACCCATGCCACTCAGGCATGAAGCTATGATCCGCTGCCGTTTGTCGACGACCCAAGCGGGGGCCGACGGCGGACGTTAATGAGCCGAGATTAAGCGGGAACCAACGGCGAATGTATCTCATGTTTTAAAAAAAGAAATTGCCCTTCTTGACGATGGGTCGACGACCGACACTGTCGACGGTAGATTCACCGACCAACCGAGAGCTGAAGCTCTGATACTAAATGTGACGGTCCAAGTCCAAGAGGGGTTTTGTCTTAAGCCCACAAGGAGAAGGACAGCCACAAGTTAAAGGGGCAATCCCCTTAAGTAACCCGGATGCCGAAGCGGGACGAGATGTTTGGGTGGCCCGGAGGCCGGTTGCAGCAGAAGAGGGACTTAACCCGGAAGATGTGAGGGACGGCCGCCAAAGGCGGGCCGGCCCGGCGGGACGTAGCCATCAAGTCCATGGTTGCCGTTCGCCAAGAGGCATAGTGGCTCTCCTTTGCCACACACGTCCAATGCCCCTCTAAGTGAGGGGACAAGATGAAGGACTGGCCAGCCCATCCGGCCGTCAAGGTACAATACCCGCCAAGGATGGATGAGGGACGCTCCTATTGTCGGGCAACTACCCACGATGCAAGGGAAGACCGACATTCCCAAGAAACGTGAGAAAGGGAAGGATGCCCACTCACACCCATGGTGCTTCGTCGCTCAAATGTTGGGGGCGTTCCTAGCCGGTCTGCAATCCAGAGGTGTGCACGGTTACCACTCTTGTTATAGTTGCGCACAATTCGGCGCTGCACGGCAAACCACCCAAGCACCAATATGGCCTGGATAGAAAACCAAGGGATCAGGCAAAGGGGCATGACACCCCCTCCCTCCCTCCCTCCCTCCCTCCCTCCCTCCCTCCCTCCCTCCCTCCCTCCCTCTCTCTCTCTCTCTCTCTCTCTCTCTCTCTCTCTCTCTCTCTCTCTCTCTCTCTCTCTCTCTCTCTCTCTCTCTCTCTCAGCTGAGGGATTAAAGAGCCATTTACATGCCCTAGATTTTTCACTCATAGAGAGGACTTTCAATTAACCTTAGAAAAACCAAGGTTCATATTTTTCACGAATCCCCACAAATAGGGAGACATTTACTTTAGAGCAACTTGTGGTTCCATTGAGGTCACATACTCGTATATTTACCTTGGAGCGACTTTCACTGCCACATCCGGAGCATTCTTGATGGCTGAGGAAGCTCGTGATCGACTCACATGGATACGCAGCATTATCTCTCATATAGAGAATGTCATCAGGCACATTTTCAATACCTTTGTATGAAGGGGTAGCTATTAGATATGCTAGTCACACCCTCATTGATGTATGCATGGTTGTTCCATAAGGGAACCATACATCCATACCATACAGGTATTGAAGTATGGAACAAGTATGGTTTGATGTCCAATGTTGTTCCATATGTGACCAAATTTTTTAGCAAAAAAGAATTGAAGACAAATTAAAGTCTTAACATGCTAATCCAACACGACATATCATAAGACATATTGTTATATAATAATTTCTCTATAGCATGTCACTTTATGGCTTCTTTTATATATAATGCTACAAAACAAAATGAAGTATGAACCGAGTACGGAACAAGTATGGCAAAGGTATGATACGAGTCTCATAACAACCATGGACGAATGGATCATCGATTTGCGAGCCAGGGTTACCAAAATCGATATACACTTTAGTAGAGAGCATAGTGTGACTAAGAGATTAAGTCGTAAAATTTAAATCAAGATTTAATTGTTTAAATCGTTTAAACAGTTCAAATTCAAAACAAAAATCGATGTTTTTATCCACTCATAAAGATTTATATTTCTTTCATAAAAACTATAGATATATATACATATTTGCATGAATAAACACAATATATGATATGCCACATGATTTCACATCATAATGAATCAAATGTAAAACAATCATCATGATTCCTGACACGTGATTCATAAATATGCAAAGATGTGAAACTCAAAAGTTTTAAGTACCACAAATGACAAGTGATAGGAAACATGAATCATGATCCATGAATAAACACAACTATAAGTCTACAAACATAACATAAAAAGTCAAAGTCCAAGTATAATGTGGTATCTAGAATCTGAATACATGATGAGTGTTGGTGCAAGAGAATCCAAGCCCACATACTTGGATAATTAGCATATATATCATATAGTCATATATGATCAATCCCTTGCAAAATCAATTACCTTTTACTTTTGTAAAAGTGCCTTACTTCCACGTGGAGTTAGGAAGCATCAAATCTCGAGTTATTTGGTAGATGATTGATGAGAGAATATATTCTATAGTTTAGGACTCACTTTTTGGTGAGAATTTGAATTTTGAATTCAAAGCTTGGCTCCAAACTCAACTATAAAAGTAGTTCAAAAGACTCGCGTGATAAGCCCCGATTTTGAAGAGCAATAGAGAGGGACCCTATGTGATTTGAGAGCTCACTCCATAGCTAAATCACTACCCTCACATTGTGCTAGAATATTGCCAATGATATTGTATTTCTATGTGATCTAATACATAATTTTGATTATATATCTACTTCACTGCTCTGTTATGACTACTTCAGAACAGTGACCTTCTCAGAGCTTGTTCTCAGTGCATGGTTGATCATTTGATGTGATTTAAAGCACCATAAATTCAGTATACTATCTAGTTTATAGTTATTTCATTATCATTGGTTCTCTCAATCGTGAGATATCGTCATATCTTTACTCTCTGGTATGTACTCTGATGCATCGTGAAAATGTCTGGTAAGTCCCATGATTTGCTAAACATCATACTCAGTATGTAGTTTACCTTTTTTTATTGAAATTGCTCATGATTGGTAGTTATCTAAGTTAATTAGATACCACCAAAAGGAATTTGGCTAATTGCTAGCAGACTTAGAGCACTGTTCATTATATTGAACATGTGCAGAGACTAAAATAGCAAGTCTATGACCTTGGATCAATTTTCTACTCATCTGTCTTGATCCATTGATTAGTGGATCATGTTCCAAAGCACATAGGTGATTATTTGTGATCATTGGGAAGCTAAATAAACCCACTACACTCTCCACCACTTCTTCTTGGCTGGTGTGAAGCAGGTTGTTGCAGCACCACTTCATCTCTGAAGACTATCCACCATCTCCTCCAACAGTTATATCAGGGAAGCAACAAGAAAGATGGGAGATGGATTTCCATCATTCATTGACAAATTGGATAGAAGCAACTACCCATCATGGTCACTAAGGATGCAAGCCTATCTCCAAGGAAGAAGTTAATATGGATACATCTCAAGAGATGAAGAAATGCCAACATTCAAGAGCAAACATCAACCCACAAGGGAGGAACAAGAAAGACTGACCACATGGTGTGCAAAGGATGCTCTTGCAAGGTCTTATCTACTAAACTTAATATTTGATTTCTTATTAGCTCACATTAGGAATTGCAAGACCTCCCAAGAGACTTGGGAAGTACTTTCTTCATACTTCTCATCAAATACAAGAGCTAGGAAGAACCACCTATGGATGGAGTTTACAACCCTAAAAAAGCAATCAAAGCAAAGTGTAGCTGATTATGTGACCAAGATGAAGGATGTGGCTGACCAACTTGCAAGCATTGGAGAGGAGATAGAAAAAGAACATATAGTAAGGCAGATCATAAATGGTATCAAAGATGATGACATGTGGGAGTCCTTCACCAGAGCAATAAACCTTTATATGGATATGCAAATACCTGACCTCAATACATTGATACGGCAACTCTTCACCCATGAGACAAAGCTCAACAAGAATGGAGACAACTCTAGAGGTAATCAATCTTCTGCTCTTTATACAGATAGAAATAAAAGTAAGGATAAAAGTAAAGGCAAAAAGAATGAAGAAGAGGCTAGTATCTCTCAAGTGAACTACGCAGGTAGAGGAAGAGCTACTAGAGGAAGGGGTAGAGGAGGAAAGTAAGGGAGGGGGAGATCCTACAACACTCCACGTTGCAATATTTGTGGCCTAACCAACCGCAAGGAATCAAAGGAAAAGAGGCTTCCATAGAGGGAGCTATGGACAATCCAGAGGCAGGTTCAACAATGGAGGAAGCAATTACAATCACAACTACAACCAAGGCTAAACAACAATAATTATCAAGGAGGTTTCAGAGGAAGAAGAGATTATAACAACTACAAGGAATCAAAGGAAAAGAGGCTTCCATAGAGGGAGCTATGGACAATCCAGAGGCAAGCTTCAAGAACACAAGGAATCAAAGGAAAAGAGGCTTCCATAGAGGGAGCTATGGACAATCCAGAGGCAGGTTCAACAATGGAGGAAGCAATTACAATCACAACTACAACCAAGGCTAAACAACAATAATTATCAAGGAGGTTTCAGAGGAAGAAGAGATTATAACAACTACACACAAGACCAAGAGGATTCTCTACTCATCACGAGCATGACATCCAAGCAAGGTAAAGATGATGAGCATCTTTTCTATATTGATTCTTGTTGTTCCAATCATATGGTTGGATATGTGGCATTGCTATCTGATCTTGAAGAACCCAAAGGTGAGCATGGAGTGCAGACAGGTGATGAAAGTACACACTCTGTTAAGAAAATTGGAAATGTCAAGGCTTCTTATGGTAACACGAACCTCTTAAGTAAAGGTTTTATATGTGCCAACCACAACAAAAAACCTAATCAGTGTTGGACAGATTGTTGAGAAAGGCTTACAGGTTTCAAGAGGATTGTAAAAGGTGAGAAATCTGGTAGACTCTTTACATTTGAGATTGAAGACACAAGAAACATTGCACTCTTCAATTATAAAGATCAAACCCTATTTGAACTAAAGATATGGTATAAACGGCTAGGTCATATAGGAGAAAGAACACTAAAGCAAATACGCAAGGATCAAAGTGTGCTTTGCATTCCAAATGTGTCCAAGCAACACATGATAAACAAATGTGGAGCATGCCAATTAGGCAAAGCTCACAGGCAACCATTCAGCAGAAAGGGGTACATGTATGAAGACTACTTAGAGCTTGTGCACACTGATGTGTGGGGTCCTAGCAAAGAGCCATCAATCTCAGGTTCAAGGTACTATGTTTCATTTATAGATGATTACAGTAGATGGACAATTTTTTACTCCATGAAGCATAAAGATGAAGTAATTACATGTTTCAAAAAATATTTAGCATTGGTTGAGAACCAAACAGGTAGAGACAGAGGTATAAAGAGAGAGGTCACAACAAGATATACTCCTGAACTAAATGGAGTGGCAGAGAAGAGGAACAAATTGATTAGAGGCTGCAAGATCAATGTTGAATGAGAGGAAACTACCCAATTACCTATGGGCAGAGGTTGTTTCCACAGCCACATACTTGGTTAACAGGCTCCTATCCAAATGCTTGGATGGAATGACACCCTATGAGGCATGGAATGGAAGAAGACCCTCATTGGACCATTATAAAATCTTTAGGTGCATTGCTTATGCACATATTCCTTCACAAATTAGAAAGAAGCTTGATCCAAAAGCTGAAAAGTGTATATTCATTGGCTATGACCAAAACTAGAAGGGATATATGTTATACAATCCCACTAATAAAGGGTTTATAGTTAGTAGGGATGTAGTTTTTGATGAAAATAATTCATGGTTTGAAGATGATTGCAGAAAGATCAAGTTACCTTATGACTTGGAAAGTGATTTTCCAACTCTCACTCAAGAAGATCAACAATTACTAGAAGATGTTAACTCAAAGAATGAAGAGCAAATTGACTTCAAAGCTTGGAAGTCAAAAGGCAAGACCAAGCTCAAGCAATTGGAAGACATTCCAAAGTCCTCCAATCAAGCACTCAGGAGATCTCGAAGGGAGAGTAAAAAGCCCATGAGGTATGGCTATGACACATCATTAGTCACCAATCATTCTGTATACATCACTAAAGACTATGACAGAAGAACCTTCTTCATTCGAAGAAGCTAATGAGAAGAAGGAATGGAGAGAAGCCATGCTGGAAGAAGTTGAAGCACTTTAGGAAAACAATACTTGGGATTTAGTTCCCAAGAGGCCTAGCATGAAGGTAACAAGATCCACGTGGATATATAAACTCAAGAAAAACTCAGATGGTTCTATAAACAAGTATAAGGAAAGGCTAGTGGCAAGGGGGTTTGCTCAAACCCATGGAGTGGATTATGAAGAAACTTTTTCACACGTGGCTAAGATGCAAACAATTAGGGTTTTGGTAAGTGTTTGTTTTTTTGGATTTTCTAAGTCGGGGATGGGGGCCCAAGGAGGCTAACCCGCTCAAAAGGCAGAATCTATCCGCCACTTCATCTTCCGAAGAAGACTTATTTGTGACCTTGCAACCCGAAGATTGTGGTCAACTAATCCCGAAGGATCAGTGCGGTGAGATACCCAATGCCTCGGTCACGACACTGGAGTATGCGGACTTGGAACGAATTCCTCACCAAGCTAAACTGCCTACCAGACGTGTTCCCGACAAAGGAACACCATACCCACAAGGAGCGTCGGCTCACAGGAAGATCTGCACACTAGTTTTGAGTCTCCCATCTCATCACTGGCGACGGTGAAGTTATGCCCATAGCATGAAGTACCAGAGCTCTCACAAATTCAGCCCATTAATCGTCATTTCCCTTTGCCAAATTGAGCTTACACACCAAGAAATGGGACCCAAGAGGGATCGGATGGGAGAATGACTTCCTTTTCCCCGCAGGGGATCTGTCAATTATCAAACAGAGCTCTCATATACTTGGGAATAGCCTCACCCAGGAAGGAAGCAACCAAGACGAACTTAGCTACTCCCTCCCTAGAGTGCGGACTAGGCTTAACCCAATGGGTCAAGCGAACTCCGTAAGCCTCCCCTCCAAGGAGGATCAGGGTCACGACCAAGGAAAACACGGGGCCATAATCCAAACGCTGAATCAAACCATTGATAAGAGCATCCAACCACCTCCCCCTAAGAGTTGCCACCACTCTGCACTCCACCATCACATGTGATAGGTAACCATACCTCTCCACCTAAGCGCAAAGGGGACACTTGCTTTTTCCTCTCCCTTCCAATCTCTCAGCCAAAAACAGCCCCCCTATCCTAGCAAGCATCAGCATGCGCTCCGCAGTAGGACTAAGCAAATGACTACAAGCACTTCTATGCACGTATCCCCGTGATTCCGTCAACTTAAAATCCGCATAGAGACCCAATGCGACATAATGATTTGCACCTTCCCACTTCGCCCAAACATGATATCTGAGCGAATTAAGGGTAGCTTCTGGTACATACCTTTCCTTCCACCACTTAGTTCGAGAAATCCACGTCCACTTCTGGAATCGAGATCCTGTCGGTTTCTGTAGCATGTCCCCGAGTACAGTTGGGCTATCCAGATACTTCCCAAAGAGCCGCCCTCTCATGCCGCCAAAATAGGCTGCTAGCAGGGGGATATGGAATTCCCTGTGCATCACGGCACCGGCAACCGTAGTAGACCGAGCCCCTTTGCCACAGATCATCCGCATCCCCGTAGCTACCAACCTCTCAAGTTTACCAAACAGATTCTGTCCATGGCCCCCATCAATTCTGCCCCATACGTAACCACGGGAATACCAAACTCTTAAACACTGGGAGCCGCATCCAAGCACGGAAAGATCTATTACTAAGCAGGTGTTGGCAGGCAAAGAGAGACTTCCTTCCCTTCTCTTCACGACTTTTTATGATCGTTTCGATAGAGAAGTTAGAATCAACCTCCACACCTAAATAGGTATACCTCTCACCTACCGAGATTCTAACGCCACTAATAAGAAGGCCAAAATTCTCAAGCGCCGCCAACTCTCCATCGCCTCCAAAGAACACGGTGGCCATGCACTTGTCCACCCCAAATTCCATGCCCCACAACCTCGCCCACTCACTGATATGATCTAAAGATTTTTGGAGCTCGGTTGGGCTATCTGCAAATAACACAAGGTCATCTGCAAACAAAAGACCTTTAAGTCATCCAATACCGGGTATATCAAGCCCCCAATTGTCACCCCCCTGTTCGAGAATGTCGTTAATATAAATATTAAAAAGCGTAGGGGAGCCCAAGCACCCTTGGCGAACGCCTCGCAATACCTGGACGGGTTCGCTAAAGTGTTGTCCCTCCACACGAACTCGGACTTTTGAAGACTCATACAGAGCATGAAAGAATTGGAACCTATATCACTTAGATGTTAAGAATGCATTCTTAAATGGATGCTTCTAAAAATGGCAAGTGTTGTTGCTTCTAAAAATTGGAACCTATATCAGTTAGATGTTAAGAATGCATTCTTAAATGGATGGATCTCAGAAGAAGTGTATATGGCTCAACCACCAGGGTATGAAGATAAGGTCAAACCAAGTTATGTATGCAAGCTAAGGAAGGCACTCTATGGTTTAAAGCAAGCTCCTAGAGCTTGGAAACATAGGCTAGTTACATATTTGCAGGATCAAGGATTTATTGCTAGCAAAGCAGATTCTTCTTTATTCATAAAGAAGACCAACTCAAAAGTTATTTACTTATGTATCTATACGGATGATATTATCATTACATAGAATGATGCTAATGGCATCAAGCAGGTTAAAACTCAAATGATGAAAGAGTTTAAAATCAGTGATCTTGGTTTGTTAACATACTTTCCTGGTTTAGAACTTGTGTATACAAATTCTGGTGTGTTCATTACTTAGAGAAAGTATATTTATGATATGTTGATAAAATTCAAGATTGAGAACACCAAAATTGCAGGTACACCCATAGAACTCAATCATAAGCTTAGTTCTCATGAGGGAGAACTTATTGAGGATGTTACAGGTTACCAAAAACTTGTTGGGAGTCTCAACTATGCAACCCTAACAAGAGTAGACATTTCTTATGGAGTAAGTACATTAAGCCAATTTATGCATACACCAAGGAAACCTCATTTGGAAGTTGCCAAGAGGATCCTAAAATATCTAAAGGGTACCATAAATGAAGGGCTTTTTTACCCATTCACTTCTAATTTGGACATAAAGATGTATTCTGATGGAGATTGGGCTGGCTCCAAGGATGATAGGAGGAGCACCTCAAGATACTTGTCTTTTGCAGATTCAAAACTAATATCATGGTCATCTAAGAAGCAACCAATTGTGGCTTTGTCATCTACAGAGGCAGGATATAGAAGTTTAGCAAATGCAACACAAGAGGCTATGTGGCTCAAGCAACTCTACACAGATTTGGGGTTACATTAGTTTACGACTCACTTTTTGTGAGAATTTGAATTCTGAATTCAAAGCTTGGCTCCAAACTCAACTATAAAAGTACTTCAAAAGACTCGCGTGATAAGCCCCGATTTTGAAGAGCAATAAAGAGGAACCCTATGTGATTTGAGAGCTCATTCCATAGCTCAATCACTACCCTCACATTGTGCAATAGAATACTGCCAATGAATTTGTATTTCTACGTGATCTAATACATACATTTTGAACATATATCTACTTCACTTCTCTGTTATGACTACTTAAGAACAGTAATCTTCTCAGAGCTTGTTCTCAGTGCATGGTTGATCATTTGATGTGATTTAACGCACCATAGATTCAGTATACTGTCTAGTTTATACCTACAACATTCCATTATCATTGGTTCTCTCAATCCTGAGATATCGTCATATCTTTACTCTGGTATGTACTCTGATGCATCCCGAAAATGTCGGGTAAGTCCTATGATTTGCTAACATCATACTGCGTGTGTAGTTTATCTTTTTTATTGAAATTACTCATGATCGGTAGCTATCTAAGTTAATTAGATACCACCAAAAGGAATTTGGCTAATTGCTAGCAGACTGAGAACACTGTTCATTATACTGAACATGTGCAAAGACTAAAATAGCAAGTCTATCACTTTGGATCAATTTCCTACTCATCTGTTTTGATCCATTGATTAGTGGATCATGTTCCAAAGCACATAGGTGATTATTTGTGATCATTAGGAAGCTAAATAAGCCCACTACACTCTCCACCACTTGTTCTTGGCTGGTGTGAAGCAAGTTGTTGCAGCACCACTTCATCTCTAAAGACTATCCACCATCTCCTCCAACAATGAGTCATGAATAGTAACAATAAAATATGAAGAGTCTAGCATTGGAAGATAAGACTCCGGTTCTTCATCTACAATATCATCAATATCATCATCCTAAGATGAAAGTCATGTACAAATAATTCGTCAATATATGAAATGACCAATAAGAAGAAAAACATAGAAAAAAGGTGTTTTTTAAGTATAAATAATGAGCACGTTGAGTCGTTGACAGTTGAATATTCAGAATCTTACAAGTGATAAGTCTCATGTATTTCATCATGTCAAAAGATAGATTCTACATCATCATCATATCAAAAAGATGTTACATCATGAGATAAAAAGATCTTACATCATACGATCAATGGACAAATGTCAAAAAGACTACATATGATGGGAACATAAATGAGAAATGTAAAAGGCTACAACATAAATGTGATGACTATGGAGAATCCAAGTGGGGAGTCACAGTGACAGACTCATTTCTGCAACACAATCAGTGGTTGCTTCATCTTCATGTTCTTCATTTACCACTTGGTCCGATCCCTGCTCTACCTCCCATTCCCTGAAAGGATCTCCCTCCATGCATTGTCCGTCGAAGCATCCTCAAATTTGCACTGACAAACACAAGATCACTAGCACGCTACACACCAAGCCTGTTCCTCTTTTTAGAGGCTACATGTCCATACACACTCCATAGTTGTTCAAGGCAACTCGTGGTGCACGCCTGGCTAAGTATCCGAATGGCCAATTGTTGAAGCTCTGGACCATCAAAACCAAAATCCTCCCACCATAGGGAAGCACCAACACGTAGCCTATCCTCTTGGGCATCTGCACATGCATATGAAGCATCTTTCCCTATTCTATATTTGGATAACTGATCTCTGATAAGCCTCCTAGTTGCACTATCTGGGACAAATCTCTCTAATATGATCCTCCATCCATTAGCTACCTCTGGATCTGCATATTGCTTTTTATCTTGGAATTCTGGATCCAACATGTATGCTGCAGCGTGAAGTGGAGAGTAGTATGCATCCCATCTACTAACACAAATAGCTGAAAGTTCTTCATACCTATCATTATCATTCACCAATGTTTTTAGTGCTTCAATTGTGCGATCCATAGCTTCATACACTTTACCAATACATGGCTCCATGGAATCCACAATTTTCAATAAGTGCACAAGTGGATGAACAATGTCTATCGCTTCTACTCGATTCCCCTGCGGACGTGGAGCGATGTGAGAAATGTTTTCCCACCATGTTGCATCATCAGCTAATCTTCTAAATTGCTTTCCTGCTGAAGTAGAAGCTTCTTGCATCCTCGCGAATTCATCACTCGATAAAAGCCCTCTCAAGACACCACTACATTTTACTACTCGGTGTAACATAGTGAAATTATATGCAAACCTTGTGTCTGAGTACTTGAGCAAAGCAAGAGTAGATCTCTTGCTAAACTCATTCTTCACACGAGTATGGTTGTTGATGAAGCTAACCAATGAATTCGCCTCATTGATTGCAGGCAAGATCCAATCCAAATTCCCAATGTCTTTGAGAATATTATTCATACAATGAGCCATGCAAAAACAAACAATGATGTGAGGATACATATTTTCAATAACTTCACCTGCATCTCCATTTGCAGGCTCCCAATCTGCTACAATGCAAACCACATTTGATGGTCCCACAATCTCTATGGCACTTGCTCACTCTGCAGCAAGTACATTAGCTGATTTTCCTGTCTCGGATGCATCATGTGATGAGATAAAGTACATTTCGCCACGAGAATAAGCCACCACTCCATGGATAGAGCGTCGTTGGACATCACTCCATCCATCCACAAGCAATGATACTCCATTCCTTTTCCATGATTTTTTAATGGTCTCGCACGCGGCTTCGACAAGCTTCTTCTCTTTCTCCAATAAAGTGGTTCGCAAGCTCTCGGAAGATGGAGGCACACAGTATGCTCCATATTCACCAATCTTCTTTACCATATCTTTGAAATATGGTGATCTATGGAAAAAGTTAAACACATATGTCATAAGTGGACTTTTGAAGTTTGAACAATAAATCACCAAATATTGAAATAGAATGAAGATTCAATTCTTACCGAGCCGCATTGAAAGCTATGTGGTCATGGTAAAAAAAACGTGCCACTGCAGTGTCCACCTCCTCCTTCAATACGGGATTCCAATTCTCATGGAGTGTTTGTTGCCGTGATTGACGTACATAGGGCATTCCCGATGGTTTGGAAGAACTAGGAGTAGGATGAGGAGTGGAAGTAGGAGTAGGAGTAGGAGTAGGAGTAGGAGTAGGAGCACGAACCGGAGCCGATGAAGATGATGCTCTTGAAGAGGATGGCATAGAAGACCTCACAAATGATGCCGGGTCAATAGGAGCTTGTGAAGCACGATGAGCATGAGCTTGAGCATCACTAATAGCAAGTTTGTTGAGTAATTCTTGCTTCTTCTCCGAAGTGATTGCGGAACAAAATCTTACTTCATGTCCACACTCATGAAGTAAGTGTGCACGCACCTTGTTTGCTCCACCCGTCCTTTTGTAGCCACATAGCTTGCAACTCCATGGTCTTGCACCACCTCCTTCTCCGGCTGATACGGGAGATTCCACCTCTTCCCACCATGTCCATTTGCTTGTAGCATGCCTCCTCTTGGTGTTTGACCCACTTGTTCGCGATGAAGAAGCCATAGGAGAAGAAATAGCTCAGCCCTTGAATATGCAAGCCTCAACAGTGAAGATAACTCGAGCCTTCACACACACAAGATGCTTGCAATGAAGGCTCTAAGTGAGTTTGTGGCTTGAAGAGCTAAAATGGGGCCTATTTATGCTTGTAAACAACCCTCTAGAGGTTCTAAAAAAGGCACCAAATCTGAAGTTTAAAAAATCGGACTTAAAATCTGAATTTAAAATTTGAATTTGGCCTCAAATTTGCCCGTCGAAACTGCCCACCGTCCCCGATTTGCTCAATCACAAAAATTCGTCCCCGGGACGCGTCCTCGGGACGGCACCATGTTATGAAGCATGCATCCGGGACGTCCCTCGTCCCCTACAGGCGTCCCATCAGTCTCATGTTTGGGGACGGCGTCCCGGCGTCCCTAGGACCCGGGGACATGGCCCCATGTTACTTTGAACATTATACTTTGCGAATCTCATTAAAACACCTAAAAGAAAAAAAATCTAAGACATATACTTTTAATTTTGCTCCTTTACGCTCACGTTTTTTGGGTAGAAATGGTGAATGTCAAATTTACAAATAATTTAGAGAATTTATGATTAAAAAGTTATGATATGTAGACATCACGTTATGATATGTAGACATCACACATATAGCCTAGAGAAATTATTAAAAAGTTTAGAGCTCCTTTATTCAAGTCGAGAGTAGATGATGGAAAGCTCATCTTAATCCATTTGTGGATTCCATGTTGCATTAGTCAAACCTTTCTCAAGGTTTTTAATTAGAAATATTACTGCGTATTGTGACAAATAGATTATTTGAAATAGATTCCATGTTGCATTAGTCAAACTTTTCTCAAGGTTTTTAATTAGAAATATTACTATGGAGTGTGTATTGTGACAAATAGATTATTTGACAATGATAAAGGATTGAAGGTAGGGAAAAGAACTTTGGTCTAGCCACAACTCAAACTACAGTCAAATGAGGTTTTTCTTTCTCTTTGTTTGAGGCTTATGCATATGATTTGAATGAGTTCTAGAATAAACTTCTTCCCTATTCGAAGTGAATTTCCATTGGATAGAACATGGGAAAATTCTATCCACAATTTGATAATAGTTATGATGTATAATATTTGTTAATCATGTGGTATACAAGTTGACAATCCAAAAACAAATAATTTGAGATGAGGAACATCTAATAGTTTTGGGAAGGTCTCTATAAAAAATTTTCACTATTTTTTTGCAATCAATCTCCTTTCAGCTTCTATAACTAAATTCCAAAGCGTGTCCCACTAGAAATTGAGAGTACACAGGACAAACAACAATATACCACTTTTATTGTCAATATACTACTTTCATAGTAACATTGTAGGATTGTTCGCAATGCATTGAGAAGGGTTCGCAACACGTTCGGTTGCAACTATGCAAGGAATGCCTCCCAACTGAGTCCATGGGTTCTATTTATTGACTCGCTTTGAGGCGGCGGCCCAACTAACACTAGGTGGACATTTCTCACTGAGGCCTGACACTTAACTACAGGTGCCCATCAGATGCTCTTTGGGTTTGGGGACGTAACATGTATGCACAAAGTTTCCATCCATAGGCTGATCCACAAGTGGGGACATGCCCTGTGAAAGCAATGGCTGGCCTGTCAAAGGTGTAGTACACATCTGTACATGCAGGATCAATGCAGCAGCATAGATAAGTCCAGGGAGGACATGGTGGGAGTTCACAGACATCATAGCAGACACACAGGGGCAGCAAAGTGCTGCATGATGGTAATCAGGTATAATATGACAGATCAATCGCAGGCAGGGAAAGATGAACTAAGGGAATTTATTTGCAGGCAGACATCGCAGCAGATTTGCACTCCCAATGAAAGATACATCTACTACATCATACATACATGTTCATGCATATATACATACAAAATGAGAAAATTAATGTCTTTGAGTTAAACCATCAGATGTATGTATGCAAATAAAAACTAGACTGAGAAATTCTATTTGAAAATCAACTAAAAAGTAGAAACATCATTCAGTCATTGCATCAAGTCGATGAAACAAGTAGAAAACCATTCATAACAACTAAGAAGGGAACTATTCGGCCTGCATACATCAAAATGAAACTAGCATTGAAATGAATCTGTGCATTCAAAAATCAAGTGAACTACATTCATTCATTAATTCTTGCATCATGAGATAGATAATCCTATGTCTGATAGTCAAACTTGGCACTGATTAAGCAATGTGACTCACACCAACTTCAGGATCTTCAAGCTCAAGGTCTTTGCAGAGACATCGTGCAAACTCTTCTGGATCACTATCAAAATTTCCAAGGTCCTGCAAGGGAACGAAGAAATCTGCTGTTTGATTAGGAACTAGTGGGGAAAGCTAGCAGAATGGGGGAACTCACCCATAGAAATTGATCTCGAATAATTGTGCTATTCACTCTTAAATCCAGCTGCCAAAAGAAAGATTGGATGTTAAACAAACATCATTGCAATTCCAACCATTCAGACTTGGCTTTTCCTACCTTCAAGCAATGGACTCTTTCACCCAATATCATATCAAGACCTTCATAGCTACGAAATTCATTCACTTGTGCCTGATGATTAGAAAAATGAAAATAGGAGTAAAGACAAATAATTGAAAGTCACTCTCTCTCACTCCTCCAATTCAATACACATTAGATACAAAAACCTGAATTGATTGGGTGATAAGTGGTATAAATGCCACTGCTAAATTCAGATCTTTTACGGTGCGCTTTGCAAATGTTGTTATCTCTGCTTCAGACTCTTCAAGATCCCACAAAAAAAAAAAAGAAAAAGGGTCAATAACTCTCTCTCTCTCTCTCTCTCTCTCTCTCTCTCTCTCTCTCTCTCTCTCTCTCTCTCTCTCTCTCTCTCTCTCTCTCTCTCTCTCTCTCTCTCTCTCTCTCTCTCTCTCTCTCTCTCTCTCTCTCTCTCTCTCTCTCTCTCTCTCTCTCTCTCTCACACACACACACACAAGTGCAGGGGCCTTTCAAATTTGCCACGATGGTTCCGATACATGAGCATCTCATCCTCAATGCGAGTTTGCATATCAAAATCTCATTTCACAAGCTCTTGCACCACAATCTTGTGAAAGAACCCAAAGAGCTAGTTGTTTCTATCATAATATACAAAAAAAAAGGAAGATAATATAATGTAAGTAAAAAGTATGATTCACGAAGAAAATTTCAAAATGATAAACTGATAAGTTATCACGAAGGAATGTAGACCTTACCAAAATAATTGTTTTATCATCATATTTTTCCCACCACGAAACGGGTCTCAATTTGCCACAATGGTTTCAATACATAAGCATATCATCCTCAATGCGAGTTTGCATGTCAATGTCTCCATCTGGCATCTATCAATATTCATAAATAAAAATTCAATGATCATGAATCATGATTCATAAAATTAAATTATGATTCATAATAAATAAAAATCATTTGCAATTTACATATTATATACCTATCCAACGCTTAACATACTCTTCAAAACCACTACCTAACTCATCATTTCATGAGAACCACGTCACAAAGGATGTATATATGTGTCATTGAATGAATTGCTTTATGGAACCTATTCAAGCATACATTCCATACTTCTCAAATACTCTCTATCCTACATAATTCATAATGCAACAATAAATTCTCATTAGAGCAAAAATTCAAATAAATCTCCATTCATGATTCATTAATAAAAGCAAGTTACAAGTTACCTATGAGGAGTAAAATATGTGTTTTTACTCAAGGACTCCTATTTTGTCAATATTCTTATATAAGAGTCCAAGTGTACTCCCTTGCATATCCGTAATGCAAAATATTATGTACATGGGCTTCAACGACTTCAACAAAGCCTCTGCACTAACCCACCAATCTTCATCTAAAATGTTTCTTCTAAACTCCATGAATTTTAGTGTGGTGCTCTTCTCTATTTTATCACTCCTCATAACTGATAGTACGTATCAAATTGGGACGTATACGAATAAGGTGCTCCGGGACAATGAACACATATGCAAATTCTATTGTTGATAGCTTCAAATTTGCCAAAATACTATTAAGATGATACACAGAAAGCACCTCTGGTTTTCTTGTAACAATCTTTACAATACTTTTTAATCAAAGTATGTAATTTATAATTAAATATTGTCTGTACCACAGAACATAGAAAGGTGAGATTTAAATCATAGATTTAGATCAAGATTTAAATAGTTTAAATCGTAGAGTTTTAAAAGAATAAAAATAAAAATCAAAGTTTTTATTCATCATGAGATATCTTTACTTTGTCATTCATTATGACATCTAAAAGTCACTCCAAATCTCATTAGCAATAGTAATTACGATAATTGAAGGGATTCCCAATAAAAGAGATTATGTTCCTCCATAAGCACAACCACTTTGGGTGTTTTGTCATTATCTTAATCTTGGGAATCGTTCATCACCCGAAAGCAAACCAATACATTCATTATACATGCCAAATTATCCTCTTCAAAAAGATCCTATTCAATGGTATTTATAATCATAATACATATAAGTTATAAGTTAGAAGTCATTTTGAAGAATGCACAATACAACAAGGTCCAAAAGACTTTTTTTCAAGACGTTTTTTATGAATAAAAATCACTCCTAGAGATTTAAATCACAATTAGGATTTTTTCAATTTTTAAAAAACAAAAATTGTACGATTTTTTAAGTATGACAATGAGACAAGCCAAAGATGTGTGAATGGCTCTCTAAAACATTGTGCCCATGCATGAAGACAGTAGAATATTATACATGTTTCTCTTTCAAATATCTGACCATCCATCACATAAATGATGCATCCATAGTTTTTCCATGTATGTTGTACGAGATCAAGTTGCATCACAATGTATGCGTTTTCTCTTTTCGATTCTATAGTGAGGAGAGCTTCTCTTGATGGACCCTCCCACTCATAGCCAATGTGAGATATGGCTTTGAAAAACCTTTTCCATTGTGTGGTCCTTGCAACATTTAAAGAGATGGCACATCATATGAATAATCATCTCATTTTCTTTGTTGTCTTTTTTATATTTGCATACAAATTTTCAGATAGAAGCTACAAGTGATCCTTTCTTATATATATATGGACCCTTTGGCAAAGAAGTTCGTACGGCACTTGGTCCTTTACTAGTTCCCTCTTCACTTCTCTGCCTTTTTTCCATAGAAACATTAGAGTTGCAAGGTATTGTTGATGGAATAGAGTCCCCTACTTCCTAGGACTCATCACAATTGGTGGAATTTGGGATTCCTAGTCTCATCTTTCTCCATCCTTGAAGAGCTAGAAAGCTATAATTCGAGACAGTATTGCAAGATGCATTGTCTTTGGATGAGACTTTTGCAAGATGGTCTTTCATCCTTGTGACTAATCCCATCTTCTCATGCCCACAAAAAGAAGAGTCCCATTGTCTAGAACTACCTCCTCTTGCATATGATCCAATTTTCTCAACATATCTCCATCAATGCTGATTATGATATCTGATATTCAGAAATATAAGACTTCAATGTATTATGTTAAAAATTAAAATGAATCAAGATATACCATATAAGATTCATGACTCAATGCTCATGCATATATGTTATGTAATTAGAAATTACTAATGCATCTATGAGTCATGACACATGTGCATTGTGCACACATCATACATCTCATATAAGATTAAAGAGACACACATGTGACACAAGTGACAATATACACACATGTGCATTGTGACACATGTTATATATGCAAGTATGAATCGTGATGTAACATATTACAAGCACAAGACTCAAGAGGATAGGAGACTAAATTCTAATTTCTAATGTGTTGTAACTTGTGTAATTCATAATTACTTGTGTGGCATCATGCATGTGCATATGTATGTTTCATATGAAACACACATTATTTCTAGCCCACCTTCCCTTCTATGTGGCCTCATCTACTTCTCTATCACTTGGCTTCACATTGAGTGCCTTTGCTTAAGAAGAAGGTCATTCACATTTTTGTTCTCTCTCTCTCTCTCTCTCTCTCTCTCTCTCTCTCTCTCTCTCTCTCTCTCTCTCTCTCTCTCTCTCTCTCTCTCTCTCTCTCTCTCTCTCTCTCTCTCTCTCTCTCTACAACAGTTTATCCGAGTTAAAAAGCACATATAAATAGAAGAGGAGAATGGCACGGTTAGAGAAAAAAGAGGTGGAAGAGATGATCAGTAAAGCTATCAAAGATGTTAAAAAGGAGGCAGACAAAGCACTAAATCAAGAAATGAGAAGAGCTTTTGAGAAGATTAAAGCTTTTGAAGATCAAATCAAAGACATCAAAGAGGAGAGAGACGAATTGAAGGCTGAAATCCACCGCCTTCAAGAAGAGATTGTTCACATGAAGATCTCTAGGGTTAAAGAGGAAGGAGAGATCTCTCAAGTGGAAGAACTCAAGGAAGAGCTCAAAAAGGAAATCAAATCAGAAGTGGAGTCCACTCGAGAGACATGGGTAGAAGTAATTCACATGAAGAGGCACCGAAGGGAGAGCTCTCTAGAGTCAAGGACACACTCGAGGAAGAAAAACTTCGACACACATGCCGATTGCATGTACGGATTACAGGGCTCTCAGAAGGCACATCACCGGATGCAGATGCCTCTGACATCTGCCGACGCTTGGGGTACGAGAGCATGCCTTTCACATAGGCATGGAGGGTTGGTAAAGACACGTCCCGACCACGAGCACTCATCCTTCATATGAGCTCTGAGGATACACGTATCGCCTTCTTTCGACGACGACCAGTACTACGCGGACTACCTGGAGGAGCTTTATATATGGACGAGGATCTCACGAGGATGCAGATAGAGCACCGTCGGACATGTATGCCACATATTCTTCGAGCCCGACGAGAGGGAAAGAAGGCCTTCTACCGGGACGGTAAAGTCTTCATCGACGGACGCACTATCAAATAGGGATACGTGGCCTATGAGGCAACACCATATCAGGAGTCACCACTCAGAGGAGTGGTCTGGAACTGCAATGGAGCACTTTGGACACGGCAAGACCGATTGGAAGAGATCCTAGACACTCATGACTTTGCTTGCATCACAGAGATCCACGAGAGCCCAGAGAGAGGTCTACCTCGCATTGAAGGTTTTCATTGGGAATCTGCATTTAGGACCACGACAAGACAAAGTACAGCGCGAGGGTCGGGAGGGGTGGCCATCGTATTTAGACAGGAGATACAGAGCGGGATCCATATTATAGGAAGAGATGAGGAGGCACGATTCATGTGGGTTCGCATGGAGATAGCACAGGGGAACTGGATTTACATTGCTATATGCTGCTTCCCTCCAGGCGGATCTCGATACGCAGGACAGGATCTTGGGGGACCGATCCGAGACAGAGACTCACCATACAAAGCACTTTCAGATGACATACTACATTATAGCACACTAGGTGAAGTCTTCCTTATGGGGGACTTCAATGGACGCACTCAGTCACATCAGTGCGATGCATACGATATGGATCACCCACATCTCATGAGGACCAGAGACCCATGAGGAGATGAGTACCAGTAGAGTATCAACAAATATGGGTAAGGACACCACAGGGTATGGAAGACATCTGCTTGAGCTAGGTAGCCGACATCAGCTCGTTATATATAACGGGATGCATCGCTCGCCAGGTTCAGGCGAACTTACTTGCTTCCCTCACGGGGGAGGTGAGAGCACAGTCGACTACATTTTGGGTACCACCTCTGGAGCTTCACTCATCACCTCACTTACTATTGGACGACTCCCACTTGGTGCTGACCATACATTTATCACATTCACACTCTCATCTCCTATTCCATTAGACCCTCCCTCACCCACTGAGACACACATCACGATACACTTCACACACGAGCTCTCACACATATATGCACACCATTTACACACCCGCCTACTCTCCCTCGATCCACTCTCACCCTTGGACACACTTACATCACAGTTCACTAAGCTCTCTGCAGTTTCCCACACCGCACACATATACACCCTCCACGCAGAGGTTCCATGCCTAAGAACCACTAGTATGATGCAAATTGCCGCGAGCTACGGAAGCACCTATGCATTTTAGAACATAGAGGGGATATTACACACACAGGCACAGCGTCGCATGCAGAGCCTTACTCGCCGCAAACGACGTGATTGGGAAGAGAGACAATACTGGGATATTTATCATTTACTCATGAGTCGAGACACTGTAGTGGCATGGCGACATTTGAGAGAGAGGAGACAGCAGACACCCATCCGAGACCCGAGCACTTGGCATAGCTATGCACAGAGCCTATACGAGATCCCAGACAAGCCCTCATTCCCAGACCACAGAGCTCACGTCCTACTACATCTGACTTCTTCACACCCACTATGGTGGGACGCGCTATTGCCCGTCTATAGCATGGAAGGGCCCATGACCTTTTCGGTTTACAGGCTGAGCACCTCATCTACGGAGGCACGACCCTTGCACCGCTCATTGCCCACCTCTTCAACCGTGCATTGGTTGAAGGGTTCCCTGACTCATGGACTGAGCACACCATAGTGCCCATTCATAAGTCATGAGATACTATGGATCCAACTACATACCGGACGATCATGATTGGCCCTATATTGGCCAAGTTATATGGGGCGGTACTGGAGACAGAGTTGAGTACTCTCGCTGAGAGGAAGTGTATCAGGGCTCCAGGCCAGGCAGGCTTCAGACGAGATTACTCTACCATTGACCAAATCTTCACTCTGAGATGCCTGATCGACCAGGCAAGGGTGAGGAAGAGGAGATTATATTGCTTCTTTGTGGACTTCCACAAAGCATTTGACACTGTTCCCAGGGGACGACTCTTCAGACGACTACTTGATATCGGAGCCCCAGAGGAGATGATATGGGGGATCTATGCCTTATACGAGAGAGTATCTAGCAGAGTCAGATGTCCGGGGGCTTATCTCGTCCACTTGCTAGCACTATCGGGGTGAAGCAAGGATGCCCTCTTTCACCCACCCTCTTTGGTCTCTACATTGATGAGATAGTAGACTACATACAGCAGCACGGGGTTGATGGCATTGAGGTACGCGGGTCCACTGTCCATATTCTTTTATATGCTGATGATATTGTACTGGTTTCAGAGTCTGCAAAAGGTCTACAGCATCATCTACATGGCCTAGATGACTTTTGCACACACATAGGGTTATCTGTGAACCTTGGTAAAACCAAGGTCATGATCTTTCATACATCAGCACAGGTACGCAGACATAGTTTGTTCAGGGCACCAGGTGGACCGATTGAGGTGGTTGGATCATATGTTTACTTGGGAGTGACATTTACAGCAGCATCAAGGGTCTTCTCTATGTCTCAGGCATCACGTGACCCCATCACACGTGGGTATGCAGCACTTGCCTTGATGGAGAGACAGTGCCACCAGGCATATTTTCAGGAGCCCCGCACAAAAGGGTGGCTCTTCGACACTTTGGTTACACCAATGCTCATGTATGGGGAAGCCATATGGGGACCAGGATTAGCCACATCAGTTTGGACAGCATTAGAGAGGCCACAAATCCTCATGATTTCCAGACTTATCCGGAGCAAGCCTTGAGTACCACATGATATCATTAGAGCAGAGCTCGCTGCACCACCAATGCTAGTTGAGGCACTATTCCAGACAGTATGCCTATTACACAAACTCCGCATCATGGATACAGAGCGCATTGCTTATCGGGCTTTCCAGGCATCACAGGACATGGCATTAGCAGGCGACACCTCCTCATGGTATGCAAAGACACGAGACTAGCTGCCCACCACGGCTTTGACATAGATAGGCTACCACCACTACAGTTCGACTCACATGCACCCACCTACTCGCTCTCTCATCAGGAGAGGAATAGGATCATTCGTCGGGAGATATGGCATACATACATACATACAGAGGACATGGGTGAGCCCTAGGGGTACATTGCCACCGACAATGCTCTATTACCATGAGCATTTTCTACATATATCTGACGAGGGCTTCATCGAGATTCCGAGATACATGCAGACATATCTACCCCACCAGCTTCGAGTCGTCATTGGGCAGCTCCGGGTTTCATCACATCAGCTCGAGATTGAGAGGGGTCGATCCAGGGGAGTCCCCCGTGAGGAGAGGTGGTGCCCAGTATGCGAGACAGAGGTAGAGAGTGAGGAGCATTTTGTTATCAGATACCCAGCATATGTAGACCTACGAGCACAGTTCCAGATAGAGGAGTCACTCCAGTTATGCACGACTATGGGAGACCAGCGACGCTTGGGACGCTTCCTCGCAGAAGCATACGAGAGGCGAGAATCTCGAATGGAGATGCAGTTGGAAGATCTCAAGGATAAGACCAATGAAAGATACATTAAGATTGAGGCATAGTACGACAGCATCATTAAAAAGCAAATAAAACGAATCTATCTCGGTGATGTTGCCCAAGCAAAGACCTGAAAATAATCAAACTAGCTGAGGAGTTGTCCGTCCCACACTCAAGCCCCAGAAAGGTTGAGCAACGACAAGAAACTAGAATGATAGAAGGTACCATGATTCTCTGACGAATTCAAAATAAAAAACGATCTCAAGCATCGTCTTTAACCAGAGTACACATGTGGCCTCACATCACTATAGATTTTACATTGTTGAATCCCCCTAGCTGATCCATTCATCCACGAAACCTGATACAGCGCATGACTATATCCACGTAGGAGCTCTTTGATGTGCATCCGTTATAGCATACATGCGCAAATTCCAAACATATGTGTACATGCATGCTCATACTCAGAATGTCATTCTACCATTAGGGTTCCAAGTGAATGTGTCCTTGAAACGTTGTCCCTCGTACTCCACGTCAATGCGAATGGGGATCAGGTTTTCCGCTGTTGGCCTGCAATGCGACAACTAACACTACATAAAAGCCCTCGTTAGGTAGAAGCGAATACTACAGTAACTCTTACATTCGAAACTTCACGCTTGTGGATTTATTGGTGCCACCATGATGAGTACCCCCCTTCATACTGAGCGCCAGCTTCAACAAGGAAAACTTGCTAATTGTATGTATGTTTAGGCGCGCTCGCCACACAGAGAGAGAGAGAGAGAGAGAGAGAGAGAGAGAGAGAGATTTCTTTTTCCCAAAAAAACTTTAAACTGGAATTAGGGAGAAAAACGCTAAAATCATTATCTTTTGAAGAAAGCGAATTAGAGAAAGATTAAGAAATCATAGGGGTTTTTTTTTTTTGAGAAAGTTCGGCCAAAGTTTAGTTTCTCTTGTTTGAATTGATTGAAAAAACGATTGTATAAGTGAACGAGAATAGTATCTATGGGATCCCTGTATCCCACAAAGCATAGATTGCCCAATGACAATTCTTTTAAATCTATATGAATGCAATACACTAATTTAGAACCCACAACAGTCCTACCATAGGGAGAGGTTGAACCCTCACCCCACCTCAAGAGGCAAATGGCCCAACCAAATAGCCTAAGGCACAGAAACTAAGAAATGATAGTTTTCATAAGAGGATAACATTTTCTTTATTATGACTTTTTTTTAAGTTCAATTTGTCATGTACTATTCTTGATAGCATGCATTAATTGGAAAGTACAACAATAAGGACATATTACTTGTGAGATCTCTCGAATCTCACACAAGTAGGGGTTAAATGCTTAGCACTTACTCGGAATGACAAAGTTTGAGGGCCGCTTAAGGGTAGAGATTGGGTAAGGACAGCCTTAATGCAAAACCAAGAGACTGGTTTAAATCTATTGCAGTGAGCATGATCTTGATCATTGATGACAGAGTACCACGAGAGTGCTTCAAGGTCCACTAATCCTCAAGGGAAATTGGTTTTCTTCTCACTACTACAAGTGAACAAGGGATGTCTTGCCGACGCAAAGCACATGGCTAGAACCCACACCCCCTCAAAGGGGAGGCTAATAACTCAACCAATTGAGTTAGCATTGTTGAACTATTATGTCTTTCTTTTGGAAATTTGGTTCTCAATGTATTCTTCCAATCTGCTTGAAATTAGAAAGAACATTGTACACACTTTAGAGATCCCCTATATCCTTCACTTTTCAAGGGTTAATGTTGTAGAAAGACCGTTCATTCACAACCCAAATCAACTAAGGATTATAACTAGCAAGCCCACACTATGGAGAGAGATGCACATCTCGACCCAACCAACCCCTCCAACATATAGCTCCAAGTCAAAGGGGGTAACTAAATGATAATAGGACATGTGCACCTTTCATCACATGGGACTTTAAGGTGATCATATGGTTTCCAAGCTTAGGAAAGCACATGAAATCACATGCCTTGTAAAAGAAGACCCTCCAAGCTTTCACGTACGAATCAATTGGCTAGAAGAAGCTTCCAATCAAGTCTAAGGTACTCACTACCCCTTAGATCCATTTAGTTATACAAAATTCCTCCCCCTTTAAAAGTATTTCTATTCCCGAAAATGAGTGGAGATATATAACTTGGGGTATTCCCTCATGCCCCATGATCAATCTCATTGACCTTGGTCTTCATCTATCTAATTCATCTCTTTATTCAAAAGTGGGGATCCTATCTTGACTAAATCTTGAAAGAGTTTAATTCATGTGTGGTCCAATCTCTGCCCCATCATTCAAAACTCTTCTGGTTTTGCATATAAAAACTAAATCGAGTACAAAATATGGAAAGAACCATGAGGGTGGAACATAACATCCTTATTTCCTTTATCCAAGCTACATGAAATATAGTCTTCCATAGCTTAAACATGTGAATCAGGTGGAGCCAACTATATTGTTATCTTGGTTCATTTCTATGTAGCACTTGTGCATGAACCTAGGAAAAAAGGTGGAAACTCTTAACACTTTTAATAGATTCATATGTCAAGCCAAACTCTATCTTGTTTTGAAAGGAAGATGAATCTTTCATAATACCTACCCAAATCACTTTCTCTTTGATGTACACATACTTTGCACCTCTTAGGTTGGTGCAATGGGTGGATTTCTTGTTTGAAATTCCCCTCTTTATAAGAAATCATTATAAATAGAAGGGAATTTGTTTATAAAGCCTTTCCAACCAATAGAATGATATATATCAGTTATCTATCTAGTTTCAAGAGGATATAACATCCTCTTTACTTTGGAGAGAATAATTTTACTTAAGGTGGGCTTAAGGCTCTTTCAAAACTTTATTTAGTTTTGAGATTATTTTAAGAGACGAAAGCCCATAGGGATCAATCTAGCCTTTGAAGATTCTAATTGGTTGAAACATATTATACTTATTCTTCCAAAAAGATTAAGATATTTATAAATATGTTTATAAATATGTACCAACTAGGAAATCATAGTGTAAAAGATACTTCGCAAATGGGAACTCAAAGTGTAAAAGATTAAGAGATTTATAAATACGTCCCAGATGGGAACTCATAGTGTAAAAGATCGTATTATATTTAAGGTCACAAGTATCTGTAAGAATGGACTATTCCAATCAATTCTTCATTCTGTTGATTGATACTCAAATCTTATGGATCTTTAGCGAGATCTCAAAATCATAGAGATCCTTCTTGACTCATCCATATACTCTAGATATTTTTTAAGATGTCCGATGTTGACATCGTAACAAGATCTTTCTGATTCTTCTCATTGACTTGAATTATCAAGTAAACTTTTAGATTTCAATGATGATCTTTCTTCCAAACATGACTTTGTTGGAGTTTTAGGTCTACAAAAGCACATGAATAGCACGAGGAAGAAGAAGAAGCTTGGAGCACAACACAACACTCAATGAATTACCAAGTGAATGTACAAAGATAAGTAACTTGTTAGGGTTATATACGTATATAGAATCCAAGGGAAAAAAAAACCATGAAGAGGGAAAAAAGTGCCCCAACGGTCCTAAGTGTGTTCATACACATCACTACCGAAAAAGATCAACAAATCCCCCCTAAGAGTGATGCGGTGAACAAGGAGTTGGCACTCATGTATAAGGAAGTGCAAAGCTATGTGGAAAGAGATCAATCTACAAAAGTAAGTAAGCCCAAAGCTTTGCAAAAAGCTTCAAACTTCTCCCTAGGCAAAGCCTTGAAAGGTCTTCAAAAGTTATCCTATGATGGTGGTGGTAGAAAACCAACCAATAACCAAATCGGCAAAAAGGAGTTTAAGCCACACATACTCAATAGTGGCTATAGCAAGATACTTCTTGCTCAGCCAAGATATGCATGAGCTACTAAGCATGAAGCAAAAACCACTAGTGGACACATGAGTGTCATAGCAACCAACCCAATCCGAGTAAGAAAAAATATGTAAATCTTGCGGTAATGATCCCCCTTGGGATAAAACAATTCTTAGAACTCTTAAATTCTATCAAGGCTTGTTTCTAAATACTCATGAATGATGTGTGTGCCACTTTCCTCCCATCCATTATATCCCTTGCATTCAAAATAATAATGCTCTAGAATGGTCTAGTGTCGACATGTGGCCACCATGCTGTGGAGAATGAGTTCTCCTATGCGCAACGGAAGTGTGTAGTGAACCCTTGTATGTCCAGCACTTGGACAAACATTTGCACCTTAGATAGCTTGTTGCTCTCAACACAAACCTCAAATGGACTTGATACTTTAGTCAATCAAAGTAGACAAAGAGAGCTTTCTAACAAGCTATAAATGACTTAGTTTGGACAAGTTTTGATTAGGAAACACAACTATCAAAGATGAACTACCTGTCCACACAGGTATGCTGAAGAACTGAGCTTCACTCTTGGACTGATAGATCTCTGAATATATATCCTTTGAGAAAGATATTTGGTACAGAGAAATTAGACACAAATAGCTTTCCAAAAAGCTAAAAATCAAGTAATTTGGATGAGTTTTGATTAGGAAACTCAACTCATCAAGATAGACCACCTGCACACATAAGTACACTATAAAACTAGACTTTACTCTCTGAAATATATCTCAGAGAATATGAATGATCTGAATGAGATATTTGAGACAGTGAAAGTAGATGCCAAGGGCTTTCCAATAAGATAAAAATCACGCAATTTGGATATGTTTTGGTCAGGAAACTGAACCGACCAAAATAGACTACCTATCTACACAGGTATACTGAAAAACTGGACTTCACTCTTTCACTGATATCTCACAAACTAATAAGATTTCAAAGAGATATTTGATATGCATAAAGTACACAAGATAAGCTTTCTAATCAATGTTTAAACGCACAAAATGGTTACATATGCACTGAGATATGAGCTCTGCAACAGAGCTGTGTACAAACTGACGTGCGGCTGGAAGGAGTCTAAGGGAAAACCAAAATGACAAAATGGCTAGATCTGACTACTGGGAGCTCTTGCCTCTTTCTCTCCTTGTTTTGAATGTGCTCCCACTTCACTTTTATAACCAATGAGCATGTGAAGAAGTTTGTGCCTCCTTCTTAACTCACCACTTTCTCCACTACATGCTACTAACTACAAGGCAAGATATCGTATCTCTTACTCATCATGAATTTTGACTAGACTTTTTCTTTTATTATTTTTTCCTTTTTTCCTCCACTTTTCCTTTATCTTTATATTTGGTAAATTTATCCAAGCATGGCTCATATGAAAATGAGCTTGTACATTTATCTTCAACACTCCCCCTCAAGCTCATTTGGGAGTTATCTTCATCCATGTCCTTCAAATTTATCGCATCCTTGAAACCTTTGAGTTTAGAAGCATCCAAGAACTTTGTAAACATATCTGCAACTTGCTCTTTGGTTCTGATGAACTTTACCTCCACATCTTTGCTCAGCACCTTCTCCCTTACATAGTGGTAGTGGACCTCTATGTGCTTGCTCCTTGCATGAAACATAAGATTGCTTGCCAAGTAAATACTTGACATGTTATCACCGTATATAGGGATGGTTCCAACTTGCACTCCAAGATCAGCCAAAAGCTTTTTAATCCACATTGCTTCACATGTGGCAAATGCTAATCCTCTGTATTCAGCCTCCATAGATGAAAGTGCAACAATAGGTTGTTTCTTTGAGCTCCACGTGATAGGTTTGCTTCCTATCATGAACACATAACCTGAGGTTGACCTTCTATCTTCCTTTGAGCCTGCCCAATCAGCACCACTAAAGCCTTTGACCTACAATTCTTCATCAAACGTATAAAACAAAGCATGATTAACTGTATGCTTTATGTATCTCAACACTCTCTTGGCTGAATTTAAGTGTTCACTTGTTGGGGCTTGCATAAACTGAGAAAGTACACCAACAACATAAGACAAATCAGGTCTTGTAATGTTTGCATAGATCAATGATCCTACAATGCTTCTGTATGTCGTTACATCTTCCAATGGTTCTCCATCATTTGAACAAATCTTTGTATTTGTGTCCATGGGTTGAGTGAGTGGTTTGCATTCACTCATTCCAAATCTGAAAAGAACATCCAACAAGTACTTCCTTTGCATCAAGTAGATGCCACTCTTTCCATAAACAACTTCAATTCCTAAAAAATATTTCAACTCCCCAAAATCTAAAATTTTAAACTCCTTACCAAGCTTCCTTTTGATATCTTTAATTCCTGTAACATCGTTTCCTGTTATGATGAGGTCATCGACATATATGCAAATATATACCTCTCTATTTTCTTCCTTCTTCATGTACAACGAAGGATCTGCACTACTTGGGTTGTATCCACACTTAGTTAGATACTCTACCAATCTCTGATTCCATGCTCTTGGTGCTTGCTTCAAGCCATAAAGTGCCTTCTTCAACCTACAAACAAAATCTGGATGGTCTTCATCTTCAAATCCAACCGGTTGACTCATGTATACCTCTTCTTGTAGTTCTCCATTGAGAAAGGCATTTTTGATGTCGAGTTGATATAATGGCCATCTCCTTGAAGCACCAATTGCTATTAAGGTTCTGATAGTTCCCATCTTTGCAACGGGGCTGAAAACTTCATCATAATCTATGCCTTGTGTTTGTTTAAATCCTTTGGCAACTAATCTAGCTTTATATCTAGCTAGTGAACCATCAGCATTCCTCTTTATTTTAAACACCCATTTGTTTGGAACAATCTTCATACCTTCTTTCTTTGGCACTAGCTCCCATGTGTGATTATCTTTGAGAGCTTTGATCTCCTCTTTCATAGCTTGCTTCCATTCCTTTTGTGTGCAAGCTTCTTCATATGTCTCAGGCTCTTTGTCTTTGATAACCTGCATCATGTATGCAAAATGTGTCGCCATAAAACTATCATAACTCAACCTTTGAGTTGGATACCTTGTCCTTGAAGATCTTCTTTCATTGCCTTTAGAAAGTTGCTTCTTTAACCTATTCAACTTTACCATCGAAGTGATTACCTCTTCATATTCTTCTTCACTTGCATCTACCTCACTGTTTGGAGTACCACTTGCTTCTTCGGCTCTACTATGAGCTAAATTTGGAGACAAAGAATGGCTCCCCCTCCATGTTGAACATTCTTCATTTGATGTAGATGCCTCCGGACCTGAAGCCTTTGTGCTTGATTGTTGAACTTCTCTTTGATTTGTTCTTGCATAATCATCACAATCTTCTTCAAGAATCTTTTCCTTTCCTTTATCTTCATACCATGGTCTTAGTTCATCAAAGACCACATCTCGCGAGACTCTTAATTCCTTTGTTCTAGGGTTGTAACACTTGTATCCTTTTTGCTCCGTCGAGTAGCCGATGAAAATGCATTTTTCTGACCTTGGTTCCATCTTTGTTCTAACTTCTTGTGGAATGTGAACAAAGCAAACACATCCAAACACTTTGAGGTGTGTAAGATCAGGTTTCTTACCGGAATATACCTCTTCTAGAGTCAAGTGATGTATTCCCGATGTTGTGCACCTATTCATCAAGTAAATGGAGGTTGTGGTAGCTTCAGCCCAGTAGTACAATGGTACCTTCATCTCGTTGAGCATGCATCTTGCAATTTCAGCAATTTGCCTATTTTTCCTCTCAGCTACTCCATTTTGTTGTGGTGTATACCTACAAGTGAATTGCCTTTTGATCCCATTCTCTTGTAGAAAATCTGAAAATTCTTTGGAGAAGTATTCTCCTTCACCATCGGACCTTAAGGTTTTGATAGACCTTCCTGTTTCCTTTTCAACTTCAGCTTTGAATCTTTTGAATATAGAAAACACCTCTGATTTTTGCTTCATACAAAACAGCCATACCTTTCTTGAGTGATCATCAATGAAGGTGACAAAAAATCTATTACCAGCCATTTATGCCTCTTGGGTTGGTCCCCATACATCCGTATGTATCAAGTCCAAGACATTTGGAGCCACATAATTGCTCCTCTTGAATGCCTGCCTCGTTTGCTTTCCTAGTTGACAAGCTTCACATAACTCATGTAGTCCAATGCTATTAAATTTTGGAAGACCTCTTACCACTTCATGTTTGCTCATGTCCTTCAGCTTTGGAATGTTGATGTGTCCTATTCTTTTGTGCCATAAGTCTAGCTCTGAAATCTTCTTGTTCCCACATTGAATGTACATGACCTTTCCATGTGGATGTTGGACATCCAAAGTGAACATCCTTCCTTCTCTTCTACCTCGAGCAATGACCTTGAAGCCTTCCTTTGGATTCTTTATGAAGCACCCATTCTCATTGAATATGACATGATAACCCTTCTCTACCATTTGTCCTACTGAAATCAAGTTCTTTGAAATTGTAGGAACATGAAGAACATTAGATAGTACCTTTGCTTTACTTGTATCTCCAAGCCTTATATCTCCAATATGTTCAATCATGTGTTGAGTATCATCACTTGTTTCAACACATCCTTTTCCACTTGGTACCTGTAGATCAGTGAACAAACTTCCTTGGCATGACATATGGTTACTACAACCTGAATCAATATACCATTTCTTGTCATCTTCACAAGAGCTTCTATACTCATGTCTCATTGCAAGTAGTGTGTCCTTGCTTCCTTCACTTGAGGTGCTTGCATAGTTGCTTTGGTTCCTTTGATTGCCTCCATTTGGTCTTCCATTCTTCAGCTAACAATCACTAGCATAGTGTCCTACTTTACCACAATGATAGCATGTTATACCTTTATGAGAATTGTAGGAGCTTTGGCCTCTTCCTCTACTTCTACCTCGACCTCTTCCTTGTGTGTTGGCATTTGATGCATCCTTGTTGTCTTCCGAATTGTTTTGATTGTAGTTGGAGTGGTTGTGAACTCTTCCTTTTCCTCTTGAGCCTCCTCTTGAGTTTCTTCCTTTGCCTCGACCTGCATATAACATTTGGTTGTGGCTGTCCTTTCCTTTGGGACCACCGAAGCTAAGCTCTTCTGTGACAAGATGAGGGATTAGTGGTTCAAAACCTGGATATACATCTTTCAAGTCAATGGAAGTTATAAAAGGCTTCCATCTTTCATCTTCTCTCAAGCCATTGAGAGTATAACACACAAGGTCTTCGTCTTCAACTGTTGTGCCAATAGAAGCTAAAGCATCGCTTAGCTCCTTAATCTTCAAAGTATATTCAGCTATGGATTGACTCGGACTTTTCTTGATTGTGTTCAACTCATTCTTGAGTTGAAGTTTCCTAGCTTTGGAATTTGTTGAATACATCCTTTCAAGAGCTTCCCAAGCATCCTTAGCTTTCTCTAGATGTTGAATATGCCCTACCATGGCATTAGTAATTACTTGCGAAATGAGGAACATGACTCTCCTATTCCTCTCTTCCCATTCTTTTGCTTGCCTCCTTTGGACTTCGGTGGCCATAGGTTGATTGATTTGAGGTTGAGCATCATCGCCGCTCACAATACCCCACAAGCCTTTGCCCATTAGGTAGTTGGTCATTGTAAACTTCCACACGGGATAGTTATCCTTGTCCAACTTCTCTACTTGTTGACCCAAGTCAGCCATTGAAGAGTATCAAAGACTTTGAGAGTTACCTCGAATAGTTATAGTCATTTGCTCTTGCGTTTGTGAAGCTCCCTCTTGTTTTGTAGCTCCTCTTTTTATTTGCTTTAACTCCAGCTCTGATGATGAAGCTTCAACACCAAGTTCTCTCTGATACCAACTGTGGAGAATGAGTTCTCCTATGCGCAACGGAAGAGTGTAGTGAACCCTTGTATGTCCAGCACTTGGACAAACATCTGCACCTTAGATAGCTTGTTGCTCTCAACATAAACATCAAATGGACTTGATACTTTAGTCAATCAAAGTAGACAAAGAGAGCTTTCTAACAAGCTATAAATGACTTAATTTGGACAAGTTTTGATTAGGAAACACGACTATCAAAGATGAACTACCTGTCCACACAGGTATGCTGAAGAACTGAGCTTCACTCTTGGACTGATAGCTCTTTGAATAAATATCCTTTGAGAAAGATATTTGGTACATAGAAATTAGACACAAATAGCTTTCCAAAAAGCTAAAAATCAAGTAATTTGGATGAGTTTTGATAAGGAAACTCAACTCATCAAGATAGACCACCTGCACACATAAGTACACTATAAAACTAGACTTTACTCTCTGAAAGATATGTCACAGAATATGAACGATCTGAATGAGATATTTGAGACAGTGAAAGTACATGCCAAGGGCTTTCCAACCATACAAAAATCACGCAATTTGGATATGCTTTGGTCAGGAAACTGAACCGACCAAAATAGACTACCTATCTACATAGGTATACTGAAAAACTGGACTTCACTCTTTCACTGATATCTCACAAACTACATAAGCTTTCAAAGAGATATTTGATATGCATAAAGTAAACAAGATAAACTTTCCAATTAATGTTTAAACGCACAAAATGGTTACATATGCACTGAGATATGAGCTCTACAACAGAGCTGTGTACAAACTGACGTGCGGCTGGAAGGAGTCTAAGGGAAAACCAAAATTACAAAATGGCTATATCCGACTACTGGGAGCTCTTGCCTCTTTCTCTCCTTGTTTTGAATGTGCTCCCACTTCACTTTTATAACCAATGAGCATGTGAAGAAGTTTGTGCCTCCTTCTTAACTCACCACTTTCTCCACATGCTACTAACTACAAGGCAAGATATCGTATCTCTTACTCATCATGAATTTTGAATAGACTTTTTCTTTTATTATCTTTTCCTTTTTTCCTCCACTTTTCCTTTATCTTTATATTTGGTAAATTTATCCAAGCATGGCTCATATGAAAATGAGCTTGTACATTTATCTTCAACACATGCAACACTCATCCCCATTACCCTTGAATACCTTAGGATATCTCCCGAGCCAGGGACCTTGGCTATGGCTAGCCCTTATCCCACACACACATGGAATGGCCTCTGTAGACCAATGTCTAACACTCTCTTCCCTTCTAAATATCATTGTCCTCAATGATCAATGAGGGAAAGTACTTGCCAACTAGAGCGTCTGACTCCCAAGTAGAATCTGTAAGTGGTAATCCTCTCTAGTCTACTGGATACTCCTGGATGACACAATTTCAAAATCATTTTTGTCTTTGATCTGGTATCCTATCTAGAGAATGATCTATGTTATCGCTTTTTTGCAAAGAAACAATACTCTCTATTAGATTATCCTCCCTAGAAATATACTTTCTAAGTTTGCTAGCATTTAGAAACATAGATGGACCCTACAATCTAGAGGAAGCTCTAACCGGTATATAACATCAATAAGCTTCTTAACTATCCTCCAAGGTCCACAAAATCTTGGTGAAAGCTTAGTACACTTCCCTATGGATAATGAAGTAGATCTAGCTAGCACTTGAAGAAAAAATCCTTCCTCAAAGACTCCAGGAGTTCTCTTCTTGTCAGCATATTCTTTTGCCCTATCAGCTGTATGTTGCATCTTGGCTTTAACTATTTCTAAATTTTCTTGGAGGTTCGCTAGGAACTCTAAAGCACTAGGACATTTCTTTGGCATCCCTATGGTACTGGGAACAGTTGGATTCAAGCCATAGTTCATCTCAAAAGGAGACATTCATGTCACTTTATGAGGTCTATTGTCATACGCATTCTCTATTAATGGCAAGTAACTATTCCAATATGTCTGCCTCTCAGACACATATGCTCTCAAAATGTCCTCTAGAATCTGGTTGACCCTCTCGGTCTGATCGTGCATTTGTGGATGATTGCCACTACTCAATTTCAATGACACTTTTAGTTTGTCAAATACAAACTTCCAAAAGTGTCCTATGAATCTAACATCCCTAAATGAAACTATGAATGTTGATAAACCATGCAATCTGAAGACATGTTGGATAAATAGCTCCACTACCTATGTAGCTTCTATCATCTCCTGTATGGGTATAAAGTGAGCCCTCAATCTATCTACCACTACTAGGATAGTATCCTGCTTCCTTTGGGTCCGCGGTAACCCCACTATGAAGTCCATGGACACATCATCCCAATTGTGCTTTGGAAGTTGTAAAAGATGTAAAAGACTTGGTGTCTTAACCCTTTCTACCATGTTGCCTTGACGCATAAAGTATTGTTGAACATATGTATGGACATATCTAGTTGATCAAGGCCACCAAAATGTTCTTCTAACAAGCTGAATTGTCTTGTCAACACTAGGATGCCCTGCACAAGTAACATCATGGTTATCATGCATGACTTTTCTTCTCAAAGCCTTTCCATTTTATTTGACTATTCCATTCTCCATTGAGAAATTGGTTCTTCCACATGTGCTTCCTTTATATCTTGAAGCAACGAGCTTTCTAAAATTGTTAAGCTCATTTGATACACTTTCTGTGACAATGCATCAACTACAACATGCATACTAAATGATGTTGTATTTATGCCTAAGCAATTTTGCAAGAAGGCTATTGCAATGAGGGTGGAGGACACTAGCATGGAGGAACAAGATAGTGCTATTTGCTTTTGGAAAATAAACTTTTCAAATGGCACCATGCTCTTGTACATGCCTTCATATTTGCATTATAAAACTATTGAACGCATAAACCTTCTCTCATATTCTCTTGCAACTTCAAAATACTTTAAAGGTCTTCTATACAATGCTATTCATATAACTAAATGCATGTATTCATTCAAGCAAATAAAAGAAGCTATCAATTTCTTGTTCTTTCTTCATGCGTATCTTCATAATGGAAGCTAAATGACTATAAATGAAAGCAAAATAATAGAAGAGGTACTTACTTCAATTTCATTTGATGAAGTAAAGTGCTTCATGCTTCTTCCTAAGTCTTCTCTTGAAGCACCACTATTGATCAAGAATGGATGGGAAATGGAGCTCCAAGTTTCGTTTGGAATTCCTCCTTATGGCCCTCCTTGTTGGCTTCCTCCCTATAGGCCACCCATAACTACCTCGTTTAGTAGAGAGGTAATTGGCAAGAGATATATCCTAAAGCCTGATCACAATGTGCTATATTTGCTTGCTCAAGGATTTTCTAATCCCACATACACATGCAATTGCATGTTTCAAGAGTATAAAAGAAGGAGCAAGTTACTCATCACTTCACGACAAAGTAGAGAGAGAGAGAGAAACTGTCCATCGACAGTCCAAATTTGCAATGAAAAGCATGTGGGGGGCAGATTTTTCTATGAGTGGCCTATCATGAGGATCCCTTTGGTTGCATAGAAATTCCTCATGTGCATATGCTCTCATTGTCGGCCTATTAATGGGGACAAAAAGAAAGAAAACAAAAGAATTCATAGAGCTTCCACTCGAAAAATCTAAAATGTAGAATAACCTGGCTTTGGTTCCAGTGTTGTAGAAGGACCATTCCTTCACAATCAGAATCAACTAAGGATTCTAACTAGCAATCCCACACTATGGAGAGAGATGCACGTCTCCACCCAACCAACCCCTTCAATATATAGCTCCAAGTCCAAGGGGTTAACTAAACCACAACGGGACATGTGTACCTTCCATCACATGGGTCCCTAAAGTGATCACATGTTTTCCCAGTTTAGGAAATCACATGCCATCTTAAAGAATATCCTCCAAGCTTTCATATACAAATCAATTGGCTAGGAGAAGCTTCCAATCAAGCTTAAGATACTTAACCTTAGAGAATTAACGTTAAGGTTAAAGACCTTTCAAATAGAGATAAATAAATAATAAACCCCAAGGTCTTCACGCCTACAAACCCAAGGGTTCTACCACTTAGACCATGTAGTTATACAATTGTTAACGTTAGGCCATTTGTAGGTCTTGAACATCAAATCTTTATTCCAAGGGTCAACGTGTTTTACCACTACAACATGCATCTTTATTATGTTCTTGAGAAACATTGCAATAAATGAGTTTAATATTACAAGATTTGGGGTGTTTCACAATGTAGACATATCAAAGGGTGTTTCACAATTTAGAGGTATCAAAGAGGTGAAACAATTCAAATGTCAATTGATTAAGGACCACCTTGCAATTCGTACACAAAAGAAAGGTCAATTATAGTATAAAGGAATATTTGAGCGAGGCTTATGTGACCTTCATAGCTGATTTTTGACATCCATAATAACCTTTTTTGGTGTTAAATAGGTTGTGTTCCTATGTATCTTTTTGACACTCCATCTTTTTCAAATTGATTTCGGAAGAAGGATGTGAGATGTTGATGTTAAATCATTGATGTACTTTTTGAAGTTTTAATTGATGTACACCTCTATATAAGGAGATCCTCTCCCCCACTTTGTGTTTGGTTAGAAGCTTGGGGGCCCTACTTCATGCTCTTTGCGATCTCACTCTAATCCATGGGAGTTTTCCCATTTCAGGATCTACTCACACTCTTTTATTTTGTGAGTACAATCTTCATTTAATTTGGCTTTTGCATGTGTGCTCTTTGCATGGTATCAGAGCTTTAGGTCAAGATCTTGGTGGTTCATCGTTTAGTGGTGCTTTTGGAGGTGATGGTGCTTGTGAAAGCACTTACTCGGTGACAATGCTTTCTCTTCTTAGAGAGGATTTTGGTCATCAATCTAATGTTCATGAAGCATTCTTGGGTGTCATCTTGTCCATTTTCCCACCCTTCCACCCCTTTCTATCACTCATTCCCACCCTCCCATCCTCGTTCTTAATGGCACTTGCTAGTTACTCTCTCTTGGATGCCATCTTCCCTACAAGTTGATTGTGGATCTTACCTTATTGAAGTGTTTATAAAAACTTTGTGGTGGGATTTCCATGTTCTTGATGCATCTCAACTTTGTAGAATGTTTACAAACACTTTTAAGAATCTTCTTCATGAATTCTTGAAAGATTATTGTAAATCACCTCTTGCATCTTAGATTTTCAGGTGTTTTACAAACGGTCAGTGTTCTTTTGGCATCTCCATCATCACAACACGAGGTGGCACTTGCTGGTTCTTCCATTATAGCAATGCATTTTAATATTCTGTAGTGTTTATAAATACTCGTTACATTCATTTTGACAGAATTCATGCATTAATTTTGGTAGTATGAGTTGTGCATTTCCACTTTTTGAGCTCTCTGTTAGGTTACATAAATTCCATTTTACGATCTATCATCATTCATCATTTTTGTTGTTCCCTACGTGTGTGTGAGAAAGCTGAGGACAACACAAGAATAAGGCCAATCGCAATTTATTCTCATTTATGAGAGAGAGAAAGAGAGAGAGAACACCTCCTTTCTCTGCCCCACTCCATAAACACTTGCCATAAGATTCTCAGTCTCCTGGCTAATAGTGATAGAGAGAGTTCACCATAAGGGATTTATTGAGGCCAAAAATCGATTGGTGAAACTCAATGCACATGTCTACATCCCATAGGGAATTCGTTTGGCTATGGCCTCTTGAGGCAAAGGTCGAAAGTTGAACCCCCGATTGGCCAATTAAACTAGTTGTACTAATATGATTGTCACCTTGTCTAACCCCTACTTAGTGGGATATGAGGGGTAAGCAAGTACTATGCCCATTCACTTGTAGAATTGCAGTTTCAAAGTTAAAAGCTCGAGATAGTAAACTTAAGCTGAACCTCCATTAAAAAAAAAACTCAATGCACATATGCAAGCTCACACCATCAAGAAACGTTTCTACCTCTGTGCCACGTTTTTACATCTGTTCAGAGAGAGAGAAGGCAAGCAAGAGAGAGAGTATTGCTCTCTCGGTGTCGCAACCATCTTTTATATATAGACTGAGAGAAAGCAATTGCAAACCACATTTGCCAAGGTTTCTCTTTGACGACAAAGAGAACAAGAAAGAAATAATTCCACCAAGTTTTTTTTTGGCGCTCTTGTCTCATTTTCTTTTTATGTCATCAAACTTTTAATTTCTTCTAAGGGTGGCTTCAGATTGGGGCTCTTTAACACTTTCTCATGAAAAGCGGTATACCTGCACAATTCCTCCACCCTTGTATTCACACACGAAGTGGAACATAGAGAAAAAACTAAGAAAAAGCCTCCAGCCGAAATCTGATTTGGCACCACAAAATGTTTTTGCAACACCTAATTGAAGTTCATTCATTGCACTCTTTAATATTTTATTCTTGAAAATGCTACACAAGCACATAATGCGACTTGGGGCGGAGGGGGAGGGTCGGAACTTCCTCTTAAAATAAAAAAAGGGACGTGTACTTCATTGACCATAAGACTTCATTTTCTTTTACCACTGTTTATGTGTGGCATACTATTGAAGATAAAATAGGTAGCACATAGTTGAAGTCCTGGCACATCATCGTTCTTTTTGGAAACACTTCATTAAGCTCTTATTATTGTAATCCACAATCCACAATCCTTCTATGCATCTTCTATTTGGAAAACCTTTTCATGTGAACATACCATTTTTGGCATAACTTTTATCATTTATTGCCCCCATTGCAACTTTCAATCAACAGACGATCTCTTGAATCCATGGCATTTAATTGTGTATTGCCCAAGGTTATGCTGACCCTTATTTTGCCACACTATTTGGCACTAAGTGCATTAAAAACTTGTAACTCGAAGCAATATAAGAATGATTTTTGATTATGTGATTGGGGTAGGCTAATCTAAGCTACCCAAAGGTCCCAAAGTGTCTAATTAGGCTAGCCTAAGCCCCCTATCTTTGAGTGTTGTTGGAGTTTGAGGCTTGCAAAAGCATGCAAATAGCGCATGAAAGAAGAAGAACCTTGAAGCACAAAACACAATGCTGAATGTATTGCCAAGTGAATATACAAAGATAAAATGGCCTATTAGGGTTATAGGCATATTTACAAGTCGAGGGGGAAAAAACCTTCTAAAGAAGGAAAAAAGTGCCTCGATGGTCCTAAGTGTGTTCACAGACATCACTACCGAAATATATCAACAAATCCCTCCTAGAAGTGATGCGATGAACAAGGAGCTAATAACAAGGAGCTAGCACTCATGTATAAGGAAGTGCCAAGCTATGTGGAAAGAGATCAATCCACAAAAGGAAGTAAGCCCAAAGCTTTGCAGAAAGCTTCAGACTTCTCCTCAGACAGAGCCTTTGTGAAAAGATCTGCAATGTTATCATTTGTGGGCATATATGCCAAATAGAGCCTTTGTAAAAAGATCTGCAATGTTATCATTTGTGGGCATATATGCCAAATTGATCTCTCCAGTAAAGAACCTCTCTCTAACATAATGATAATGCACCTCAATGTGCTTTGTGCGATCATGGAACACAGGGTTCCTTACAACTGCTAATGCCCTTTGACTATCAATGAAGATGGTGGTGGCAAAAGACTGACCAACACCCAAATCAGCCAAAAGGTGTTTGAGATGCACACAATCAACAATCACTGTGAAATCTGCACTATACTCAGCCTCACACTAGAAGTGGTCATAGTAGGCTACTTCTTGCCAAACCAAAATATGCATGATCTACCGACCATGAAGCAAAAAACACTAGTGGAAACATGAGTGTCATAGCAACTGACCAACTCTCAGTCAAAAAAAACATGTAAACCTAGCGGTAGTGATCCCCCCTTGGGATAAAACAATCCATGTAATTGGACATTGGTTTTCTTCTCACCACTACAAGTGAACAAGGGATATCTTGCCGACGCAAAGCACATGGCTAGAACCCACACCCCCTCAAAGGGGAGGCTAATAACTCAACCAATTGAGTTAGCATTGTTGAACTATTATGTCTTTCTTTTGGAAATTTGGTTGTCAGTGTATTCTTCAAGCAGAATGTATTCTTCCAATCTGCTTGAAATTAGAAAGAACATTGTACACACTTTAGAGATCCCCTATATCCTTCACTTTTCAAGGGTTAATGTTGTAGAAAGACCGTTCCTTCACAACCCAAATCAACTAAGGATTCTAACTAGCAAGCCCACACTATGGAAAGAGATGCACATCTCCACCCAACCAACCCCTCCAACATATAGCCCCAAGTCAAAGGAAGTAACTAAATGATAATAGGACATGTGCACCTTTCATCACATGGGTCTTTAAGGTGATCACATGGTTTCCAAGCTTAGGAAAGCACATGAAATCACATGCCTTGTAAAAGAAGACCCTCCAAGCTTTCATGTACAAATCAATTGGCTAGAAGAAGCTTCCAATCAAGTCTAAGGTACTCACTACCCCTTAGATCCATTTAGTTATACAAAATCCCCCCCGCCCTAAAAGTATTTCTATTCCCAAAAATGAGTGGAGATATCTAACTTGGGGTATTCCCTCATGCCCCATGATCAATCTCATTGACCTTCGTCTTCATCTGTCTAATTCGTCTCTTTATTCAAAAGTGAGGATCCTATATTGACTAGATCTTGAAAGAGGGTAATTCATGTGTGGTCCGTTCTCTGCCCCGTCATTCAAAACTCCATCTGGTTTTGCATATGAAAACTAAATCGAGTACAAAATATGGAAAGAACCATAAGGGTGTAACAACATCCTTATTTCCTTTATCCAAACTACATGAAATCTAGCCTTCCATAGCTTAAACATGTGAATAAGGTGGATCAAATTATATTGTTATCTTGGTTCATTTCTATGTAGCACTTGTGTATGAACCTAGGAAAATAGGTGGACACTCTTAAGACTTTTAATAGATTCATATGTCAAGCCAAACTCTATCTTGTTTTGAAAGGAAGATGAATCTTTCATAATACCTGCCCAAATCACTTTCTCTTTGATGTACGCATACTTTGCACCTCTTAGGTTGGTCCAATGGGTGGATTTCTTATTTGCAATTCCCCTCCAATAAAGAAATCATTATAAATAGAAGGGAATTTGTGTATAAAGCCTTCCCAACCAATAGAATGGAATAGATCAATTATCTATCTAGTTTCAAGAGGATATAACATCCTCTTTACTTTGGAGAGAATAATTTTACCTAAGGTGGGCTTAAGGCTCTTTCAAAACTTTATTTAGTTTTGAGATTATTTTAAGAGACTAAAGCCCATAGGGATCAATCTAGCCTTTGAAGATTCTAATTGGTTGAAACATATTTTACTTGTTCTTCCAAAAAGATTAAGATATTTATAAATATGTTTATAAATATGTACCAACTGGGAAATCATAGTGTAAAAGATAAACGGGAACTCAAAGTGTAAACGATTAAGATATTTATAAATACATCCCAAATGGGAACTCATAGTGTAAAAGATCGTATTATATTTAAGGTCACAAGTATCCGTAAGAATGGACTATTCCAATTGGTAAGAATGGACTATTCCAATCAATTCTTCATTCTGTTGATTGATACTCAAATCTTATGGATCTTTAGTGAGATCTCAAAATCATAGAGATCCTTCTTGACTCATCCATATATTCTAGATATTTTTTAGGATGTCCTATGTTGACATTGTAACAAGATCTTTCTTATTCTTCTCATTGAGTTGAATTATCAAGTAAACTTTTAGATTTCAATGACGATCTTTCTTCCAAACATGACTTTGTTGGAGTTTTAGGTCTACAGAAGCACATGAACAGCAAAAGGAAGAAAAAGAAGCTTGGAGCACAACAGAACACTGAATGAATTACCAAGTGAATGTATAAAGATAAGTAACTCGTTAGGGTTATATACGTATATAGAAGCCAAAGGAAAAAAAACCCCCGAAGAGGGAAAAAAGTGCCCCAAAAGTCCTAAGTGTGTTCATACACATCACTACCGAAAAAGATCAACAAATCCCCCCTAGGAGTGATGTGGTGAACAAGGAGGTTGCACTCATGTATAAGGAAGTTCAAAGCTATGTGGAAAGAGATTTCCAAACGAAACTTGGAGCTCCATTTCCCATCCATTCTTAAGCAATAGTGGTGCTTCAAGAGAAGACTTAGGAAGAAGCATGAAGCACTTTACTTCATCAAATGAAATTGAAGGAAGTACCTCTTCTATTATTTTGCTTTCATTTATAGTCATTTAGCTTGCATTGTGAAGATACGCATGAAGAAAGAACAAGAAATTGATAGCTTCTTTTATTTGCTTGAATGAATTTAGATATATGAATAACATTGTATAGAAGGCCTTTAAAGTATTGAAGTTGCAAGAGAATATGAGAGAAGGTCTATGCGTTCAATAGTTTTATAATGCAAATATGAAGGCATCTATAAGAGCATGGTGCTATTTGAAAAGTTTATTTTCCAAAAGCAAAGGAAGCATGTCATGGTCAGGCATAAATACAACATCATTTAGTGTGCATGTTGTAGTTGATGCATTGCCACAGAAAGTGTATCAAATGAGCTTTACAGTTTTAGAAAGCTCGTTGCTTCAAGATATAAAGGAAGCACATGTGGAAGATCCAATTTCTCAATGGAGAATGGAATAGTCAAATAAAATGGAAAGGTTTTGAGAAGAAAAGTCATGCATGATAACCATGATGTTACTTGTGGAGAGCCTCCTAGTGTTGACAAGACAATTCAGCTTGTTAGAAGAACATTTTGGTGGCCTTGATCAACCATATATGTCCATACATATTTTCAACAATGCTTTATGCATCAGGTCAACATGGTAGAAAGGGTTAAGACACCAAGTCTTTTACATCCTTTACAAATTCCAATGCACAATTGGGACGATGTATCCATGGACTTCATAGTGGGGTTACCGTGGACCCAAAGGAAGCAGGATACTATCCTAGTAGTGGTAGATAGATTGAGCAACATGACTCACTTTATACCCATACAGGAGATAATAGAAGCTCCATAGGTAGTGGAGCTATTTATCCAACATGACTTCAGATTGCATGGTTTAACGACATTCATAGTTTCATTTAGGGATGTTAGATGTTTCATTGAAATTGAGTGGTGGCAATCATCCACAAACACATGATCAGACCGAGAGGGTCAACCAGATTATAGAGGAAATTTTGAGAGCATATGTGTCTAAGAGGAAGACAGATTGGAATAGTTACTTGCCATTAATAGAGTTTGCTTCCTCCCTATAGGCCATCCATAACTACCTCGTTTAGAAGAGAGATAATTGGCAAGAGATATATCCTAAAGCCTCGTCACAATGTTCTATCCTTGCCTGCTCAAGGATTTTCTAATCCCACATACACATGCAATCGCATGTTTCAAGAGTATAAAAGAAAGAGCAAGTTACTCATCACTTCATGACAAAGTAGAGAGAGAGAGAGAGAGAGAAACTCTCCATCGACAATCCAAATTTGCAATGAAAAGAATGTGGGGGGACATGCATCTTTATTATGTTCTAACATTGCAATAAATGAGTTTAATATTACAAGATTTGGGGTGTTTCACAATGTAGACATATCAAAGAGTATTTCACAATTTAGAGGTATCAAAGAGGTAAAACAATTCAAATGTCAATTGATTAAGGACCACCTTGCAATTCGTACACAAAAGAAAGGTCAATTATAACATTAAGAAAGGTCAATTATAGCATAAAAGTCAACTATAAGAACTCTAAAGCACTAGGACATTTCTTTGGCATCCCTATGGTACTAGGAGCAGTTGGATTCAAGCCATTGTTCATCTTGAAAGGAGACATTCCTGTCACTTTATGAGGTCTATTGTTATAAGCAAAATCTATTAATGTCAAGTAACTATTCCAATCTGTGTGCCTCTCAGACACATATGCTCTCAAAAGGTCCTCTAGAATCTCATTGACCCTCTCAATCTGATCATGTGTTTGTGGATGATTGCCAATACTCAATTTCAATGACACTTTTAGTTTGTCAAATACAAACTTCCAAAAGTGTCTTGTGAATCTAACATCCCTAAATGAAACTATGGATGTCGATAAACCATGCAATCTGAAGACATGTTGGATAAATATCTCCACTACATATGGAGCTTCTATCATCTCCTGTATGGGTATAAAGTGAGCCATCTTGCTCAATCTATCTAGCACTACTAGGATAGTATCCTGCTTCCTTTGGGTCCGCGGTAACCCCACTATGAAGTCCATGGATACATCGTCCCAATTGTGCTTTGGAATTTGTAAAGGATGTAAAAGACTTGGTGTCTTAACCCTTTCTACCATCTTGACCTGACGCATAAAGCATTGTTGAACATATGTATGGACATATCTGGTTGATCAAGGCCACCAAAAAGTTCTTCTAACAAGCTGAATTGTCTTGTCAACACTAGGATGCCCTGCACAAGTAACATCATGGTTATCATGCATGAATTTTATTCTCAAAACCTTTCCATTTTATTTGACTATTCCATTCTCCATTGAGAAATTGGATCTTCCAATGTGCTTCCTTTATATCTTGAAGCAACGATCTTTCTAAAACTGTAAAGCTCATTTGATACACTTTCTATGACAATGCATCAACTACGACATGCATACTAAATGATGTTGTATTTATGCCTAACCATGACATGCTTCCTTTGCTTTTGGAAAATAAACTTTTCAAATAGCACCATGCTCTTATACATGCCTTGATATTTGCATTATAAAGCTATTGAACGCATAAACTTTCTCTCATATTCTCTTGCAACTTCAAAATACTTTAAAGGTCTTCTATACAATGCTATTCATATAACTAAATGCATGTATTCATTCAAGCAAATAAAAGAAGCTATCAATTTCTTGTTCTTTCTTCATGTGTATCTTCACAATGCAAGCTAAATGACTATAAATGAAAGCAAAATAATAGAAGAGGTACTTCCTTCAATTTCATTTGATGAAGTAAAGTGCTTCATGCTTCTTCACACTCTTTTATTTTATGAGTACATTCTCATTTAATTTGGCTTTTGCATGTGTACTCTCTGCATGGTATCAGAGCTTTAGGTCAAGATCTTGGTGGTTCATTGTTTAGTGGTGCTTTTGGCGATGATGGTGCTTGTGGAAGCACTTACTCGGTGACAATGCTTTCTCTTCTTAGAGAGGATTTTGGTCATCAATCTAATGTTCATAAAGCATTCTTGGGTGTCATCTTGTCCATTTTCCCACCCTTCCACCCCTTTCTACCACTCATTCCCACCCTCGCATCCTCGTTCTTAATGGCACTTGCTAGTTACTCTCTCTTGGATGCCATCTTCCCGACAAGTTGATTGTGGATCTTACCTTATTGAAGTGTTTATAAAAACTTTGTGGTGGGGTTTCCATGTTCTTGATGCATCTCAACTTTGTAGAATGTTTATAAACACTTTTAAGAATCTTCTTCATGAATTCTTGAAAGATTTTTGTAAATCACAATGTGTGTAGCATCGAACAAGAGCACACTCTTCAGATATTAACCTCCTTGTGTAACATCGAACAAGAGCACAATGTTCAGATATTAATCTCCTTGTTCTTCTTACACCTCGAGGTCATCTCCACATTGTGGAAACTCTGAGAGAGAGAGAACACATAGTGACAGAGGAATGCAAAATGCACTTGTCTACCCTCCGTGTGTGTGAGAAAGCTGAGGACAACACAAGAATAAGGCCAATCGCAATTTATTCTCATTTATGAGAGAGAGAAAGAGAAAGAGAGAGAGAGAGAACATCTCCTTTCTCTGCCCCACTCCATAAACACTTGCCATAAGATTCTCAGTCTCTTGGCTAATAGTGATAGAGAGAGTTCACCATAAGGGATTTATTGAGGCCAAAAGTCGATTGGTGCAACTCAATGCACATGTCTACATCCCATAGGGAATTGGTTCGGTTTTAGCCTCTTGAGGCAAAGGTCGAAGGTTGAACCCCTGGTTGGCCAATTAAATGAGTTGTACTAATCGGGTTGTCACCTTGTCTAACTCCTACTTAGTGGGATATGGAGGGTAAGGAGGTACTATGCCCATTCACTTGTACAATTGCAGTTTCAAAGTTAAAGCTGGAAAGAGTAAGCTTAAGCTAAACCTCCATTAGATAAAAAACTCTATGCACATATGCAAGCTCACACCATCAAGAAATCTTTCCTATCTAAGGAATTCGAGCCTTTCTACTGGAGTTCGATCCATCTCCTCCGTCGAAGAGATCGAGCATTACCCTTACTTCTACAATGCAACAACGCTACGACTAGACACAGAGAGGATAGAAAGATACACAAAGAGAGAACAAGGGAGATTGAACATCGCCTAAGCAAATTGCTCTAGAGAGAGAGAGATAGAGAGGGAGAAACAGCCAGAAAGCTTTGCTCACACCTCAGAGGTCGACTCAACTCTGCACCTTTGCTAAAAATTGAAAGTTTGCGCCTCCTGCTGTACCTACTTCAACACCACTATTCTACCTCTATGCCATCTCTCCACAAAGAAAGAGAGAGAGAAGGAGAAAAATTTCTACCTCTGTGCCACGTTTCTACCTCTGTGCAGAGAGAGAGAGAAGGCAAGCAAGAGAGAGAGTATTGCTCTCTCGGTGTCGCAACCATCTTTTATATATAGAGTGAGAAAAAGCAATTGCAAACCACATTTGCCAAGGTTTCTCTTTGACGACAAAGAGAACAAGAAAGAAATAATTCCACCAAGTTTTTTTTTGACGCTCTTGTCTCATTTTCTTTTTATGTCATCAAACTTTTAATTTCTTCTAAGGGTGGCTTCAGATTGGGCTCTTTAACACTTTCTCATGAAAAGCGGTATACCTGCACAATTCCTCCACCCTTGTATTCACACACGAAGTGGAACATAGAGAAAAAACTAAGAAAAAGCCTCTATCCAAAATCTGACTTGGCACCACAAAATGTTTGTGCAACACCTAGTTGAAGTTCGTTCATTGCACTCTTTAATATTTTATTCTTGAAAATGCTACACAAGCACATAATGCGACTTGGGGCGGAGGGGGAGGGGGAGCAAAACGTCTTGCTTATTCAACACTCCAAAACACTGTTCCGCCATGCAATATGAATACTAGTGTAATGGTCACTACCACATGGCATTAAGCCATTTGTGTATACACATGCCATGGCAGTGCCGCCGCGCAATGTGAAGCGCACCTAAGGGTGAGTTCAGACAGGGCGGTACACTTCTGCTGACTCACCTTGAGTGAAATTCTACTTGGTTCACAGAGGGTGGAAGCTCTATGCTCAAAGCAAAAGTGACTTGTTAATCTATTGGTTGAAATTTTTTTCCTAACCAATCAGAGTAAAATGCTAATGCGGTACATGTTTGTTCCGAGAGGGTAAGGGTGTCCTAAAGGATGGTGGACCTAGAACAAGCAGACTTTTTCATGACCCAATAGTCTTTATCCGAGTGGAAGCACAAACTGTGCCACCACTCTATGTGAACCGAGTCTAAGATCCACATCGACAACGCTACATACGTTCTTCGGCCGAACTTCCTCTTAAAAAAAAAGGGATGTGTACTTCATTGACCATAAGACTTCGTTTTTTTTACCACTATGTTTATGTGTGGCATAAGATTGAAGACTTCGTTTTTTTTTTACCACTATGTTTATGTGTGGCATAAGATTGAAGATAAAATAGGTAGCACATAGTTGAAGTCCTGGCACATCATCGTTCTTTTTGGCAACACTTCATTAAGCTCTTATTATTGTAATCCACAATCCAAACATATATTTATGAAGGTTCAAGTTCCTTCTATCCGTCTTCTATTTGGAAAACCTTTTCATGTGAACATACCATTTATGGCATAACTTTTATCATTTATTGCCCCCATTGCAACTTTCAATCAATAGACGATCTCTTGAATCCATGGAATTTAATTGTGTATTGCCCAAGGTTATTCTGACCCTTATTTTGCCACACTATTTGGCACTAAGTGCATTAAAAACTTGTAACCCGAAGCAATATAAGAATGATTTTTTGATTGATTGGGGTAGGCTAATCTAAGCTACCCAAAGGTCTCAAAGTGTCTAATTAGGCTACCCTAATCCCCCTATCTTTGAGTGTTGTTGGAGTTTGAGGCTTGCGAAAGCATGCAAATAGCACATGAAAGAAGAAAAAGCTTGAAGCACAACACATAATGCTGAATGTATTGTCAAGTGAATATACAAAGATAAAATGGCCTATTAGGGTTATAGGGATATTTACAAGTTGAGAAAACCTCCTAAACAAGGAAAAAAGTGCCTCAATGGTCCTAAGTGTGTTCACAAACATCGCTACCAAAATATATCAACGAATCCTTCCTAGAAGTGATGCGATGAACAAGGAGCTAGCACTCATGTATAAGGAAGTGCCAAGCTATGTGGAAAAAGATCAATCCACAAAAGGAAGTAAGCCCAAAGCTTTGCAGAAAGCTTCAGGCTTCTCCTCAATCAGAGCCTTTGTGAAAAGATCTGCAATGTTATCATGTGTGGGCATATATGCCAAATTGATCTCTCCAGTAAAGAACCTCTCTCTAACATAATGATAATGCACCTCAATGTGCTTTGTGTGATCATGGAACACATGGTTCCTTACAACTGCTAATGCCCTTTGACTATCAATGAAGATGGTGGCGGCAAAAGACTGACCAACACCCAAATCAGCCAAAAGGTGTTTGAGACGCACATACTCAACAATCACTGTGAAAACTGCACTATACTCAGCCTCACAACTAGAAGTGGTCATAGTAGGCTACTTCTTGCCCAACCAAAATATGCATGATCTCCCGACCGTGAAGCAAAAACCACTAGTGGAAACATGAGTGTCATAGCAACTGACCAACTCTAAGTCAAAAAAAGCATGTAAACCTAGTGGTAGTGATCCCCCCTTGACAATCTATGTAATTGAGTACCATTCAAGTAGCAAAAGCTGCGCTTAAACTCCTACCAATGCTTGACACCTCGACAATGCATGAACTTGCTCATCTGAGAGACAACAAATTGAATATTAGGCTGAGTTATGCACAAGTAAATTAAGCATCCAATAGTATGCTGATAGAGAACAACATCAAATGCATCTCCAACATCATGAAGACTCAAGTGTAAACCTGTTTCCATATGAATGGCATTACCTTTGCAATCTTTAAGTCCAAAATGATGAAATAATGTGTCAATATATTTTGTTTGACATAAAGCTATTCCCCCATCAACTTGCATAAAATGATTGCCTAAATAATGATGCAAATGCCCCACATCTGACATCTCAAAAGAGGCATGCGAATCAGTCTTAAATTCAGCAATGTGCTTCTCATTAGGACCAATGAGCAGCATGTCATCAACATACACAACAATGATCATAATTACATCATCTGCATGCTTAACATATAAGGTGCTCTCAATTGGAATGTTCTCAAAACCATGTGCAATCAAGTAGGCATGTATCTTTTCATACGAAGCACGTGGTGCTTGCTTCAAACCATAGAATGCCTTTTTCAACTTGCACATTTTCTTTTCATGCCCTTCTTGCACAAAACCATGGTGTTGAAATACATACACTTCTTCATGTAAATCATCATTTAGAAATACACTTTTAATGTCCAATTGATACACATTCCAACCACGATGAGGTGCAAGTGCACAGATGCTATGAACGGTGGTCATTCGACATGTGGGTGCAAAGGTCTCATCGAAATCAATGCCTCTTTCTTGAGCATAACCTTTTGCAACAAGCCTAGATTTATGTATGTTAACTTTTCCATGAGATTCATGCTTCAGCTTGTACATCCATTTAATGCCAATGGCCTTTTTTCCTGAAGGCAAATCACGTAAAGACAAAGTGCCATTTTTCATAATAACATCATATTTTGATTGAATAGTAGCCATCCAATTTTTTGAGTTTTGTGCTTCATCAAAGGAAATAGACTCATTCTCATCACAAAGACTAGAGGCAACAGTTGCATAGCAATTTGATGCAAAAGAAGCATTGTGAGATCTTGAACAAGTACGATATGACAGAGGTGCATCTAATTTTCTACCTAGCAAAGTCTACACCATCCATTTAGGCATAGTTTTTTCCTCTCCTATATCAACCTTCTCATCAACAAGTGCATCATGTTGATTTGCATCAGAAATGAAATGATCTACATCATCATGTGAAACCTATAAGCATTCAAATACCTCACTTGGACAAGCACTTGATTGCCCACCCGTAAAAAGAGGAATCAAGGTGTCATACATATCTTTGAAGCTAAATGATGTCTCCTTAGTACATGAAAGTAATGGCTGAATTGCATCTTCCATGAAAACAACATCACCGCTGACCAAAATTCATGTAGTATGTGGATCATACAGATGATAGTCTTTGCTTTCAGAATTGTACCCTATAAAAATACATTTCAGTGCTTTATTGTCTAATTTCTTGCATTGTTGCTCAAACATTCATTTTGCTTTTGCATGTGTACTCTCTACAACATCAACATAAATGTACTATCTTTGAGGGAAGATTGCTTGGAACTATTGTATTGTTGATAATCACTCTTTCTAGTTAGTTTGTCATTCGTTAACATATGTTCAAACAATATCTTCTAAGATTTCATTAATACTTCTTATTTTCCTATCCATCTATGGAATGCTCAAACATACTCATGTTAATATTGTTACCGTTAGTGTCCATGTGAAAGGCCAAATGGCCATCGGACACTTCTTTGTATATGTTGTTTAATAAAATATATAGTGGTGTGGTTAGCCACAGACTGTAAGTTCGACTGCATTTGTAAGACGTAAGAAGTTTGTCTTCGTGCTCCATGTGCCTCCCAGAGCTCGCTTAACCGTGGCAATCTCTTGCCACTAAGCTACACTCTTGTGGTGTGTGAAGAAGGGGAAAGACTAAGGTTAACATTAATTTGAACATGTTTTGTCCCCAAAGCTTCATTAAGCTTCATTCTTTGCTTTCAAAGCATGTTTTTAAAGCATTTTTGGGGTGTCTTTTGGAGCCATTTTGGAGTACTTTAGCACATAGTTCTCTTCACACAGGTCCAAGAAAATCAAGAAGAGTATTCTTTGTACTTCTCTGACAATAAATATCAACCTTTGGGGCTGTGTTTTTCAGCCACACTACTACAGGTTTCTCGAAACGTTTTCAATTTTGGTGGGAGTAGCCGCTGCAAATTTATGGAGGTCTTTTTGAGCATAAAACATCATAGTTGACATACACTTGCAAGTGTTGTGGCTAGTTTTTGGGTTGTGGATTCAGCCTTTTAGTGTCATTTTACTGCATATATTGAGCACATACACACCATGTACACTTCTATGGATACCGCTTATGTATGTCCATGTGTTCATTGATATAGCGATTATGTTTTTTGCATAAAGCCTTTTACGTTTGATAAAGAGGGTCGTAGTTAACTCGGAGACACCCAGATGTCGGGGTCTCTTCGTGATGCAGGTGGAAGACTTACCCAACCTCGCCATAGGAGATGTATGATAGTTGTTCATAGGTGCTTGATAAGCCTAGTTGGCTTCTATCGGGTAATTGATTATATGCAGTGGAGTGAATGATTCACTATGCAGATAAACATGTCAGTACTTGCAGCTCTATGATATTTTGACACTGGTCATACACTCATTTTGTAGAGGATACTTTCGCAAAATCTTTACAGATTTTTGGTTTTGTCAACTATATAGTGACCGATTTACTTCTTGATACACTTATTCATTGGTGTTTGGACTCTTCTAGCTCCATTATCATTTTATTTGGTTCTCTATCATCATGGCATCAGAGGCCTCAGACACATCTTGTGGATCAGGTTCTAATGCCAGTGCTCCGAGGAGGAGCTATAACTTGCAGGGCAAAGACCATTTTGAGATCCGAAAATTTGATGGCACAAACTTTGCTCTATGGAAGAATCAGATTAAAGATGTGCTGATTCAAAGGAGGCAATGGAAGCCAGTAAGTGGGATTTCAAAGAAGCCCACTGACATGGATGAAGATGATTGGAATGAGTTAGATGAAATGGCCAGGATACCATTCTCTTGCACGTGGAAGATAATGTTTACTTTACAGTATGAGATTGTGAAAGTGCAGAGGAGCTTTGGAAGAAGTTATGCAATACATATGAAAAAGAGATAGCATCAAATAAAGTGTATCTAATGAGAAAATTACATGATCTTTGCATGAAGGACACAGATAGTCTAAATGAGTTTGATGCTATATTCTCCCAGTTACAAGCTCAGAAAATGGATATGGATAATGAAACAAAACCAGTGTTGCTATTATGCACCTTGCAATCATCATGGGATACGTTTTGCACAGCTATTAGCAATAGTGCACCTGGTGGTAAACTCGTCTATGATGACATATGTGGAGCACTCTTGAGTGAGGAGATTCGTAGAAAATCTATGGTTGGCACTCAGAGTGGAGATGCATATAATGTTCATGATTCTTACCAAGGAAAGAATCAACAACATTGGAGAAGCAAGAACAAGGAAAAGAATGATCAACGGAATAAGAGTAGAAGTAAATCAAGGAAGAGGGATATTGAATGCCATTATTTTCATAAGAAAGGACACATGAAGAAAGATTGTTATGCATTAACGAATGCTAAAGGTAAAGGACAGAATGTTGATGGGCATGTTAAATAGTTACCTGCACCATCTACTTTGATTGTGAAGATTGAAGAAATTAATGCTATTTCTAATTATGCTGATGTGTTGACATTGGATAGTACTGTGCCAATTGAGGCTCTTATGGCTAATTATCTTTCCCACACGTGGCTGCTAGATTCTGGTGCTTCTTTCCATGTGACACCCCACAGAGAATGGTTCTCTAATTATGCAGCAAAGTCTCTTGGTACCGTGAGACTTGGTGACTCTTACCAGAGTGACGTTGTGGGGATTGGAGATGTGGTTGTGCAATTCATTGACGGTTCAAAATTTACTATGCATAGTGTATGCCATGTACCTCAGTTATCATGTACTTTGATGTCAGTTGGTCAACTTGATGACCTTGGTTACAAGGTGTTCTTCTATGCTCAGTCCTTTCGTATATCAAGGGGCAATATGGTTATTGCAAAAGGAAGCAAAGTTGGCTTACTTTATCCTTTATTTGCATCACATAAAGAACACTTGTTAGTTGTTACTGAACAGCTTATGGCTTATATTTGTCATGGTCGTTTGGGCCCTATCTCGTAGTGGAATGGAAAATCTTTCTAGTTCTGGCTACTTACCTATGTTATCTTTCTTTGACTTTTCATTTTGTGAGCATTGTCAATATGGAAAGCAAACCAAAAATGTGCATAAAACGCACATTGACTCTTCAATTCAACCTTTAGATCTCGTTCATACATATGTGTGTGGTCCTATGCCCACTAGGTCCTTAGGTGGTTCTCTTTAATTTGTCACTTTCATAGATGATGCCACTCGAAAAGTCTGGGTATATCCTATCAAATCGAAGGATGAGGTATTCCCTACTTTCAAAAAATGGCTTGCTTCAATTGAGACTGAAAACGGAACTAAGCTTAAGTCTTTACGTTCAGATAATGGGGGTGAGTATACCTCACATGAATTTAGCCTTTTTTGTCAGTCTAGAGGGATTTGTAGAGAGTTTATAGCTCCTTATACCCTAGTACAAAATGGTGTAGCTAAAAGGATGAATAGAACTATTCAAGATAGAGTAGTTTCTATGTTGCATCATGCAAACCTCTCACAATGCTTTTGGGCAAATACAGTATTGATTGCAGTTCATGTGATTAACCTTTCACCTAGTACTGCCAAAGGTCTGAAAGTGGCACAAGAGTTATGGATAGGAAATCCACCATATTATGATCATCTTCGAGTTTTTGGGAGCATATGTTCATATACCCAAGAGTATTAGACAAAAGTTGGACCATAAGTCAAAGAAATGCATTTTTCTCGGATATGGTCGAGAAGGACAATTTGGATATTGCTTACGGGATCCTGAAACACGGTCAATGATCAGAAGTAGTGATGTCATTTTCAATGAGTCTAAGATGCATAAACAACCCATTAAGGAGGTTGAAGTGAGAAGAGTGGTGTTTGAGGATACTAGTCCTCTATTTAGCATGCATAAAATGCTTCACATAGGGATGTTCAAGAGAATGTCCGATTAGATTAGTCTGCACATGTTCCTATTCAGCAACCATTGAGATGCTCTACACGTGTCTCACATCCACCTGATAGATATGTTCCAGGTTTAGATTTTGTTATGCTAATAGATGCCAGTGAGCCTTCTTGCTACAAAGAGGCTATGCAGACAGAGGATCATGTCAAGTGAGAGCGTGCCATGAAGAGTGAGCTAGATTGTATTCACAAGAATGGTACTTGGGATTTAGTACCTTTGCCAAAGGATAGGAAAGCTTTACCATGTAAATGGGTATATAAGCTGATATTCACATTAGATAGTGCTTCTCCAAAGTATAAATCACGACTTGTTGCAAAGGGTGTTAAGCAACAACATGGTGTTGATTTTGAGGAAATCTTCTCTCCAGTGGTCAAGATGACTACCTTGCACATGTTGCTTGGATTCATTGCAATGGAGGACTTAGAGCTAGTCCAAATGGATGTGAAAACTACTTTCTTGCATGGAGATCTTACATATGAGATCTATATGGTATAATTGGAGGGTTATGTAGTTCCTGGCAAGGAAATTCTAGTTTGTAAGCTCAAGAAGATCTTGTATGGACTTAATAGTCCCCTAGACAATGGTACCAAAAGTTTGATGCTTTTATGAAGTCCCAAGGCTATTGTCAAAGCAATGAGGATCATTGTCTCTACACAAAGAGATTCTCAGATAGCAGCTTGATATGCTTGATACTTTATGTTGATGATATTTTGATTGCTGGGAAGTCCTCTTATGACTTGTCAATTCTCAAAAGGAATTTGAATTAGACATTTGATATGGAGGATTTGGGGGATGCCAAACATATTCTTGGCATGCACATTACTCGTGATAGGAGTAAAAGATGCATATACTTGTATCAAAGTGAGTACATATCCAAGGTACTTCACAGGTCCAATATGCAAGGTGGAAAGGCATGAGTACAACTTTACCCACATTTGTGAAATTGAGCAAGGATGATTGCCCCAAATCAGATGAGGAAAAGGAATTCATGACCACAATTCCCTATCAATCTGCTATTGGTAGTCTCATGTATGCTATGGTAGCTATGAGACCAGACATTGCATTTGCAGTGGGAGTTGTGAGCATATATATGTCTAATCTTGGCAAGAAACATTGGGAAGTGGTCAAGATGATTTTGAGATATCTGAGTGGCACTAAGGACAAGTGTATATGCTTAGGTAGAGGGAAAGCATCCATTATTGGTTACACAGATTCTGACTATACTGGTTGTGTAGACAATCGTAAGTCTACATCAGGGTACATTTTTCATTTTGCTAGAGGTGCCATCTCTTGGAGATCTTGTCTTCAAGAATGTACAGTTGTTTCCACCACAAAAGCAGAGTATGTTGTAGCAAGTGAGGCATGTAAAGAAGCATTGTGGATTTCTCATCTTGCTTGTGATATGGGTTTACCTTAGCATGTACCTCATTTGCTCAGTGGCAGTCAGAGTGCCATTGCTTTGGCTAAGAATCCGGTATGGCCACCAGACACTTCTTTGTATATGTTGTTTAATAAAACATATGGTGGCCTAGTCTGCCACATACTGTAAGTTCCACCACATTTGTAAGACCTAAGAAGATTGTCTTCGTGCTCCCTGTGTACTATTTCTGCATATTCTACAGCCTCTGTGCGGAGTATCGTGTGCGGCCCTAGGAGCTCAGTTTTCTACTCCGAGGATATCGTCATGGAGCGCTCGAGAAGGAGAGTGCACTATGGTGCATTGCCATTGAAATAATTCAAAGGTAGGTTTCTTGTCTTTTGAATATGGCTCTCCATATATGTTTGTTGATCTTCCTATCCTAGTCTAAAAAAATGTATAAAGGTAGATCATAAAGTGGATATAGGTTCTCGACAAAAGGCCTAGCCAACTTTGGGATCTTCATTGATTTACACACTAAAATAAACCTATCGATTTTTGTTAACCTATCCATGATTAACCAAACCAAACCATGCCCTAGCATACTGTTGGGTAATCATACTATAAAGTCCCTCGAGATGGTCTCCCATTTCTTATTAAGGATATCACCTCCTACATTCAACAAACACCTTTATTGATATGGCATTTGCTGTATGTAAGCACATAATCTAGGACATCCTTGTGAAGTTTAATTCCAAAAAACTACCCCTTAATAAGATCATGTACCTTGTTAAATCAAGGTTGAACATTCATGACACTAAAATAATGTATTTAATTGCATCTCTTGTTTTGTTGGACATATATCTTTCCTTTATACATCAAATATCCATCAAGAATACTATAATTCTCCCATTCAAGTCCCTCCCAACATCTGTTAGTGTTCTATCCTCTATAAAAACATTTATGTTTGTATTCTCTTTCTGGATGAATTCCCATATGTTAGAATATGCAAGATCACCCCTAAATCTTCCTCTAAGGACTCAAGGAACTCAACAGTCATATGAGTAAGAATAATTCCATCGAGTATAGGAATGCAACTAAGTGAACCATTACATTTAAAATTCATGTTATGAAGTAAATTTTCAAGACCAAAATTAGAGTTAATATTATATTTCTCCAAGGGTTTAGGCAAGCCAAGATCTTAGCCTAGTGGTTTATCCTAAAGGAGGTGAAGAGGAGGCCATGGGTACTACTATGACACAATAATGACATTTATAGGCTCCTTGTGTGGGGATTCTTTAGTTGAAAGGAGCTTGAGTGTTTGTAGGAGGAGAATGGAGAAGAAGAAGAAAGACAATTGAATTGGAAGCCTCTATATCTTGATTAGAATAAAAGATTACAATAGCCTTGTCTTGAATAAGAGAAAATCTGCTTTGTGCATAGCAATTAATCCAAAGAAGCACACACACAAGTATACAAAGCACCACAATTACTTGTGCACTCAACCTTTGTGCTAGTCCTCCACCTTGTCCACTAGCTTGCCCTTGTGCACTCCTTGCACTCAAGCTTCCAATAAGGTTGAAGGCTTGGTCACCTCTAACGTTGACATGCAACACCTCCTTGATGATACTTTGTGACATCTTAGTTGATCTCTTGATTGCTCTCTGTGCACTCTCTCTGCATACTTTGTGACCTCCTTTGCACTCTCCCTCTCTCTCTCTCTTTGCACACTTTTCCTATCTACGCATTCACTATTCCAGTGTGTGTCTTGCTCTCTCTTAGTCTCTAAGTGTAGAGTATGCTCTTGTTGCTTGCTTATACTCCTTGTGTATCTCAAAAATTTCTCCTTTATGGTGTGTCAATTCTTCTTATGTATGGTGCTTCAACTACTTGTCTATCTCGATGTTCACTTTGTTATTCCAAGAACATCTTCATGTAAAGACCAAGACTCTCTATGTTGCCCTATTGTGACTTTATGGATAACAAAAAGTAAAATGGTGGGCCACACATAAGCTCTTGCATATCTTCTTTTATTCCTCTTTTCCACTTTTTAACCTTAATTTATGCAAATTGCACGCATAAGGGAGGGTTCATCTGGACCTTCTATAACACTTTAAAAGCCTTAGAAACCCTTCAAAAAGACCTTTTGCAACCCGCATTCCACCTTCTTGCAAGACCATTGTGAACTAATACTTGTGCACTACCTATGCACCCATGTCCTTGGCCACTTGTGACCAGCTGTGCACCACTTTGCCAAGTCACCACGTTGACCAGCTCAATAGTTGCCCACCACCTAATGGGCTCTCTGTCCCAGAGAATGAAGGGCCAAACCACTAACAAAGAAATTCCACTCAAGTTTTGGGCACTTAAATTTTTCAATCCTTCTATTAAAATGAATTTATTATCTTTTAAATTATAAAGGATGATTGTCAGGCAAAAAGCATTGATGTGAAAGATATAAATTTTTGTTGAGATTTTTACTATAAATTGATCTCAACCAATCATCACAATAAGGAAAAGCTCTATATCCCTTAGTAGAAATTCATGCATGCATGGAAAATGAAAAAAAAAGCTAAACTCACATAATTATGTAATGTGTGATAAAAAAAACATATCATTACTTGAATAAGAACCATATCTTGGAAAATTGTGTATAGTCCATGCCACAATTCCACAAATCATAACTTGTTTTTGACCAATGCTTTTATACATATCAATTATATCCATACCTCTCCATAACACTTGGAGATCATCAAGGAGAGGAGCAAGATATACATTTATATTGTTATTTACCATTTTATGGGAATTAAAAGAAGCATTAAATGTTCTTTATTAATGCTAAGATATGGGGTAAGATTATAGTTGATGACTACCATTGGCCATGTGGAACATTTACTATATCTCATCAAAATTGGATTAAATCCATCTAATGCAACACTCAACTTTAGATTGCATGACTACTTTGCAAAATCAAGCCATCGAGAACCAATGTATAGAAATGTTGGACTATGTGTTGGAATTCTCATTACTCCATCAATGCTTTTATGATCGAATCCCCATCTCAAAAGCTTTGATACTTCTAAGCTTTGAAATATGCTTGATTCATGGAGCCAATGGAAAAATGTATGAATACATTTTTGGGAATTTTACTTTTGTCTTCTTTGTATCAAGCTGGTTGGCACTTTGAACATGTCATATTGTTTGCATATTAACCTCTATACACAATACAATCATTGGGACAAACATTCATAAAATGATACTCAAGTCCAAGATTACTTACCATCTTCTTCATTTCATCATGTGGTGTACGAAGTGAATTGTTGATTGGTAAAAAATTTTGACATAGTAGCCTACAAATTCATGGAAAAAATAACTATTACAAAACACGTATAAATATAGATAGAAAAATAAAACATACCATTTATATAATATACCTTAATAATTTCAAGATATATACATCACTCCATCCAAAACAACTTTGAATAATAAGAATAAGTAAACTTGCACTAAGCAATCGACTTCCTTCATAGATGTGCTTTAGACATTCTTTTTGAATGTATTTTTAATTTTGAGAATTATCGATGTTCTTGCTTTCATTTTGATACCAATCCTCAATAAAATCAATATGCCCGCATTATCATTGTAGACATCATATTTTGTTTAGTGTTTCATATTCCACAATATTAGTTTATCATAGTTTGCTCATGGATAATTATGATAAACAAGATGTTATTAGTAACTATGAATGGTGTGGTGGAATATTGTCAATATCATAATTTGGAATTTATATACATGAACGAAGATAAGAATTATTTTTCCATTGTAAACATTACTATCAATTCCATAATATTAACATCTTTAATGAACCTCAATCCCTAAACTAGGAGATCAATCATTTTGAGAAACCCCAGCTTGCAATTGATAAATGGCATGTACTTGATGTGCAGGAGCGATATTAGCATTATTAATAGGAGAATCATCATGTTAATCATTAAGTGAATCTTTTTTTCACAAATAGTATAATATTATTATATATACTTGACTTTGATATATGTTAATAAAATTAACTTATGGAGTCAATTACATACCCAAGCATTGTCATGTTGATCACGTGGTGGTGCTTGCTCAAAAGTACCATAGTCATTCTCATAGTAACAACCATCATAATCTACGTTGCTGAGCACATGTGATGTTGTTTCATGGGTAGGAGGTGGTGGATTACCCTTTGGAATATAATCATGGAATAACAAAAAAAATTGAAATTTAGTACATGATAAAAATTAAAAACATCTATACAAATTAAAAATATATAATGCATGTATGTATGTACAAAATTCTATTTCTTTTCCACCCACACAAGATCAACTTAGATGGGATGGAATAGATGATCAAGCTCATGCATGGATTGCCATTTATGTCAAGAGAGATATTGTTTCACACATTCGATCATGCAGTAATTCAAGACAAGATTGTGATACTCTTGCTATAAAAGCAAATTGAAGCTAATGTTGCTCAAGATGAAGCTAATGTTGCATAAGATGTTTGGGAATGTGTGGTTACATATGGTTTTGATTCATCATCACATGCTACATGTATGATTGTGAACGAGGCTGATTTGGATTGGTTTTTTATACTGGTGCTTCAAAGCATATCAATTCATGCAAAGATTTGAAAGATATGCCCAAGGGACTTCATGTTGTATGTGCAAACAATTCTTCTTATCTTATTATTGGAGTTGGTGAAATTCAGCTCGTCTACAAATGGAGGTACCTTTACTCTCAAGAATGCATTGTATGTACCAGTTATAAAAAAAACTTGATTTTGGTTCCTATTATTGTTAGTGTAGGACTTCATGTACACTATTGATAACAAAAGTATGGTCCATGAATTCAAAAATGGGGATGTTATTGTGATTTTTGGGATATTATGCAATGGCTTGTATCACTTGAATGAATATAAGAGAGTTGCATCAAATGCCTTGCTTACACATACTCCTTCCATGGCTGAAATGGAGTTATAGGATGCTCATTTTGGTCACTTGAACTTCAATAGTTTGCTTTAATTACAAAAGAACGATATGGTTATTGGTTTTTTGACACTTGATTCCATTGGAAAACATGCAATGTTCATAGTGATGTGTGTGGTCCAATCAAGACTCCATACTTTAGAAAGCATGTAAACCTTGTTACCTTCATCGATGATGTATCACACCATACTTGGGAATATCCTATGAAAGCAAAGAATGAGGTATTCTCTTGCTTTAAAATATGTTTAGCTATGGCTAAAAATTTTTGTGGCAATAAGCTTTTGAATCTTCGCACAGATCATAGTGGTGAATATATGCCACATGCATTTAATTCTTTTCTTTGTGCAAGAATAGAACAATTCTTGAAATCATGAATCTTCTAGAAAAAAATTGGATGGAAGCAGTCATGTGTGCAAAGTATGTGTAAAATCATTGTGAGTCATTACACCTTATGAGGCTTGGAATGGGCACAAGCCAATGGTTATTCATATATGCATATTTGGTTTTTTGGCATATGCTCTTGTGCCATCATGACAATGTTGCAAAGTTGATGACAAGAAAAAGAAATGTATATATGTTGGATATAGTAGTGAGAGTAAAGGTTATAGGTTATACCATCCATTGATGGACAAAATAATGTGATCCAAGATATGGTATTTGTGGAGAATTCAACTTATCCTTCTCTTAATTGCAAATTTTCACTAACAATTAGCTCATAAGATGTGTTTGATACACTCATGCCTTTGTTTCAAAGTCATGCACTTGTCTATGGCCATGTAAACTATCCAAGTGAGGTTCAAAGAGATTAAAATTATTATCTAAATATGGCAAAAAAAATCCAATCAAACATGGCTAAAAATTCACAAAATCTCTAGAGAAACATTATAAAAATTCCAGCCAAAGATGGTTGAAAATGGCCATCCAAACATGGCTAAAAACTTGCAGAATTCACAACCACACATGGATGAAATTCAACATTATAGACAACCAAATTTTGATAGTTTATTACATGAGGAATGCATGTCTATCAATGATGCACAGTCTATGCCAAAATGGCTGCAAAAGACATTGCAAGATAGAAATTTGAGTGCTCCTTTACTTGGTAGAACAAGATCAAGATCTCTTCATGCATCAAATGAATTTGTGGATGTATCTCTTATTGCAACTACATGTAATGAAGAGCCACTCACTTTTGAAGATGCATGTTATGATTCAAATTGGGTGAGTGGAATGCAATTGGAATTGGATTCCATTTATTAAAATTATTATTGGAAGTTATGTGAATTACCAAAAGGTAAGAATGCCATTGGTACTAAGTGGCTTTACAAAATTAAAAGAAAGTCTGGTGTTATCATTGATCACTACAAATCCATATTAGTTGCAAAATGTTATGGGAAAAAATATGGCACTGATTATGAGGTGCAATAGGCCTTTCGATAGTGAAATAATTCATTTTGAACTTTCCATTATTCATTATGGGGATAATGTTTAGAATGAATAATTAGGTCATTTTATGGAGATAGACAAAATTTAGGGATGAAAAGTTTTATATTCTCTCTCTAAACCTTATTTGCATCATGTTTTCTGGTTGAAAATTGAATGTGAAAATGAAAGAATTAAGAGAAATGATGTATGAGAGAAAGGTAGAGCATGCATAGAAAAATAAAAATGCCTCCGTGAAAAATATGTGAATCATGTTTTAAGTACCTCGTTTAAAGCTGTACATTTAGTTGACTGTAAGATAATGCCTTGATTTTATTCTTTCTTTAGAATTTCTAAACATGTAGGGCTCAAAATTGATATTTGAGGGCGAACTTGGACCTAGGGCATCTCAAACACTATTGTGTAGATCCAAGAGCTGAACATTTTTGTCTCTCACAAGCGTTCTGGAATTCCAAATTATTTTTGAGTTATAGGGCCTAGAAAAGTGTGGATTTTTTGAACACTTAAAAGAGAAAATTGGGCTTCTTTATTTCTATTCAAATCCATGATTTTGATTCACACATGTCATCATGCACACTTACACATACCTTTAGATATGTCTTTTTGTTGCTTTTCTTCTACTTTTGACAAGTACCGCTAAAGAAAGTACTTGACTACTACAAATGCATGCTTTTGCAAAGTTTCAACATGAGGAGAGTTGACTTTTGTTGTATTTCATGGATCACACACTTCCTTAGGGAGGATCAACTCTATTTTGAGATTTTTTGCATCATGCAGGAAAAGGCTCAAAAATACAGAGTTTCCTTGTGGTTGAGATTGAGAGTGTGAGTGTGATTGAGATTGAGAGTGTGAGTGTGATTGAGATTGTGATAGCTTGGGGGTGGTTGGGAGGTCCATGCTTTTTTAGAAGCTATTTTCCAAAGCTATTGTGTCCAATTGATTCATATCTATAATACTAGAACTTCTCTTTCTCTGATTCATATCTTGTCTACTCTTTTGCATTGGATTTTGTCTTGTCTTGTGCAAGCTTTATATTTCTTTCTTCTACTATTCTTGAGTGATTAGAAGCTCGTGATCGGGGATATCTTGTGATTGAGGAATTACTACATACTATCAAAGTAGAATCGTCCTCAAAAATGATGGAAGCTTTGACATAGAAGATTCATGAGCAAAATGAGCTTATTCAGAAGCTTCTTAGAGAATTATGCAAAGAACAAGGCAAAAAGCAAGTAGAAGGCACCACAAATGTGTTCATGGAGTTGAATGATGAAGTGGATGAAGGTCCACAAACATCTAATGTGCTTAGAGGAAGAGAGAAACTCAATTATGAAGATATGGGCGCTAGTGAGTTTGCCCTAAACCAAAGTCCTTAAGAAGGAAAAATAGAAAAAAATTCATGGTGAGAAGAAGAGTAGCGAAGATATGAAGGTATGGATTGAAGAACTCGAGCATTTCTTTGATCTTTGATAATGCCATGAGGAGTCCAAGGCAAAGCTTGGGATCCTTCACCTGTGTGGCATCACAAAGCTAAGGTGGAAGTCCTATATGTAGACTCAAACGAGTTCTAGTCTGGTTCTATGGAAGGAATTTAGAGAACAAGATGAAAAACATATTGTTCTCCACACTACCATATGAAGAAAAACATGGATTTCTATAATTTTTGACAACACAAGAGTGACAAGCATAACTTGTCTATTGATAAGTACAAAGAAAAGTTTCTATGTCTTCACATTGCTAGTGATGCTCTGAAGAGAAAGTTTATTGAAGGGATTTGTGAGGAGCTTTGTCATCAAGTGAAGGGTTTCGGATGTGTTGATTTCCTGGATGCTATTGCAATGATCGAGAATTTTGAGAAGATGGAGAAGTTCATATGCAGAAGGCAAATAGAACCAGATTCATTGCGAGGAGACATAGGTCATAGAGACTTGCCATATGAAACATGAACAGTTCAAAGAAGACTTCATCTTCTAATAATCAGGGTAAGAATCTTGCTCATGTGATAATCAAAGGAGGCATCAACCCATCCATTGGCAGTAAGACTATGATTTTATTGAGCGGGCAAAAAGACTTGAATTGTGTTTTTGTTGCAGGGAGCAAGGGCATCATACATACGAATGCTTGAACAAGGCAATCTCTCAACCTTGGCACAATTGAAGGTGATAAACATCCTTGAGGAAGGCGCAATAATTGAAAAAGCAAAAGATGGGGGTAAGTACCCTAACCTTAGTTTATGTTGCATGGTGACCAATTCTTCCCAAGGGCTTCTGTAATTATGATTTTGGGTATGATTTCTACACAAAAAATCAGATTTCTAATCGATTTGGGTAGTACATATTGTTTTCTATCTTTCAAATTGGTACAAAATTTAGGGATACCGCTAAATATGCATATAAAAAGACCTATGGAGATGGCCAATGGACAACTACACTATATGAAAAAATGCATCAAAAACCTTACATTTACTTTTTCTAATAGGTGTTTTTTTTGGGGTTTTCATGTGATTGAAATGAAACAGAGTGATGTAATTACAAGCATGGAGTCATTAGTTCAAAATTCTACAAGAATTGATTGCGAACAAAGAACAATCAATTTAAGTCTAGACCATGAGTCTACCTGCATTGTAAGTGATGCACATAATCCTAAGCCCATTCTTATTTCTGCTATGCAGATAATTAGAGGTATACGTGATGGCTCTAAAGAATTTGTAGTGTATGTGAACAATCTACATGAGGAAGATAATGATAAAAATCTTCCACATTATGTAGAAATCTTTTGAAAGAGTATGTAGATGTATTTTTGGAAGACCTGCCTGGTATACCTCCAACTAGGTAGATTGACTGTGCCATTGACCTGTATCTAGGGAGTGAAAATTATTCTAGAGCACCCTATAGATTTAACATAGATGAATTAAAGGAGCTTAAGATTCAATTAGATGATATTTTGAAGAAAGGCTTGATAAGATCGAGTGTTTCACCTTAGGGAGCACCTATTTTACTTCAAAAGAAGAAAGATGGCTCTTATAGATTATGTATTAACTATAGGGGGTTGAATAAAAGAAGAATTAAAAATAAGTACCCATTCCCTCACATAGATGAATTATTAGGTCAATTTAGTGGAGGGACTGTATTCACTAAGATTGACTTAAGACCTCAATATCACCAAATTAGGATAAAAATAGAACATATATTGAAGACAGGCTTTCGAACACATTATGGCCGCTACGAGTTTAAAATTTTACCTTTTGTATTAACAAATGCTCGTGCCACATTTTCTTGGAGTTCGAGGTCTGCGGAAGCACACGAACAACACAAGGAGGAAGAAGAATCTTGGAGAAAAACACACAATGTTGAGTGTATTACCACTAGAATGTACGAAGATGAGTAAAACCATTAGGGCAATAGGCATACATACAAGACGAGGAAAAAAAACCTGTTAAAGAGGGAAAAAAAGTGCCCCAGCGGTTCTAGTGTGTTCACACACATCACTAACTAAATATATTAACAAATCCCCCTGGAAGTGATGCGGTGAACAAGGAGCTGGCACTCATGTATAAGTAAGTGCCAAGCTATGTGGAATCAATTCAAAGAAGGAAGTAAGCCCAAAGCTTTGCAAAAAGCTTCAAACTTCTCCCTAGGTAGAGCCTTCATGAAAAGGTTTGCAATGTTCTCCTGCATGGGCACATATGCCAAGCTGATCTCTCCAACAGAGAACCTCTCCCTGACATAATGATAATGCACCTTGATGTGTTTAGTGTGAGCATGGAACACAAGGTTCCTCGCAACTGTCACGAGGAAGGAGATAAGGAAGAGAGCTCACACACACACTCTCACTCTCAAGGAGAAGCACATACACAGATTGAGGCAAGGAAGAATGATCTTCTTCTTCTTCTATTACATAAAAGGAATGTACAAGAATGACCTAAAAAACAAGAATACAACCAATATATAAAGACCAGTACATAAGGAAAAAACTAATGTCCGCGAATGAGTGAGCTGGCAAGAAACAAATGTGCCATCACTCTCGGTAGATAAATCTAATAAAGCTCAATGAAGTATCCCTGACATATATCGGCGTGACCACTATACATGTTAGAGAAACGAAAAACTAGTACGTGTCATCCTGGATCATCACATGTTGAGCTTGATATCTCAACACTCCCCCTCAAGCTCAATGCCATATCCTGTAATCCAAGCATCTTCCGAAACTTCTTCAACTTCTCAGCTCCAAGTGCTTTGGTGAAAATATCAGCAACTTGCTCATCTGTTCTCACATAAACAAGATCAATATCACCTGCTAATACCTTCTCTCTGATGAAGTGATAATGTACCTCGATATGCTTTGTTCTAGCATGGAAAACAGGGTTCCGTGCTAACTGTATGCTGCTAAGATTATCACAATAGATAGTGATAGGCTTTTGCACTTCCACACCTAAATCTGCAAGTAACATCTCCAGCCATGATGCCTCACATGCTGCCATTGTAGCACCTCTATACTCAGCCTCTGTACTCGACAAAGCAACAGTGGGTTGCTTCTTACTGCTCCATGTAATAGCTGCGCCTCCAAGTGAGAAAAGAAAGCCACTAGTAGATCTTCTATCTGGAGTACTACCAGCCCAATCTGCATCGGTGTATCCATGAACCTGCAAATCTACACCAACTTCATAAAACAATGCATAATCCAAAGTAGCACTCACATAATGTAGAGTGTGCCTTAGAGCATCCAAATGTGGCTTCTTGGGAACCTGCATAAACTGACTTTCAAGTCCAATAGTGTAGCTTAAATCAGGCCTTGTGATTGTAAGATATATAAGACTTCCCACAATTTTCCTGTACATAGTAGCATTTTCCAATGCTTCACCTGATGTAGTATCCAATTTCAAATTCTGATCTAAAGGCATAGAAATTGGCTTACAATCAGCCATACCATACTTTTGCAGCATATTCAAGGCATATTGCCTTTGCGACATCCATATACCTGTTTTTGTATGTATAAACTCAATGCCTAAGAAATAGCGCAACACGCCAAGATCTTTCATGTCAAATTCCTGCATAAGAAGTTTCTTTATCTCTTTGATGCTTTCTTCATTATCACCACCTACAATCAGATCATCAACATAAATAACCACAATAGTGATGCCATCATCAGCCTTCCTTGCATATAGTGAGTGATCTGCATCACACATAGAAAACCCAATGCTGGTTAAGTAATCAGCAATCCTTGCATGCCATGCACGCGGAGCCTGCTTCAGCCCATACAAAGCCTTTTGCAACCTGCAAACATATTCTGGATGCTTTGAATCTTCATATCCTTATGGCTGGTCCATATATACTTCTTTCTGTAACTCACCATGTAGGAAAGCATTCTTCACATCCATCTGATGCAAAGTCCATCCTTTTGCTATAGCTAATGCAACAAGTGTTCTGACAGTAGACATTTTAGCTACATGGCTGAATGTTTCCTCATAATCAAAGCCATATGTCTGTGCATAACCTTTAGCTACCAATCGTGCTTTATACCTGCTTATGCTACCATCACCATTATGCTTTACCTTGTAAACCCATTTGCAGCCTATGGATTTCTTTCCTTGCGGCAATGGAACCAGCTTCCATGTATCATTTCCATAAAGTGCAGCCATCTCCTCATCCATAGCTTTTTCCCAATCTGCATTACCAATTGCATCTTCAAAACAAGAAGGTTCAGCATCTTGTATTACCTTTGTCATGTAGGCACAATGGCGAGCCATGTAACTATCATATGTCAATCGTTGCACTGAATTACGATCATTTCTTTGGAAATTTCTACGACCTCTTTGGCTCCCCCTGCCTCGAAACTGTCCTCTTCCTCCTGCATGATTCTGTTGTTGACCTTGGTCTTGGTTACTGTTTCCTCTTCCACTTCCAAAACCTCTACCTCTGCCTCTTCCTCTGCCAGAGTAGAATACCTGCTCAGAACTGGGCTTTCCTTGGGAGTTTGAATCCTCACCAAGATTCTTTTCTTCAATGATCAACATAGAGACCAAATCAACAAAATTTGGAATATTTTCCCTGGTTTGTATAGAAGTTCTGAACTGCTTATATGCAACTCCTAAACCACAAAGGCACACTTCCACGTTATCATCATCATCTACATTCACGCCAATAGATGCAAGTGACTCACATATGCTTTTGATTTTTAGAGTGTAGTCACTTACCGACATGCTCTTTTTCTCCAATGTATGCAGCTCATTCTTGAGTTGCAATTTCCGTGCCTTTGTATTGGTCGCGTACAAAGTGACCAAACTGTTCCAAGCCTCTTTTGGAGTCTTGGCATCCTGTATGTGTCCAATCATGCTATCCTATATGCTAACAGATAGCCAATACATTACCTTTCGTGCTCCTTGATTCCATTCCTCATATGCTCTTAACTGTTTTGCAGTCCGATTCCTTTCTGGTAACTGCGGAGCATTTTCATTCTCTCCTTTGATGTACTTCCAGTAGCCTTTTCCCATCAGGAAATTCGTCATTCTGAATCTCCAAGTATGGAAGTTGTTCTTGTCCAGCTTATCGCTCATAAGCTGACTCATTCCATCTGCGTTTGCCATTTCTGCAACAATTCACAACACTGCAACACACTACAAGCAGCACTTCTGCTTGAACACTTTCACACTATGACGTGATAGTTCGATCTCAGAAAAACATAGTTTTCGTGTATCAACAGTACACGGAATCGCTTGAAATTCTGAATCTGGAATATATGAGTGTCGCCGAACACAACACAAGTTACAATTTCTAAAATTGACTTGGTTTTTCTGTGGGCCCCACCTTGTGGGCTCGAAACGGAGGTCTTCTACCTTCACGGCGATTTTCGTAGCAAACGGAGGCCGTTTGTGAAATCGCGTTTTCTCCACGTCTTGCCGCGTAGTCTTCACAGTCGCCTTCTCCACGAGCTCTCTACAGCCACGCTCGCTCTGATACCATGTCACGAGGAAGGAGATAAGGAAGAGAGCTCACACACACACTCTCACTCTCAAGGAGAAGCACACACACAGATTGAGGCAAGGAAGAATGATCTTCTTCTTCTTCTTCTATTACATAAAAGGAATGTACAAGAATGACCTAAAAAACAAGAATACAACCAATGCAATATATAAAGACCAGTACATAAGGAAAAACCTAATGTCCGCGAATGAGTGAGCTGGCAAGAAACAAATGTGCCATCACTCTCGGTAGATAAATCTAATAAAGCTCAATGAAGTATCCCTGACATATACCGGCGTGACCACTATACATGTCAGAGAAACAAAAAACTAGTACGTGTCATCCTGGATCATCACATGTTGAGCTTGATATCTCAACAGCAACTGCCAATGCACTCTGACTGTTAGTGAAGATGGTGGTGGCAGAAGACTGACCAACACCTAAATCAGCCATAGACATTTGAGCCACACACACTCAACAGTCGCTGTGAAAACCTGCCCTATACTCAGCCTCACAACTGGAAGTGGCCACAGTAGTCTGCTTCTTGCTCAACCAAGATATGCATGAGCTACCAAACATGAAGCAAAAACCACTGGTGGACACATGAGTGTCATAGCAACCAGCCGAGTCAGAGTCAAAAAAAGCATGTAAATCTGGTGGTAGTGATCCCCCTTGGGATAAAACAATCCAAGTAGCTAGGTACCACTCAAGTAGCGAAAGATGCGCTTAACCGCCTACCAATGCTTGACACCTGGGCAATGCATAAACCTGCTCATCTGTGAGACAACAAACTGAATATCTAGCCTTGAAATGCATAAGTAAATCAAGCATCCAACAACCTGCTGATAGAGAACAACATCAAATGCATCTCGAGCATCATGAAGACTCAATCTTAAACATGTCTCCATAGGAGTGGCAATAGGTTTGCAGTCTTCAAGGCCAAAGCATTGTAATAATGTGTCAATATATTTTGTTTGACACATAGCTATTCCGCCATCAACTTGCATAAATTGGATGCCCAAATAATGATGCAAATGCCACAAATCTGACCTCTCAAGTGAGGCATGCAGATCAGCCTTAAAATCAGCAATATGCTTCTCATGAGGGCCAGTGAGTAGCATGTCATCAACATACACAACAATGATCAAAAGCACATCATTAGCACGCTTAACATATAAGGTGCTTTCAGTTGGACTGTTCCCAAAACCATGTGCAATGAAATAGGCATGTATCTTTTCATACCAAGCATGTGGTACTTGCTTTAAACCATATAATGCCTTCTTTAACCTACACACCTAGTTTTCATGCCCTTTCTACACAAAGCCATAGGGCTAAAAAACATACACTTCTTCATGCAAATCACCATTCAGACATGCAATTTTAATCTCCAACTGATGTACATTCCAACCATGATGAGCTGCAAGTGCACAGATGCTCAGTCATTTGGCAAGTAGGAGCAAAGGTCTCATCAAAATGAATGCCTCTTTCCTGATCATAACCCTTTGCAACAAGCTTAGCCTTATACCTATCAAATTTCCATCAAGCTTACACTTAAGCTTGAATGCCCACTTAGTGCCAATGGCCTTCTTGCTAGGAGGCAAGTCACATAAGGACCATTGTACCATAACATAGCAATCTGATGCAAAAGAGGCACTATGAGAGCCTGAATGAGTACGATATGATAGAGGTGCACCTAATTTGCTGTCACACAAAGTTTGCACCAACCAATCGGGCATAGTTTTTGCCTCCTCAATATCAGCTCTCTCATCAATAAGTGCTCATCAATAAGTGCATCATGTATATCTACATTAGAAATGGAATGATCTACATAATCACATGAAACCTGTATAGGCTAAAAAGTTGCCTCATTAGGATCAACACTAGACTGTCCACTTGAAAAAGGAGGCAGCAAAGTATCATACATGTCTTGGGAACTAAGAGATGTTCCTTAGTACATGAAAGTAGCGGCTGAATAGCTTCTTTCACAATAACAACATCATGGCTAACCAGAATGCGTTTAGTCTGTGGATGATACAGATGATAGCCTTTGCTTTCATAACTATACCCAACAAAATACATTTCATCGCTTTATGATCCAATTTCTTGCGTTTTTGTTTAGGCACTAATGCATATGCCAAACAACCAAAAACATGCAAGTGAGCAATAGATGGTTTGCGACCATGCCAAGACTCATATGGAGTGATAGAATGCAATGCTTTAGTGGGACACCTGTTAAGTACATATATTGCACACATGACAACTTCAAGCCAGAAACTATGTGGTAAAGCCTTACTCTTGAACATACACCTCGCAATCTCCGTGAGTGACTTGTTCTTTCGTCAAGCAAATCCATTCTATTGAGGTGTATACAACAATTTACACTGATGTTTTATCCGACGTTCAGCTAGAAATGCATTAAAATCAGAAGACATATATTCCCCCCTCGATCAAAATGGAGGGTGCCCATTTTACATGCTGACAGATTTCTAGCCAAAGCCAAAAACTGTTTGAACCACATAAACACTTTGGACTTTGCTTTCAATGGATATACCCATATGTCACTCTAGCACAATGGTGAGTACCAACGTGAGGAGATCCACCTCATAAATGTCAATCCGTGGAGACGTGAGGACTAGTATGAAGACTATGAGCAAGTGATGGCACAGGTGTGTGAGTGAGAAGCACACATACATGCACACACATACACACACACGTGCACAAAAGGCAAGAACAAGGAGAGGAACAATGGAGTTCTTTGCATTAGTCAAAAAAGTCTCTTACATAAGCTCAAATCACTAACAATCTCCCCCCAAAAATGAGCTCTCTAGCTCTTTTTATAGTTTTTTGACTAGCTTTGGCCTTGTCCAAACTTAGTGTCCGGCCTAGTTAAAAATTAGGTTCTAGAGCCTATTTGGGGGCTCAAACGGAGTCTAAAAATTATGAAAATTGATATGTAGCTAATTCTAATACTCCTCAAGCTCGAGGACTCCTCTGCTTGAAAAAAATGGAGTCTATTCTACCAAAAACGAGATTTACAATGTGTGTGTACTAATGAAAATCACTTGAGTTGGAAATTGTTTATGAAAAAAATGATTGGGCCTTGTTGCTGTATTCTGCATGACTATTCCTTTGTGCCCGTATGCTCTTCTTATGACTTGTATGCCAACACTCCCCCCTTCCTAGCATCTATCGCCCCTGACATACCTCTGTTCTATAGGGTGGTCAATGTAGTATTGGATAACGTTGGTGGCTAGCTTGTGTTCTCCTATCCGTAATCCTCTTGCTAGATCAGCTTGTAGCGCATCCCAATTTATTGCACCTGGGACATTGGTTGCAGTGTTGTGTAGTACTTAGAGTACATAGCTTGTTCACATGCAAAGAGATGAAGCATGTGGGTAGGCTTTGGCGCGAAGACCTCCGAGTGATACTCCCAGAAACCTGATCTGAACATGTCTTCAAATGTTTGTTTATAGCATGCGGGGAGGTATTTGATGCGTGCATGCGAAGCGTAAGCCACACGAATGCTAGGGGTGGTGCTGTAATGTTGAGACCAAATAGTAGCATCAGAGGAGATCTGGTTTGGGTAAGGGTGCCTCAAAGTACTCGGCCAGCCCTGCACGTTGCCAAATGGTTTGAAGATCTTGTGTGTTCTGGAGAGTCTCAAACTCCTTGGAAAAGAATTGGAATTGCACCCATGATCTATCATACTCACACTTGGACTCCCAGATATACTTGGCCTCTCCTAAGGGCCCTGGCATGCCATTGAACCAATGAGAATTGGCATGGAATCTTTCCGTTATTCCTGTGGGAGGATCTGGTATAGGTATTTATTGAAGGTGTTGCAGCTCTACCGGTCGTTCAACTGGTGGCACTTCAATAGGTAGACTCTCCACATTAATCCCTGCTGTACTGACTCCTACCTGTGAGCTCGAACCTACTGCTTCTGCCATGAGAGTGCTTGCAGTTGTTGATGCTTATCTGCTAGAAGAAGAGAGGCACATTAGCATTGCATAGGAAACAGGATGTTATGGTGTTCCCTCCACAATACTAATATGACATTCCCGTGGTTAGAGGTTATTGGGTGAAGTGTTCATGATGTGTGTAAATATGGGTTAGTAGGTTAGTGTTCACCCTAGATGCATACTTTTGGATGTGCAATGTACTCAGAATGCACCTACCACAGAGTGGATTGATTTACAAAGATGGGTCAGGAGGTTTGATATGGGGCTTAAGTCTCCAAATTTTGATTGTGGAATCGTAGCTTTTAGTGGTGATGACAGGTAAACGTTTGTGGACTGGATTGTGTTGGATTTGGGACCTTTTGGGTACCCATTTCCATACCTTCCTAGGTGTGATCGAAAATGTGGTGGTGTGGAGTGTAGACGTTTGCCCTTGGATTTGTGCCAAGGGTGCTTGTGGGTGTTGATTCCATCTCATGAATGGAGATGAAGATATTTGAGCTCGTAAGAACGTCTTGGGCACCCATATCTGTCTAGCATTTGGGATAGCCTTCATTGACCGCTTTGGAACCCAAATAGAAATGGTTTGTCTAGATTGATGCCTAGGATACTCCTTCATTGTAATCCTCGACACTGTAGCTCATTTGGTGCATCTTTGGGATCCTGTCTCCAAAGCTGAGGGTTGTTCAACATTGCATACCCAGATCTGCTTCATGCCACAAGGTACCCTATATTGTACAGGTTGATGCTCATGCTTGTTGATCATTGGCTTCCCCTGTGTCGTGTGTTGCCCGGCTTGCTTTCCTCAAATCCTCTTTGGAAAAGAAGGGAACTCCTCTTTGACTTTTGCACTTTTGTCGATAGTGACAATCTTCTGCACCATAGAACTTTGGACAAGAATACCATCGTTATCTTCATGTGGGTTCGTGGAGGGACCAAGATTTGGTGCCTTTTCTAGTGGCCTTAGTTCTTCATTTTCTAATTCGATTGTGATGTGGTTTTGGCCTACCCAAACCTGAAGAAGTCTACTTCTTAGGTTGAGGTTGACTGCATGATCATAGATCCAATCTTGGCCCAAGCCAAGAGGTTCGGTAAGATCCTTGTCTTCACATAGTAGCACTTTGACTGCCATTAGAACCTCCTGAATGTAGAGGGGTAGTTCCACTTCACCCATGCAAGGGGTTTCCACGCCTCCCAACCCTATGAGATATGCCTCTATAGGATTGATCTTCAATTGCAATTATTGGCAGTAAGAAAGTCGAACTGCACTAGTGGTTGCTCTTGAGTTAATTAAAGCTCTCACGGTCCTTGGACTCTTTCCTTGTCCTACCTCTAGGGTCACAAAAGGTCGTCGATTGACTATCCTATGGGAACGTTCACTTGAAGCCTCGCACATGGCCATGTGATAACCTAGAGATTCTTGAGTGTCAGGCATGGGCTGATCTCTACCTTGCCTCCTCAATTTCGTTCGTCGGATGCGTTCTAAAGGTTCTGCCTGTGCTTCTTCTCGAATTCGCTTTTCTTCCTCTTTACGTTTCTTTGCAGTATTGAGTCGATTTAACATCTCCTCTGTGAGGGGTTCCTGATATAACTTGGCTCTGCATCCACTTATGTAACTTGGTAGAATATCACCTTCGAGAGTGGCTAGTTGAACTACTCCACTTGTGGAGATCCTATTGATAATCATTGGTCCATAGCCTCTCTTCTCTAATTTCCGTGCATATTGCTTCAAAGTGTAGATTAAGACTAGGTCTCTTGCTTTCAAGCCCTTATCCTTCCCATGTGCATCAAAATATGCTTTTTGTCTTTTCTTCGCTGCATATATTCTTGTTGTCGCCCTCAACCTTGTTTCACCTAGTCGTTCAAGATCGAAAATTCTTGAGGAGAGTTCATGGCCTGTCCAGCCATGTTCTTGTGATACTTTCAATGTAGGTAGGTATCAAAAGTCCAATGGTAGCACTGTATTTTGACCAAACACCATCTGAAAGGGTGTGGCTTGGAGTATCGTTTTATAGGCAACTCTGTATGCTCAAACAGCATGGTGTAGCTATTTGTCCCAATCAGAGCGTTTATTATTAACCAATTTTGTCAATACATTGCATAGAATCTTATTTGTGCTCTCAGCCTGTCCATTAGCTTGTGGATGATAGGGAGCCGACTACTTATGTATTACCAAGAATTCTTGGAGGAGGTTCTCAATGACTTCATTCAAGAAGTGCATGCCTCTATCACTCACTAACTCTATTGGCAATCCGTATCTAGTGAACACATTCTCAAATAAGAACTTTGCTGTCGTTTGAGCATCGTTCTTCGTAGTGGCTTTCACTTCTACCCACTTGGTTAGATAGTCGGTGCCCACAATGATGTATTCAACATGTGAACCCTTGGTTGGGGGATTAATAGGACCAACAAAGTCTATTCCCCATTTAGAGAATGCACATCCACCCATCATAGGTTTCAATGGCATCTCATCTTTGCGTATAGGATACTCAGTTTGCTGACAAACATCACACCTCTTCACGTAGGTATGTGCATCCATGTGAAGGGTTGGCCACCAAAGACCAGCAAATAGTATGGCCTTGATCACCTGATCTGATCCAAAGTGTCCTCCTGCTACACCTTGGTGAGCAGTTTCCAAGATCTTCATATATTCGCTCTCGTGGACACACAATCTAAGATACCCGTCTTTTCCTCGTCTGTATAGATTATCTCCAATGAGAGTGTAATCTAAGGCTTCTTGTTCTAAGCTCCTTTGTCTGGCCACTATCATTTCCTGAGGGAATGCTTTCGTTCTCAGGAAGGCTACTAACCGTTCGCTCCAATATGGCACTAAAGAAACTTGATAAAGAGTGGCACGTTCCACAAGCGGTCTAGTGCTGCAAATTGGGCATTCCTTGCACATCTTATGGACATCTGCTTCCATAGTTGGCTAGTGCACTCCGAGTCTCCTCAATGTCTGTAGAGTTCTTTGCCTCAAGTAGTGTTGCCCTAATGCACCCACATGTGCTAATTGCAACCATTTCGCGTACTCATCCTCTTCCACACAACAAGATAATATTCCTTGATCCGTGTACTTGTACATACTCCCTGCCATGATATGGTACTTTTGGGCCTTTACTACCTCCCTATCTTGAGTGTAGACTATTGGATGTTTAGGCACATATGTTAGTACTGGCACTAAGGTCTTGGCCCAATGTGGTACAACTTCCAAATTAAACAAGTAAGCATCAAGAAGGTCATCTGATACTCCCTATGGGGCCTCTCCAGATGTGAGCCTCGAGAGATGATCTGCTCTCATGTGAGTCTTGCCTTTCCTCACCACTACCTCAAAGTCATACTCCATTAGTAAGAGGAACCATCTTACTAATCTTCCTGTATTACAAGGCTTGTTTACCAAGTAAAGTAGAGCTTGATGATCAGTAAAAAATTTAAACTTATTTGCAAGCAAATAGTGTCTAAACTTTTTAACTGCATATACCATGCCTAATCCTTCTCTCTCAATAGTGGTATAATTTCGTTCAACTGCATTTAACTGCCTACTAGCATAGGCAATTGGAAGATCCATATTACCTTCGCCAGTTGGTTGTGCAAGTACACACCCAATAGCATAATTGGATGCATCCACGTGGACATGGAATGGCTTGTTCCAATCCGGTGTAGTCAAGATTGGTGCTAAACACAATCGTCGTTTAAGCTCATTGAAAGATTTCTCACATTCATCAGTCCACTCAAAATTGGTCAAAAGTCCGTATAGAGGCTTTGCAATGATGGCATAGATGTGTATGAAACGTCGATAATAACCACAATGCCCCATGAAAGCTTGCACTTCCTTGACATTCCTTGGCCTAGGTAGGTCTGCGATAGCTCTCACTTTCTCTTCATCAATGGATACGCCGACCATGTGTCCTAGAATCTTGCCTTGCCTAACCATGAAAACACACTTTTTTGGGTTCAAGCAGACTTGATATTCTCTGCACTTATCAAAGATTTGTCTGAGTTCAAGTATATGGGTCTGTCTAATGTTGGAATGAGTGCAAAGATCATCAACATAGACTTCCAAATTCTTCCTCAAGGATTCTTTAAATACATGGCACATCAATCTTTGGAAAGTTGCAGGAGCATTGGTAAGCCCAAATGGCATTACCCTAAAAGCAAATATACCCCACTCCGTGGCAAAAGCCGTTTTATGTTGATCTTCCGATGCAATGGCTACTTGATTACAACCAGAGAACCCATCCAGGAAGCTGTATACTTCCTTTCCTCCTACCCTTTCTAATAGATGCTCAGTGATAGGAAGCGGATAACTATCTCTGATAGTGGCCGCATTAACCTTCTTCAAGTTAATGCACACATGTACTTGCCATTCTTTTTGGGCACCACTACAATGGGGGATACCCATTCAGTGTGCTCAATTTCATAGATAAATCCGGCTTCCACCAAGCGGTCTATCTCTTCTTTGATCTTGGCAGCATAATAATCATTGTATGTGTATGGCTTTTGTTTAGAGGGTTTGGCATCTGAGGTCATGGGGATCGTGTGTGAGCATATGTCAGGGTCTACACCTTTCACGTCCTTGTAACTCCATGCAAACACATCCCTATATTCTCATAGTAAGGTACTCCACATCTTCACTTAAGTCGTGTCTTATGTATGTGCATCGCTCCTCTGCTTCTTCTATGGCTACCACTATTTTCTTGGTGGTTTCTTTGTTATCATAGGCCTCTCCTGCTTGTGCATCACATTTTGGCATTCTTATCATGACTCTCCTGTCTTCTATTTCATACTTCTTAAAGTTTTCTGGGACCTCGAACAAGGATTCTTCCTCCTCTGGTGAGACTTCTCTCTTCCTCCTCTTCTTCCCCTCACTCTTGATGGTCACTTGTGTGGTTAATCTCACCTCATTCATAATTTCTTCGTGTCTCTGAGGGTGAGCTTCTACTTCATAGAAATATTCCTCATCTGATGCAAAAGGTGGGTCCATAATGATTGACTCTAGATCTGAGTCACTTGCATCCTCGAATGCATCAGTGCTAGGTTCACATTCTTCAACAATTGGATCACACATGATCAGCTCTATTGTGAAGACTGAAATATCATAGCCATCCTCATCACAGTGGGGTGTCCATTGTTCTTCATTGATGGCTACATCCATGGTCGCTAAAATCTCTGCCCAACCATGAGGTTCAAATTCTTCATCAGGAAATACTAAGGGTGCATAGGCTGGGTCTTGAATTGATCTATGAGTTTCCTTCGTGTTGCTCTAGCACAATGGTGAGGACCACGTTAAGAAGCTCGTGAATGTGAGATGAAGTGAGAGTGATATGAAGATCGTGAATGTGAGATGAAGTGAGAGTGAAGGTGAGAAGCATAAAGATGCACACACACATACACACACACAACGAAGAGACAAGCAAGACACAATGGAAGGTAGTAAATAAAATCTATTGCTCAAGAACACTCTTACAAGCTCAAACTCAAAATCTAGCTCATACAAGTCTACACTAGCTAACCTCAAAAATGAGCTCTCTAGCTCTTTTTATAGATTCTAGACTAGTTTTGACTGGTTTCACATCTAGTGTCTGGCATAGTTAAAAAATAGGTTCTAGATGCTATTTGAAGGGGTAAACGGTGTCTAAAAATAACCAAAATTGGTATGCTCATTCTACCTAAGCTCCTCAAGCTCGAGGACTCCTCGGCTTGCACAAAATGGAGCTATAAATTACAAAAAGGGTTTTTCTATGTTACATATGGTACAAAAGTGATGAAAATCACTGTTGGACATTTTGAAAAGTATTTATAAAATATAAGTCTTTGAAAAAATGATTCGACTGACTCCCTGCTTCTTCGTTCTGATCTGTCTTCACATGCTTCCGCATCTTCTATGCCTCTGACTACTGCCAACACCCCCCTCCCTCTCGCTTCTGTCGTCCTCGACAAAACCTTGTTGTGAGGTCTGTCGGATGTAATTCTGGAGTAGTTCTTGAGCGAGGGTGTGTTGTGATATTTGAATGCCTCGGGCCAAATCTGCCTCGAGTTTCTCCCAATCAATGGATTGATGCAATTATAGGCATGAATTGGTTAATTGAAAATTTTGCAACGACTGATTGCAAACAAAGAACAATCCCTTTAAGGCTAGATGGTGAGCATATCCACATTCTAGGTGATGCACAATATCCTAAGCCTATTCTCATTTCTGCTACTCAAATAATTAGAGGCATACACGATGGTTTTAGAACATTCGTATTGTATGCAAGAAATCTGCATGAGGAAGATAATGATGAAAATCTTTCGAATTATGTAGAAAATATTTTGAAAGAATATGCAGATGTGTTTTCAAAAGACCTTCCTGGTATAACCCTACATAGGAGGATTGACCATGCCATTGACCTTTATCCATGGAGTGAACCATATTCTAGAGAACCCTATAGATTTAACATAGATTAATTACAGGAGATTAAGATTCAATTAGATGAGCTTTTGAAGAAAGGCTTGAAATAGCAAGTCGTAACAAACGAGAACTATGTCATAAAAAGAGAACACCCTCTTCAAAAATCAAGCAAATTGTAACTTATCTTTGAGATTCCTTTATACCAGTATATATATATTTCAAAAATGAAGTGAAAACATGTGACTTTTGACATTTTTGTCATTTTTTTATAAAAAAAGAGCTCAAAATGTAGTCAAAATTTCACTGGATAAGACATTGACATGTCCAAAATCTATATGATAAGACATTGACATGTCCAAAATCTATATGATAAGACATTGACATGTCCAAAATCTTATGATAAGACAATGACATGTCTAAAATCTATATAAAGAATGTAAAACTGATTAATTCTTATACAAAAATCAACATTTAAGACATATTTTCAATGGGTGGATATCCGATTGTTATTCAAAATTGCTATGAAACATGGTTTCGTTAAGCAAACTACTTTGAGGCATTTACATAAGCACTAAAAATGTTACAGAGTTTCAATGCAACTCACAACTATGTCGATCTATGTCTACACCCTCATCATCTGATGCACTTGATTCAGTCTCATTCTGTTGAGAGCTCTCTTCTTCTTCTTCTATATCCACAAGAGGTCTATCTTCATCCACGTACATACCAAATTCTGCAGGATCATGCACAAATCTTCTTGTTTGCCTATGATTTGCTGTACCACATACATTTGGAAGCTTTTGCTTTATCATATTGATGGTTGCTTTCCTCAAGTGACCTGTTTTTGTCAAGGAAAAAATCATAAACAAGAATATCTACATCATCCATTTTAAGAGTGGATGTGCTTCGGATATTCTTTTTCTTTTTTGAGCCTGTTCGTTTAGTATCACACACCATTTCTAAGTTATATTGACTTGTGAATGCATTACTACTTTTAGTGTAATACCAATGCACCATTAAAGCCTCTATTCTTCTCTGATCAGTATCTTTAGTGACCTCTAAAACCTTTGCAATCCAAAATGGTCTGATAGCCTCATCACCATTAGCAAGTAATGCAATAAATGTTCCAACATTTATCTCTATTAAATTTCCTTGACATCTTGCTTCTGCCTGTTTTGTCATCCTTGGGCCTACATAAATATTTCTTTCTGGTGGATGTATAAAACTTTGAAGTGCATCTGCATTACATGCTTGGGCCACATTCACTGATCTTTGTGTACTAAAATCTCATGTGAATGGAACATCAACTGGCCAATGACCTGCAACCATATACTTTATAATCTCTTTTGGATGATTGAAAAAGTCATCCCACCAAGATACATCTTGATCTCTAGCATATTTTTTTGCATGCTCAATATGTCTCTTGTTTTCAATGAGTGCATGCATCCAACATTTACTTTGATCAACCACATTTCCACATCTTTCTGTATTGTTTTTATCTTCATATGGTGATTGTTCTGCACCATACACAGAAAAATTAGGCACCTGCAATAAGAATCTACATCCCTCTTTAGGCTCCCACCCAGGAGAAGATGAATAGTGCTTTGCAAATAAAAGGGTTATGTCATCAACCCTCCTCATCAAGAATACATGGTTGAAACTAATATTGTGCAATGGAGCCAAAACCTTAGCACTACTATCAATGCCCATTGAGCAAAGTGCTTAAAGTTATAAATCTGTGTGAGGTGTTGAACTTCTAGTTTTGGAGTATATGCTTCTGAAATCAGCTCAGATAAACTCAGAAGAGTAAAAGCATTGTTACGTGCCAACTTGTTAGAGAACGTACTGAACATTTGGTCAATGTGACTATGAGTGTGCCCAACCAGAAGGAAATTTACCTTAACCTTCTGAAATACCTGTTTATCAACAAGCATGCATAAATATCCAAAGATTGTAGAATTTTTATTCTCTCTTGCAGTATTATCAAGTTGCAAATATAAAGTTGGTGGCAAAAGACCCTTCCATGATTGCAAAACCCAATGAATGACAGTAACTGTAAGGTTTGGATCACTATGCACATTCGGATATGTGAAGAAGACCTTGGACATTACAGCTCCATTGTATACCAAAGCACCAATCAAATGCATTTGCACAAGGACTTCATCTCCAATGTCCTTAGGGATGCGATAAAAATGTGGCAAACAAGTTTTTTTTTTAATCCATACCATCGATCAACAAACACATATAACACTCTGAATTTCTGAGTGCTTTACTTCGACAATGAATTATTTCTTTCTCTCTAAAGCTTGACTCTCACGATGGTTGTTTAGAAGGTTTTTAACATTGTCTTTTTCTTGTGGTGTTGTAGTCCCCTTTGCCATGTTTTTCAAAGTGGAGCAAACTGAACATTCACCCATTCTAACTTTATGAGGAATAGACACATTGTTAAACTCTTGCTTCCATAATCAAGTAAAGTGACGATACAACACATACTTCTCATTTCTATTTTCCATGTCTTCTCTATATATTTGAAATACCTCTCGACGAGTAAAGTTATCTAACAAGTGCAAGCTTCCAGTTGTAGGCATAACCTCACAATGCAAGCTAAAATAGTTCATCATCCAATTCATTGCATGATGTCCAGCACATCCTTTGGTCCCAACATGGAATGTATCCAAAATGAGAGCCCCATTCATAAGCCCTTGTTGAACCCTATGTATTCTAAAATTTCCCACACCCATTGCAATTTTAAATGCAACCCTACAACATCGCATCCCTTGAGTAAAGAAATATTCAAAAGCAACACGTGTTACTGACATGTTATCCTCAATCATTTTGTTAGTCGGCCGCCGGATTGGGAAGATGTAACCGAATCTTGTTCGCACGAGTGAAAAAAGTAGTTACAAACATTTTGTAAAAAGTTATATAAATCAAGAAGACGCGCAGAGATGAGAGGGTGATGGATCACCAGACTGTATGTCTGGGTGACTGAGCGAATCGTACCTGTAGTGTCTGTTTTTGCATAATCTCTAGTGTTCTAAGCTTCTTGTTCGTCTTTGGTTTGTCTGTCGCTCTTGTCTTGTCTTGTCTGCTGTCGATACCTATTCTGTTGTTAACAATTGAGACGATTCGTGGAATCACCAGACTGTTCGTCTGGGGGATTGCCTGAACACTACTGTAGCGCTGTTGTCTAACTTCTACGTACTTCGATTGTACTGTGTGTATCTGTGTTTGTCACCTATCGATCTCTGTTGAGGTTGCGAGTTCCATTCACAACTAAGAGATCGTGGACTGTTGTCTGAGTAAGTTGTTTGTGAATCTCTATTGCTTTGTGGTGTTAGCCCGTGCACTGTGTGACCCATTCTTGGAATGTTCTGCTAGTGGTTGGTGAAATCTGAGCAACTGTAGTAGCATTCTGGTATTCAGATCTGTACTGTGTTGTCTGTAATGTTGGAATCTATCTTCATACGGTAAAGTTAAGTGCAGTAGGGATCTTTCTAAGTTGTGCACTGAGCCTGCAGTACGGTGTGGTTGAACTCTCAAGTTCTCTGTGTCTACGGTGTGCCTGACTGATTAGATCTAGTCGGTAAAGGTTAACGATTACTCTTGTTCCGGCATTCCCAGTAAGTTTATGTGGGCCCAGCAACTTTTCGATTGACTATGTTGACCGGAATCCCTCTTCCGAAAGTCATCAACGGTTCGAAGCTGCGGCCGTATCAACACACCTCTAACCCACACTGAAACGTTTCACTTACCCGTGTTTTTTTTTTTGACGTTCTCTTTTCTTTATTTTCTTTTCTTTTTTGGCGTGCTTAATAAAACAAGTCTGTAAATATCCGCGTTTTGATACCTAATTATGTCCACGGCCGCCCTGCCCTTGACAGCTACTCATGCATGCACACCGAAGTTAAAATTATCATTTCAATACCGCACGATGATTAATCATCCTTCATTGCTCTTCACTGCGACGCATCTGATTAACCTCTTCTGTTTTGCCGAAAGACTCTATTGTGTTTGTGTGATTTGTGCTCTGTGTGCTTACCCTGTGATCTGTGTGCTTGTGCTTACTGTCCTTGTGCACGCCATGGAAGCTTTGGCTAACTACGCCGCCTTTCGTGATGGACTCCCTGCAGACGTAGGAGAGTTCCTTCGCATTCGTGGGCTTTCCAACTTCGCTGAATTGCCTTGGTATTTAGTGGAGTCCCACCCATTCTTCGCCCAAATCATCTCCGCCATCGCCCACACACCTGCCACCGAGCAGAGTTGGCCGATCACCTCCCTCCCATCCCGTACACTTATCACATTCCAAGCCTTTGCAGAAGCCTTTAGACTCCCTTCGCAAGGTCGGGAAAATGGCCCGAGTCTGCCAATCGCTAGAATGGTAGAGTTATTCCCTAGGTATTCATCCAACGAGTATGCAATTCTCTGCCGACCGGAACCAGAAAGATCAGCCCTCCAATTTTTAGTAGCCATTCTCAACCTATAGAAACGCACATATGAAATATCCCGCCCCTTCTACTCCGCCATAGAATTAGCTGCGCAAGAACCAGTAAACTTCACATCCTTCTTCTTCCACCGCATTCACCGAGAATGCGTGTCCATTATGAAACAGGTAAACAAGGGAGGCATGCCGAGATCCAGACTGCCGCACATCCTTTCATTCCTCTTTCCGGCAATACTCGCAGCACAACCACCACCCAGAGGGCCTGTTCTGCGACATGAAGAATCAGTACAACTGTGGGACGATGAGGAAGAAAATGAAGAAGAGTTAAACCAACTCTTCCGCAGAAAGAGGATCAGAATCAGTTCTTCTGAGAGTGAAGCACAAGCATCTGCCGAAGGAAACAAGGATGACGACAAAGAAGAAGAAAAACAGGATGAGGAAACATTCCACGACACCACAACATCAATGCAGAATGAATCCTCTGCACAATCTTCCCAGGAGCAACAACAGGAAAATCATACTGAAGCTGACACATCCTCTACCGAAGAAGAATCACAGCAACAGTCTGAAGGAGAACAACAAGCAGATGATGAACAAGTGGCTAAACAAGCGCTCGAAAGGCTACTTAAGGTAGTTGAGTCCACAACCGAAGATACTACACAACAAAACGTCGATCAGGTAACGCAATCTCAGACGGTCATTCCCACTCCCCCGCCGGAACCACCCATCGACCCCATTATTCCCATCCAACCCATTCACCCTGCCGAACCCACTGATTCTTCATCCTCCTCCCTCAACTACTCTCCACCGAACTCCCAACAACTGCTCACCGCCTCCTCATCCCAACCACGACCTGAGCTTCCATTTCCCTTGATTCCTGTAATTTCTGAATTGGCTAACATGGGTCAATTACTCATTAACCTATCACAACACTTCCAATCCAAATGAAAGAAGCGATAGACAACATCCGCAATGAGCTACAACACAAAGTGGACATTCTCGAAGCAAACATCACGCCAATGCAAGAAGAGATAGATGCAGTTAAAGCCGAAAATCATTAGCTCAACACACAGATTGCCCAGCTCCAAGCTCAAATTGCCGATCAACAGAAAATTATAGAACAGAGAGATGCAGCCGTGGCGGAGCTCTCAAAGAAAGAAGAGTTATTACAGACTGCAAATGAGGAAATCAATAAAATGAAATAAGATATCCAGGACAAGGAAGATGCAAGGATCGCGTTAGGTAATCTATTGGAAGAAACCAGAAATCAGCTACACGAATTAGTGCAGCAGAGTCAAGAACAGCAGAGGCAGGCTTTGATGAGCAATAGTTTTGTAAAACCTGTGGGTTCGAGTCCACCGGGCGTGCTAGAGTGTTAGTCGGCCGCCGGATTGGGAAGATGTAACCGAATCTTGTTCGCACGAGTGAAAAAAGTAGTTACAAACAGTTTGTAAAAAGTTATATAAATCAAGAAGACGCGCAGAGACGAGAGGGTGATGGATCACCACACTATCTGTCTGGGTGACTGAGCGAATCGTACCTGTAGTGTCTGTTTTTGCATAATCTCTAGTGTTCTAAGCTTCTTGTTCGTCTTTGGTTTGTCTGTCGCTCTTGTCTTGTCTTGTCTGCTGTCGATACCTGTTCTGTTGTTAACAATTGAGACGATTCGTGGAATCACCAGACTGTTCGTCTCGAGGATTGCCTGAACACTACTGTAGCGCTGTTGTCTAACTTCTATGTACTTCGATTGTACTGTGTGTATCTGTGTTTGTCACCTATCGATCTCTGTTGAGGTTGCGAGTTCCATTCACAACTAAGAGAGGAATTTCTCTCTTAGGTGCTTTAGTTTCTTCATTCCTAAATTGTACAAACATTTCAAACCACAACAATGCTTCACAATATCCAATGCAATCTGTCTATCTGAAGTAAGAAATTTTAATCTTTTTTGACTTACTTCAGGAGGCCTTCTTTTAAAATGTAGATTGGGCGTGCTTTGGCTTTCCTTTGCTCCACATGCACTTGAGTCAGAAGGGAGTTCGGCCTTGGCCTATTCTTTTGGCTTTGTCGGATTTGGGGTGTCTAATGGGCACTAGTCCCATTCATTTGTAAATTTTTCTTCTATTTTAAGATTTTTTTTTTAAAATGGAAGTTCCATCGAGGTCTACTCCCCCAAGTTTTAATTTTGAAATTGCAATTATACAAGGAAGGGCATAGTACCCATGGGATCCCCGTTATCCCACAAGAACAAGGGTTTACATAGCTGGGTTAAACTACGATCACAACTATCGTGGGGCAGAACAAGTTGTGGCACAGCCACATGATACATTATTTCATGTTAAACATGTTCCTTACATGTAGCCATCTGGGGTTGAACCCTCACCCCCGCCTCAAGAGGCAAGCGGCCCAACCACCCGGACAATGGCCTAGGACAAAAAATTCCTTTTTCGGTACCATATCATGTTTGTTATGCTGATAAAGAAGTGATAAAAAAGATAGCGAGAACATAATAGCAAATGGGAAACCTATCACTATGCTTCAAAAAGCTAGCTATAAGCTTATAGCCAGAGCCCTAGCCAATCACAAATCAACTCACGTATGCGGGTGGCTCAATGAGGACAAAAAATGTTTTAGTAAAAGGGCATTCTATTCTTCATGCCATTGTGAAAATTTGAGAAGACCTTGAATTCGTGGTGGAGCCTAACCAAAACCTACTATTTCTCAAGATCGTCCAAGAATGCCTATGGTAGACTTGTTGGAGATGGATGTCTGCGGAAGCATGCGAACAACACAAGGAAGGTACAAAGATAAGAAGCCCATTAGGGCAATAGGCGTATATACAAGCCGGGGGAAAAAACCTCCTAAAGAGGGAAAAAAGTGCCCCGGTGGTCCTAGAGTGTTCCCAAACATCACTACCTAAATCTATCAACAAATCCCCCGTGGGAGTGATGTGGTGAACAAGTAGCTGGCACTCATGTATAAGGAAGTGCCAAGCTATGGGGAAGTCACTCCACAAAAGGAAGTAAGCCCAAAGCTTTGCGAAAAGCTTCAAACTTCTCCCTGGGAAGAGCCTTCGTGAAAAGGTCTGCAATGTTCTCCTGCGTGAGCACATATGCCAAGCTGATCTCCCTAGCAGAGAACCTCTCCCTGACATAGTGATAATGCACCTCAATGTGCTTAGTGCCAGCATGGAACACAGAGTTCCTCACAACTGCCAATGTGCTCTGACTACAGTGAAGATGGTGGTGGCAGAATTCTGCAACACCCAAATCAGCCATAAGGTGTCTGAGCCACACACACTCAACAGTAGCTGTGAAAGCTGCCCTATACTCAGCTTCACAACTAGAAGTGGCCACAGTAGGCTGCTTCTTGCTCAACCAAGATATACATGAGCTACCAAGCATGAAGCAAAAACCACTAGTGGACACACGAGTGTCATAGCAACCAGCCCAATTAGAGTCAGAAAAAGCATGCAAATCTGGCGGTAGTGATCCCCCCTTGGGATAAAACAACCCAAGTAGTCGAGTACCACTCAAGTAGCGAAAGATGCGCTTAACCGCCTGCCAATGCTTGACTCTTGGGCAATGCATAAACCTGCTCATCTGTGAGACAACAAACTGAATATTTGGCCGAGTAATGCATAAGTAAATCAAGCATCCAATAGCCTGCTGATAGAGAACAACATCAAATGCATCTCCAACATCATGAAGACTCAAACGTAAACCCGTCTCCATAGGAGTGGCAATAGGCTTACACTCTTCAAGGCCAAAACGCTGCAATAATGTGTCAATATATTTCGTTTGACACAAAGCCATTCCACCATCAACTTGCATAAACTGAATGCCCAAATAGTGATGCAGATGCCCCAAATCAGACATCTCAAATGAGGCATGCAAATCAGCCTAAAAATTAGCAATATGCCTCTCATGAGGACCAGTGAGCAGCATGTCACCAACATAAACCACAATGATCAGAAGTACATCATTAGCACGCTTAACATATAAGGTGCTTTCAATTGGACTGTTCTCAAAACCATGTGCAATCAGATAGGCATGTATCTTCTCATACCAAGCACGTGGTGGTTGCTTTAAACCATATAATGCCTTCTTTAACCTGCACACCTGGTTTTCATGCCCTTTCTGCACAAAGCCACGGGGCTAAAAAACATACACTTCTTCATGCAGGTCTCATCAAAACCAATGCCTTTTTCCTACGCATAACCCTTTGCAACAAGCCTAGCCTTATACCTGTCAACTGTACCATCAGGTTTATGCTTCAGCTTGTATACCCACTTAGTGCCAATGGCCTTCTTGCCAGGAGGCAAGTCACATAAAGACCAAGTACCATTCTTCATTATTGCATCATATTCAGATTGCATAGCAGCCATCCAATTTTCTGAATTTTGTGCTTCATCAAATGAAACAGGCTCATTCTCATCACAGAGACTAGATGAAGCCATAGCATAGCAATCTGATGCAAAAGAGGCACTATGAGAGCCTGAACGAGTACGATATGACAGAGGTGCATCTAATTTGCTGTCACGCAAAGTCTGCACCAGCCATTTTGGCATAGTTTTTGCCTGCTCAATATCAACTCTCTCATCAACTAGTGCATCATGTAGATCTGCATCAGAAATGGAATGATTTGCATCATCACATGAAACTGCAAAGGCTGAGAAGTTGCCTCATTAGGACCAGCACTAGACTGTCCACATGTAAAAAGAGGCAGCAAAGTATCATACATGTCTTTGGAGCTAGCAGATGTCTCCTTAGTACATGAAAGCAATGGATGAATAACATCTTCCACAAAACCAACATCACGGCTAACCAGAATGCGTTTAGTCTGTGGATGATACAGACGATAGCCTTTACTTTCAGAACTGTATCCAACAAAAATACATTTTACTGCTTTATCATCCAATTTTCTGTGATGTTGTTCAGGCACTAATGCATATGCAAAACAACCAAAAACACGCAGATGAGCAACAGATGGCTTGCGATCATGCCAAGCCTCATATGGAGTGATAGACTGCAGTGCTTTAGTGGGACACCTATTAAGTACATATGCTGCACACATGACAGCCTCAAGCCAGTGGTAAAGCCTGACTCTTGATCATACACCTCGCCATCTCCATGAGTGAATTGTTCTTTCGTTCAACAACTCCATTCTGTTGAGGTGTATACGACACTGTACACTGATGTTTTATCCCACGTTCAGCTAGAAATGCATTAAAATCAGAAGACATATATTCCCCCCCTCGATCAGAATGGAGGGTGCCCATTTTACATGCTGACAGATTTTCAGCCAAAACCAAAAATTGTTTGAAGCAGATGAACACTTTGGACTTTTCCTTCAATGGATATACCCATGCATGCCTGGAAAAATCATCAATGAAAGTCACGACGTAAAGATAATTTCCAAAAGAAGGTGTCTGCATAGGACCACAGACATCACTATGTACAAGCTACAATTTCTAAGTAGCCCAAACTGAACCATCTTTTGGAAATGAGGAATGCTGCATTTTGCCCAAAATACAGCCTTCACAAACATGTTTTCCAGGTGCCTCAAGTTTGGGCAAAGAGGACACCGTTTCAGATTTCTGCAGGCATAGCAAACTAGCAAAATTCAGATGACCAAAGCATGCATGCCAAAGCTTTGCATCTGACATAGCCTTAGAATCATTTACTGCACATGCCAAATCATTTACAGATCTTTCATAGTCTATGAGCTTATACAACCCATGACATAAAATGCCAGAAGCAATAATCACATCGCCATTTGAGAGATCATGAACTGTACACCTGTCATCAACAAATTTCACAACCAAGCCAATCTTGGCTAATGCAGAAACTGATAATAGGTTCTTCTTGATCCCTGGCACAAATATTGACAAAGTGAAAGAACTACCATCAGCAGTAGTCAAGATGATCTTACCAACTCTGATAACAGGATAAGAGGGGTTTTTGGTGCATGTAACAGTATTCCCTGTAGGGGCATGCTCCAGTGAAGAGAAGAAACTGCGCTGCGAGGTAATATGTTTGGTCGCCCCACTATCAAAATACCAAAGATCTGAGTCTACTGCAGACATGCACTGCTCATGAGAAGATGGGTCAAAACTACAGACAGTAGTAAACGCCCATTCTTCTTCCTGCACAAGATTAGCAGACTCTGTTTTTGGTGTAGAGGCCTCTGCAACAACCATTCCAGCCTCTCTCTTCTTTGCCTCTTTAACAGCCAGTTTTGGACAGTTCTTTATGATACGATCATTCCCTTTACAATACTTACAAAACAATTTCTTCTTTTCTGATTTCTTCTCATCTTTATCTTCCTTCTTCGAATATGCAGAATTAGCAGATTTCTGCTTACTAGTTGAAGAGCTCCATTTTCCTTTGCCCTTCTGACTAGCGAGGAAAGCTTGATCTGCAACTCGCATAATGGACTTGTTCTGCCTGGACTGATCTTCCTGCAACAGAACTGAGACTAACTCCTCAAATGATAGGGCATTCGGATTGCCTTTCATCATCAACCGAAGAGTAGAAGCGAAACTCTGATATGAATCAGGAAGACCATTCAGAATGGTCTGCACAAGTGAGCTATCTGGTATAACCTCATCAACAGAAATCAATTGTTGCTTCAAATCTTTGATCTTTGTTAGGAAACTATCCATAGAATCACCTTCATTCATGTGCTCTCTCTCCAACTGTTTTCGGAGGTAAGCAACACGAGCCTCATTCCTAGCTTGGTACAATGTGGTAAGTGTATCCCAAGCATCCTTAGCTGTTCTACAAAAGTGAATGTGAGGAATAATAGCACGTTTGACCTACAAAGCTATCAATGCATGTGCCTGGGCATCTCTGCCATCCCAGCGAATCTTCTTTGCAATAGGTGCAGCACAAACCGCAGCACGAACAGGAATATGCAGAATATCATCATCTTCGACACCTTGTGCATCAGCTTCAGTACCTGCAGGTCTAACAATTGCAGGTGTGATAGGACGTTTTTCAACACCCTGCACAATGTTCCACAGTCCTTTTGCAACCAATACATGTGGCATCATATAAGCCCACAACGGGTAGTTGGTACCATCCAACTTATCCTCAATAGCCAACATACGAAATACATCACTGCTTTCAGCCATGGCCAGTGACTAAAATACCTCGATGCAAAAAATTGACTGTATCTCAAAAAGTTGAACAGAACTGCCTAGATGAATTCCGCTAGACCTGTACCAGACTTTGAGACGCTTATACTAGCGAATAGAAACTGGTATATACCTTTGGCACAAAAAGAGGAAATAGCCTACACAAGTGCTGCGATAGTGCGTTCGGAGGTCGAAACGAGCTCAGATCGCGATTTTGGCACCAGACAGCGAAACTGTTTTGATGTCGGAAACACGCTGAGTATGCTCACCAAAATTCGTGTGATCCTGAGATTGCAAACGAAGGAGTGTGGACGGCACCCTAGATGAAGTGACGACCTGCTCTGATACCAATTGTTGGAGATGGACGTCTGCAGAAGCACGCGAACAACACAAGGAAGGAGAAGAAGCTTGGAGCACAACACACAATACTGAATGTATTACTAGAGAATGTACAAAGAGAAGAAGCCCATTACGGCAATAGGCGTATATACAAGCCGGGGGAAAAAAACCTCCTAAAGAGGGAAAAAAGTGACCCGGCCGTCCTAGAGTGTTCACACACATCTACAATCCCTCACAAACAGGGATTTGTACCTATGTTTATAAAGATGATATCCACTATTATAAGCAATGTGATGGCCCATATCAATAAGATTGGCTAGCTTTCCAGTTGATTGGAGGCAAGCTTTGCTTGGTGTAGCCGTCGACTACTTTGTAGCTCTTTGGAATGCGATCATAAGTGAAACCTTGTGGAAAATCGGGAAGTAAAGTGTGCTCATATCTTTGCAGAAGAGTGATTCATATATAAGTTTCCCTCACCCTTCTTGATAGAAGGATTAGGAATCATAAAAGAACCCCAACCCCTTTAAGCATTATAAGGTGTTTGTGATAGAGAACAATAAGATAAAAAGCAAGTAGCTTGCTCATGAAGGAGATGACAAGCTCATGAGTTGTCATTGGGGGTCCTAGTTCCATGATTAGGGGCTGAAAGGCATTCAAGCCTCCCTTGCGCCTGCTCATATTTCTTCTCTTTTTTAAAACAACACGCTTTAAAATTATAGAAATGGAAAATCTACAAGAAACTTAGAGAGGATTACAAAGAGGAGTTTATAAACTCTGCGTTCCTTTCATGGAGGAGCATTTGTTCTTCAACTTATGGTTTTTGTGTCTAAAAGTAAGGGTGAGGGTTTCTTACAATCAGAGATCCTACCTAGGTAGAATAGGGATTTCTTGATCGACCACCCTTTTGGACTCTTATTGAAGTTGTGTGTGCATTTTTCCTACCAAATCTTCCAAAGCACTTCACTTCTTATTGCATTCCCCAAAAAAGATGAGCAGTTGAATAGATTTCCCTAGCATAGCATGCTTTGAATTAGATTGATGAGGCAACATCAGGAGCTCACTAAGGCACTAGCAAGTCTGGATGTTATTAGGACAATAAAAGAGAAGGCGACCCAGGTCTTCTCTATCACCACCAAAGGACCACTTGCACAACGGGGGGGGGGTGGGCACCACGAATTTTACTTGTTTTAACATTGGTCCCCCTTAAGGAGGATTTTCCACATAAGGACCGCTTGCTTGTTTTTTATAAGTGATGCCCCAAATCCTTGACTCCGAATACCCATGTAATCCAAGTTCAATTAGAAAACGACTTCTCGTTAAGCATGTGATGAGAGTACAAATTTCTTTTGATTCTTAGAGTACCCTCAATTATGTTTTGTCAAGTAGGTTCTCTCGATGTGAGGAATATGTACGTGCACACCTTTTTAAGGCATACCCCCTCAAAACGTGGTTTCACAGATCTATTCTAAAATATGGTTTCACGTGGGCATAGATTCTAAAATGTGGGGTAGCAGTATGCTTTGAACATCATGGGGCAGAGTGCTTGGTTCAACTCCTACTCATTGTACATTTCAAATTTTTTTGTACTTAAAAAAAAAGAGAAAGAAAACAATGCAACACACATGTGAAGTTCACCTCATGCTGCATGGATTATGAACTGTAGTGCACAACACTTTGAATGCTCTTTTCTTTCACTTAGTCACCACTCCAAAATGAAAATCCCTCTCATCCACACATGTCTACATCTCTCTAGGTTTATGTTTTGTTTTATAATGTGGAAGCTCGAGAGCACAAAATTGAAAGTCAAGCAACTTTTCTTTGGCTTCACTTACACGCGGGTGTTGAAACAATGAAATCGGGGCATTATTCCTCACTTTTTTGGCTTCTATTATTTACAACATTTTCTCGAGATCCACATGGAGGGGGATGACAAAAGATGTTTGAGGTGCGTGTCAAGGTAGCTTATTGCAAGAGCTCTTGTAGAATCATGTTTGAAGTTCTTCGAAATTCAATTTCAATGCTAGAATTTCACTTCCCCCCCTTCAAGCACCATAGAGTTTCTGTTATAGAGAACAATAAACTAAAAAGCAAGTGGCTTTTACACGAAGGGGATGGAAAAATGATTAAGCTTCTTAGTCCTACTACATACTTCATCATAGTTAAAATTTGCATCTCCCTCATGGAAGGGAAGATATACCTTTCATCCTCCTTTGTATCTTTCTCATTTCTTGTACCTCCTCTTTGTTAATACATTTTACGTTTTTCTAAAAAAAGAACTATTGATGATGAAAGGCTAGTGACCTCGCTTTGTAGCTCCCTCTTTATCAATTCTAGCTTCACTTCTCAAACTTAAGTTGATTGTTGAATAAAAAAACTCTTTAGTTAGCTCAATCTAGTTATAAGTGTAAGGATAGTTCAATCCACAAATTTCCATGTGAGCTTCATGTCTATAGCAAGCGAAACAAGTTCTAAGACATCACACTTGGAAATAGATAAATTTTCTAGCCTTGTAGGCACAAAACTTATGATTGCTTGTCCATGAGATCTAGTCCTACAGATCACAATCTTCCATTAATGTCCCATATTCAAATGGTCACTTACCAAACATCATTAACTAATCTAGTCATTTTCCTTCGATGTAGTCCTAAGCTAGGGAATGACCAGTCATTGACTTTGCATCACATGTATACCAATTTGAGCATGAGGGGAGCTGGCTATTGATTCCTGGAGATCTAGATCTCCAAAAGAAATGATTGGCAACTGCTACCAAGTTTTTCAATATTGATTCTAAGTATATTTATTTTCTTTATTTTGTGTATTCGTTGTGTATTATGATGGATTCATATGCTCATGGAAACTCTAGTTCGAATGCTCAAGCACTTTCAAAGAAAGTAAGAGTAGAACTCCAAGAGTTATTCTTGAAAGAATTACCTTCATGTTTGCCTCCTTGCAGGAACATTGATCATAGAATCGAATTGGTACAAGGAGTGAGTCCGACTGCTCGGCCACCATTTCGAATGAGTTTGCGGGAGGAGAATGAACTTTGCAAAGTCATGGACGAGTACCTACAAAAAGGGCTGATTAGACCCAGCTATTTGCCCTTTGCAACACCAATTCTTCTTGCGAAGAAGAAAGACAGATCTTAAAGGATGTGTGTCAACTACCTAGCACTCAATAAGATTACTATTAGACACAGATATCCCATGCCCAGGATAGATGATCTTTTAGATGCTCTAGGTGGAGCCATTGTATTTAGCAAAATAGATTTAAAGAGTGGCTACCATCAGATTAGGGTAAAAGATCATGATGTACATAAGACAACTTTGAAGACCCATTTTGGGCATTATGAGTATTTGGTCATGCCATTTAGTTTGACTAATGCAATAGCTACATTTATGATGTTAATGAATGGCATTCTGCGGCCGTTCATTGGAAAATGTGTTGTAGATTTTGTTGATGATCTATTAAAGTATAGTAGGACTATGCATGAGCATGAAAATCATCTAAGATTAGTCTTGAATGTATTAAATGAAAGTCAAATGTATGTAAATCCGGAGAAGACTAAGTTGTTTCTTTCGAGGATAGAGTATTTAGGGCATGTGGTATCAAGCAATGGGATTGAGATGGATCCCAAGAAGGTCTCAATTATCTTAGCTTGGCCTACTTCTCAGGATGAGGGGTAGTTACAGTCATTTTTAGGACTTTCTAGTTTTTTTTAAAAAATTATCTCTTCTTATTCATCAATAGCAACAACTATGACGAACTTGCTTCAAGGAAAAGTTCCATTTGCATGGAAGCAAAAGTGGAAAGAGAGTTTTGATACTCTGAAACAAGCTGTTTTAGAGGCTCCGATACTCAAAGTGGTAGATCCCCAAAAACCCTTTGAGTTAGAGACAAATGCTAGTGGCATAGCCATAGGGGCAGTTTTGAGCCAAGATAGTAGGCCAATAGTTTTTGAAAGCAAGAAATTGAGTAGTGCACATTGCAATTGGCTAGTGCATGAACACGACTTGTATGTAGTGGTGCATGCTTAAAGTTTGGAGACACTATCTTTATGGTGCAGACTTTAAGGTATACATAGATCACCATACATTCAAGTACTTTTGTAGTCAACCAAATCTTCAAGGCAGACAAGCTTGTTGGGATGAGCTCAAGCAAGAGTTTCACATGGAAATCATGTATAGAGAGGCAAAGAGAATATAGTACCTGGTGCATTATCAAGAATATTGTATCAAATGAGCTTTACAATTCTAGAAAACTCATTGCTTCAAGAGATAACGGAAGCACATGTGGAAGATCCACATTTGTTATAGATTATTAGAGCCATCAATGATGAATCCATTATAGGAAATGGGGTAGTTCCAGCCGTTTCTTCCCCTAGCGAAGCAAACAAGTCTAGTCCATATTCCAATTTCTCAAAGGAGAATGGAATAGTCCAACAAAAAGAGAAGGTTTGCATACTAGATTCCCAACATTTGAGAAGAAAAATCATGCATGATAACCATGATATTCCTTGTGCAAGGCATCTTAGTGTTGAGAAGGCCATACAACTTGTTAGAAGAACATTTTGGTGGCCTAGATTAGCCAGAGATGTCCACACTTATGTTCAACAATGCTTTGTGTGTCACATCAACAAGGAAGAAAGGGTAAAGACACCAGGTCTTTTTACATCCTTTATAGATTCCAGATCATAACTAGGATAGTGTATTCATGGACTTCATAGTCAAGTTACCGTGGACCCAAACGAAGCTGGATACTATCCTAGTTGTGGTGGATATACTAAGCAAGATGGATCATTTCATACCCACATAGGAGATGATGGAAGCTCCACAAGTAGGATAGTTGTTTATCTAGCATGTCTTCAGATTGCATGGGTTACCAACATCCATAGTAGCACCAAAAAATTATGACAAGAGTACCATTTATTGGTATAGTGGACATAGTGCTCAAGATCAATCCGTGCACCTTTAGGTGACGATTTCAAATTCGCTAGCGAGAAACACTCTCTTGCAAGATCCATTTGATACATTACAAATCTCACACAATCAAATAGAGGCAAAGATACAAAGCATGGATCAAGAAACTCTCAAAGTCATTCAAGGACATCTATGAACACAAATGGAGTGCAAAGCTAAGCTTATACGTAATATGGTGTTATTAAGATGACATCTAACTACTGCGAAGAAAGAAACCCAAAGACTTCAACAACAAAACTAGGAGAACTTGGCAGCAGCCATAAAAACATGCTAGGCACCCCCATCAACCCATCCAAGTTCCAAGTCATTCCTCCTAAATCATTCATATTATTTTAGAAGATTATGAAACATTTTTGTAAGCATACGACAAGCTAACTAAGGAGGTAATACTCCAATTATAAAAGCAAGCCCTGAGATCATAGTAGCCACTACATAATCAATTGAATCGATCACTCTAAAAAACCCATTACTAGAACTCAAATTCAAGCCTCTACAATATGAAAGACCTCCATCACCACCCGAGGTACCTGAAGCAAAAGAAATCATTGATATTCTAGTAGAATAGACCTTCGAAGTGGAGTACAAACCTCAAATAGTAACAAGTGGTCAAGTTAAAAAAGAAGGACAAGATACATTTGAAGCACCCAAGCCACCTTGGTTAAAACAGGTAGAAGACATTGGAAGAACCCAAGAAGACCATGTAACCATACAAATTTTGGAAATGAAAAATATGGAAGAGGAAGTATTAAAGTCTGAGTATTTTCATAACTTGACATACAAAAGATCTATTACTACCTCTGAGCTATAATATCAGACATATTTTGTCATCCTTGCAAATTATAATGCAAAAGTAACACGAATAATTGGCAAGGCACCTACTTTTCCCCCTCAGTTCTAGCCTACATATGTACCTGAGAAAGCAAGTAGATGCACCATCTTCTAGCCTAACTCGCAAAAACATGTGTTAGAGACATATCCGGTCCAACAATCCATTCCATAAATTATACAACATGTTCTATGGACTAGTCACAAGGCGGAGATCATGGGTAAAATTTCCTATTAGAGTCAAGAACAATGCACTCTATGCATATTGGGTGAACTACCCATATCTTGCACAACCATAGGGACCACTGACTATCTCCTATATGCTTATTACCATTAGACACTAGATGCCTTGTTTGAAACAAATTATAGATGTTTCATCTCACATGCTCTTAAAGATTTTTTATTTGATGTTGATAGTCCTCAAAACTTTCAGAAATGTTCAGGCTCTATATGATTTTGTGCCAAGATATGAAAATGGTTATCATGATTTTGTATACGATCTTAGCACCACACCTTCCATCGGCATGGTCTATGCATGCCACACTCGTATCAAGTACCTCTCAAATTGTTATATACAAACTTCTGAAGACAAGCTTACCATAGGATTTTGGTAGTATCATTCAAAGTTGTTTATCTCCAAGTCCATCCACCTCCTATGACTATTCGCATGTGAACAAGCCAAATACTCTAGGTACTATAGAATGCCACATCTAAAAGTGCCAATCGCCATCCATTGGGTGCACTTCAAGATAGATCTTGCAAGAGGACTTTGGTTACAAGAATATGATATGGCCACTCAAGTAATTCAGTACTACATTGATCACCCCGTCCAACAAAGGTCTATCAAGGATGGCAAACTTGAGAAGGAGGGAGTGTTAGTGATAGAAGTGGAGACATTAGATTAGATGTGAGGACATTGATCCAAATTCTAGAATTGAATATGAAGCTAGTGCCTTTTAACACATAGAACTTGTGCATGAAATGGTTTAAAATCCTTTTTGGTGAATGGTCACAAACTACCCTGATTGGAAGGTATGTAGTGGAAGAATAGAAACAAAATTGAGGGTAATCTAAGATTCAAAAGAAAGTTGTTCTCTCATCACAAGCTTAACGAGAAGTTGAAAAGCAAATGCTCCCCCCAAGAAGGGAATGCAAATTTTATAAATCCCTCTTTGTAATCCTCTCTAAGTTTCTTGTAGATTTTCCATTTCTATAATTTAAAGCATGTTGTTTTTAAAAAGAGAAGAAATATGAGGAGAGGGAACACCATCATCCTCTTGCGGAGCTCAAAAACTGTCTATTCTGAACGAGGAGATGGCGACGACGCATACTGTGAAGGAGACGACGACTGCAGAGGAAAGAAACAGTGTTGGATTTGGCAATGACAACGTATGCGTGAAGTCAGTGCTGTTGACGGCGACGGCGTGGTGGTGACTCACAGTCCCACCTTTGAAGAAGACGCTGTATTCAAAAAGCTTGTCTCGACAGAAATTCGCCACACCAATATCTGTAGGTGCGGTGAGGGACTATCAAGGTGGTGACGCTGCGCAAGATCAACAAGCTCCGACGGTCCAGAGAGGTGACAATTATCGCGACACACTGCGAGCGTGTCTATCGCAACTTTTTCGGCGTCTATCGCGGGCGGGCTCGAGCGTGAATTTCGGTGTCTATCGCAACTTTTTGGTCTATCGCGGGTGAGTATTTCGGCGTCTATCGCGGGCGGGCTCGAGCGCGTCTATCGCAACTCAAAGAGTGTCTATCGTATCTTTTTGGTCTATCGCGGGCGCGTATTTCGGCGTCTATCGCGGGTGTTGGTCTATCGCGGCGGTGTGTCGTCGTACACGTGGCAGATATCCAAGAGTGGGCCATCGCGTGGTTTGCGCGCGATAATCTCGCGAAGCATCAGCGCAGATCAGTCGAGCACTGCTGATCGCCGGACATCGAGCATTGGCGACGCTGTCGTGCAACGCCGACTGAACGTCTGCCGGACATTGTCGGACGTGGAAGCTGCCAGAACTACTGGGCCATCGTTTACCTCTCACGGTACTCCGGTCAATCGCGTTCAATCCGGCGGGGATATCCGTCTGTCGCGGGGAGGGCTATCTATCGCGGTCGCGGGGAATGCCAGCTTTCGCAAACCGTCTATCGCGGTGCTGGGGGGCGGTTTTGGTTTCTAATCAATCCGCCTCTCGCGGTGGGCATTCCGTGGTGGGCAAAGGGCAGAAGTACGTTTGGCTCGTTCTTTTTTGAAAAAATAGTTTTCTTTCCTCCGCCAAGCCGCCTGTATGGAAGGTTTTCATAGCTTGAATTAGAAAAAAGAAGAGAAAAAAAAAAGAAGAAGAAAAAAAAAAGAAAAAAAAAAAAGAAAAAAAAAGAGAAGAAGAAGAAAAAAGAGAAAAAAAAAAGAAGAAGAAAAAAAGAAGAAAAAGATAAAGGAAATTAGAAAAGTTCCAAAAAAGTAGAAGTGTGCTCCCCTCTTTTGTGGGTTTTTTGGCCTTTTTGTTTTTCCCTGAAAAGCGGAGTATTTGGATGCGATGTGAGCGGTGGGGGGAGTTTTCCTTGTCTGTGGTCTGCTTTCCCTCTGTGTTGGAGGGTCTTGCCGCTGGGCATTGAAAATTAAAAGTGGTGCAAGTTCCTTCGGCCATGGATGTGGCTTCGTCCTCTCTCGTGAAAAGTAATCGGGCCCCCCCCCTGGGGAGACCGGCACTCTGGCCGCTCTGCTGGAGGGGGGGTCATGTGCCGCCCTTGGGGCATCCGAAAGTGTTGAATCCCCCATCGTGTCCCTCAGCAGACCCGCAATTCTGTCTGCTCAGGAGGAGCTCAAGAAAGTTTGCCTCGTCGGCCAAGTGTTTGGCCCTAGGCCCCCGCTCGAAATCGTGTGACAATGGCTTCGAAAAGAGTGGTTCCCTCGAGGACTAATTGTCAGCAAATGTCAGTTCTTACCAGCAAACCACATGCTGCTAGTCTTTGAAAATGAAGAGATGGCGTTCCAAGCCCTAAGCGTTGGCACCTGGCAGCTCGGTCGGACGACCCTGTGCTTATTCAGATGGTCCCCGGACTTTACCCCCGACAAATCGAAATCACTTCGGTACCCTCTTTGGGTTGAGCTCCCTAACCTCCCATACTTCTTGTACAACTTCGTGTGGGACATAGTCTCCCCTATCGGCAAGCCGTTGGCTTCACGAGAAGACATTGGTGGTCTCATCTATGAGGGTGCAAGACACTCGTTCAATGCTAGATGGCACCCGCAAATCTGCATCGAGGCCGACCTCAGTTCGCCGCTTCCATCAACGATCAAAGTGGACATGGGCGAAGGAGATGTTTGGGAGCAGGATATCACCTACAAAAACCTCCCCAACGCGTGCTTTCGTTGTGGCCAGCAAGGTCACAGGATTAAAGACTGCCCTCTCAGGCAAAAAAACAAGCGATTTCAAGAAGCCTCCAAAACTGCTCAAGACAACTTTGACGATTTGACCCACTTGATCAAGGAAGGGGAAGGCAAGGGCCTCCTCAATCCACAAGCTGATACCGATGGCTTTACTGAAGTTAGAAGAAGAAGGAAAAGAAGTCCGAGGGCCAACGGTGAGAGGAACAACCTGCCAATTACCACACACAGCAATTTGTATTGCAATCTTGGAAAGGAGATCAACGAGCTCGACTACCCAGGTGGGAAGCCACCTGTGGTAGACAACTACGACGAAGCCCTAGAGATCCCTGACAACAAAGAAACCCCCCAGGAGGGCTACACTACAAGCAAAGAAGATGGTTTCACTACTAATAATGAAGACAACATGGATAGTGAAAGTTCCATCATTGGATCGACGATCCCGGAAACGATGCCGAGCACGGGGCCCAATTCTCCCCAGCGGGGGGCATCCCGCAAAGGGAAACAGCCTTTGGAGTTACCCTGGAAAAGCCCCCATAAGAACCGATTTCTAAGTCGGGATCAGATCCCAGCGAAAAAGAAAGATGAAGCCAAGAGAAGAAAGGACAAGGCTCCCTCCCGCAAAGAGGGATCAATACAAAAATGATTGTCATCTCGCTAAATGCTAGGGGGCTAACCGACCCCTCAAGAGCGGCCATCATTGGTCAATGGCTCCGCGACACTAGCTTAAAACCAGACATTATATGCATTCAAGAGATTAAAATTGACGGAGAAGACCTTCTGAAACGGCTCAGACAGGTTTCCTCGGCCCATGTGTGGATCCCAACAAAGCACCAGCGGGGGTCCGGTGGAACGGCTATCGGTGTTAAACAACCCTGGCTTGAAAAGCTTGAGAACTCCATTGAAGATGTAAATCACCGCTGGATTGCGGTTTCTTTTGGTGCTCCCCTTTGTGTTACTATGGTCTCTTTGTACGCCCCTAACGGGGATTTGGAGAGGCTGAACACTTGGGCTTCTCTTGACTCGCTTCCCCACAACGTGCTTATATGTGGAGACTTCAACATGGTGGAGGACCCTATGGACAGATGGATGGGCAAGGGCAGGGTCATCGACAGTCGGGAGAAAGAAACGTGGGACATGACCAAACTCCACTTGGATCTGGTCGAATTCAAAGACTCGAATGGCTTTTCCTGGTCGAATCTCCAAGCGGGCGAGGATCTGAGGAAAGCTAGACTTGATAGATGCTACATCTCTCAGAGCTTTACTCATCTGTTGGGCCACCCTTCCATCACGCAACGTACTGACCTCACCATCTCTGACCACTACCCGATCGTTATCACTTTTCAACCTTCCAACAGGACCCACAAGGCTCCGTGGTTCCATGCCAACGCTTCCACCTTCTCTCTCCCCTCCGTCCATCAAGAGATTGCCGATGTGTGGAAGGTGGCGTTCGCCTCTGGCTTGGCCCCAGCCAAGTGCTGGAGAAGTGCGGTCGACAAGTCTCGCAAGATCATGATCAGAACTAAGAAGATGCTCGAGACAGTGCGGCGGGCTCGTAGGGAAGCGCTTTACCACAGACTCTGGCGACTCGAGGAGGAAGTAAACAAAGGAAAACACCAAGCCCAGAAAGGTCTCCAAAAAATCAGAGCAGCATTGAGATACGAGGAAGAAATACAAAGGAAAAACTTGCAAGTCTTCTTCAAGGAGTGGTGGGCTGGAAAAGCCGACAAACCCACCAAAGAGATGTGCAGTATCCTTAAAAGGAAACACAACAGAGAGACGATTCCCCTACTGCTAGACCCACATGGCAATGTATGCAACTCGGAAGAAGATAATGTTGGCATCATCGAAGGGCACTTCACGAGACTCCTGGGAACCTCGAACCCCCTCTCCCACCATAGAAGGGACTGCATGGCTGCCATTTCTAGGGTTTCCCCCCGGAGAATACCACCCAACCTCCACTCCCTGCTTCATGCCCCGATCTCTGAATCAGAAATCATTGAGGTCATTGATGCCCTCCCTCTCGGTAAAAGCCCGGGACCCGACGAACTCACTAACGAGTTTTTTAAATCCTTCAAGATGGTGGTTGCCACCCCTCTTCGGATGGTTTGGCAAGAAGCGCTAAAATTTGGTGCTCTTCCTTCTTGTATAAACAATGGAATTATCAAGCTGATTCACAAGAAGGGGGAAAAAAACAGAATCGAGAACTGGCGGCCAATTACGATGCTCCAAACAGGATACAAGATCGTCGCCAAAGTCATTGCCAACAGACTTGCGTGCCACCTGAGATCTTGGCTTAGTGAGGACCAAAAAGGTTTCATCAAAGGCAGGTCCATCCTGGAAACCATTATGGATATTTGGGAAGGTATTCAATTTGCAAATGAGTCTAATCAAGATGTGGTCTTCCTCAAGATCGACTTTGACAAAGCCTACGATAGGCTAGAATGGGACTATATTCTGCAGTCGCTCCAAGACCTCGGATGTAGTCAGAAATTCACCAAGATGATCGCGACCCTTCTCGACAACGCAACGACCCAAATTAACGTTAACGGCAAACTTTCGAAGGCGATCCATCTTAAAAGATCTATTAGACAAGGGTGCCCCCTTGCCCCCCTTCTCTTTGCCATCGCCACTGAGGGGCTGAGCAGACTTGTGGCTCATCATGTGGAGGCTGGCAATATCAAAGGCCTCCAGCTACCTCACGACCACAGTCAAATCATCATGAGACTTTTTGCCGACGATATGAACGCGTTCGTTCACAATGATAATACCAGCCTGGAGACTTTCTGGAGGTGTCTTGATACCTTTTGTGAGGCCTCTGGATCCAAAATCAACCACAATAAGACCGCGTTTAGGGCCATTGTGGGACATCAACCTGGCCTTCTCATTGATCATGGCTGTCAAATCATTCCGCAGGGCCAAATCTTTCGGCTGCTTGGAATCCCCCTGGGGTTTGGCGTCTCTATGGAGCAGCGATGGAACTGGGTGCTGGCCAAACTTGAAAACAAGCTCAATTACTGGAGAGGCATGCAAATCAATCTCGCTGAACGGGCGATGGTTATCAACACGTTCCTCCTCTCGTCTACCATCTATTTCCTTTCTTGCTGGAGACCGAATGAGCAAGGCCTGTCCAAACTGAATAGCATCTGCAGAAACTTTCTTTGGACGGGTGATCATAACAGAAGGGGGGTGCCTAAAATCAAATGGGCCATCTGCACCAGCCCGAGAGATAGCGGGGGGCTTGGCATCCTGGACATTGGGTGCATGGCTAACAAACTGGCAGCCAAATGGATGATTAAAGCTTGGTGCAATAGGGAGGCCTCGTGGGCCAAGCTGATCTTCAGAAACAAAAATGAGTTGGCCCTCACGGGGTCCCCGAACTGGAAGAACCTTGACATCATGACCCTGCTATTCTCCCCGATACCTGTCTTCCCGAAAGGCTCCAATCTCGTATGTTCTCTTTGGAAGGGCTGGAATAAAGTCAAAAGCTTCACAAGAATTAGTGAGGACTGGAAGTGGGCGGCCTGAATCAGACAAAACGACTCTATCTGGTTTCCGATACATGGCATCCGGAGTGTGGAGTCGTGGAACATTCAAAATGCCAAGAAGTTATGGAACAAAGGATTCAAAAAATGGAAACACCTCTGGAAACATGACACCAACAGTTGGATCAACTACGAGGATATCGACCCTCGCATAAACATCTCCTACGAAGAATGGAACACCTTGCAAAGCAGATGCCTCGCTTGGGATCGTCACAAAACTCGCCTTCTGATGGGACATGATGCTCCGAACGCGCGTGGTCTCAAATGGCACAATGGAAATAGCCTAATCAAAATCCCGAACATCAAAGAAACGACTGACCTCCAGATCAGCCTCAACAAGAAGTGGTGCCTGTCTTGGACGCGGCTTCGGTGGGACATGAAATTCATGGGTATCTGGCACCCACTTATAGAGATTAAGAAGTCGGTCCTCTTATGGCAAATTCTTCATCGTGGAATTTGGACTAACCATAAGGCAAGCAAAATTTGTGGGATCCCTCCGTGGTGCAAACGCTGCCACCGTGCAATCGAAGATGTCCCACACATCTTCCTTACTTGCCCCAACTCCTACAGAATCTGGCAGATGGTTGGACTGAAAATCAGAGTTCAGAAACAGCTTAGTTGGAAACAAGTCCTCTTGGGTGAAGCGATTGGATGCTCTGCGGCTCTCTGGAACGCAATCAGAGGGGAAGTCCCGTGGAAAATTTGGCGGGAGCGGTGTGCTCTCAACTTCGGCGACCCCCCCAGGGAGTGGTCGATTGAAAAATCTCTATTCCTCCTTGGCAAAAGGATTGTCAACAGTAAGAAATCCCCCCCCTTCAGGCACCATCAAGTCCTCCTTTTGATCAACAACAAGCTCAAACCCAAGTGGGTCCCGCATGAGGGCGACGAGAGGGTGATCAACCTTCTTTGTAATGCAACCTAGGAATCAACCAAGCTTCCCCTGCTTTGTGGGATTTGGGGGGTCCCGTGGGCACTAGTCCCCTTCTATTGTACCTTTGTTTCTTAATTTAATTCAAGTCCGGGAGAGTAGGCTATTGCCGAACTTCCTTTATATTAAAAGAAATATGAGGAGGCGCACGGGAGGCTTGAATGCCTTTCAGCCCCTAATCGTGGAACTAGGAGCAACAATGACAACTCATGAGCTTGCATCTCTCTTTCATGAGCAAGCTACTTGCTTTTTATCTTATTGTTCCATATCAGCTCTCAAACATATTGCGATCTAGATACAATGCTTCTCTATGACTTTGGATCAAATTTATGTTGAGGATATCACAAGCATCTAGCTACATTGTGTTCCCCCTCATGAGGTTCTTGCGGTGATCATGGAAGCTCATTCTCAACTTTTTGTTGGGCATTGTGATACCGACCTCACCGTTCAGAAAATCCTCCATTTTGGCCTTTCATAAAGATGTTAGAGCATTTTTTGTACATCTGATCCTTTTGAACAGACTAGTGAATTGCAGGATGTGCAACAATTTTCTTTGGAGAGAGTGTTGTCTTTCGAACCCTTTCAAAAATGGGGTCTTGATTTTATTCATCCACTTTGGCCACCATCTACACATTCTCTAAAACAATTTATTTTGACCTATATAGATTACACTACCGGATGAGCAGAATCTTGAGCACTGAAACATGCCACAATAGGTAGTGTGGCTACAATTTTGCTAACTAATTTGTTTCCTCATTATGCATTTCATTTGGAATTTGTTTCTGATCATGGTACTCATCTTCTTAATCAAGATATCAAGAATATCAAAGATTATTATCATATCAAGCATACGTTCAATTCTCCGTATTATTTTCTAGCCAACTGTTTAGTACAAAGTACCACCAAAGTGTTGCTATTGATGTCACAAAACATGTTGCTCAACCATCTAGATAAGTTGGAATAGTATTTACCAATGCTCTGAATAGTAGTTCCATATTCTCTAGAGGACTTCTCCCCGATTGATGTTCCAAAGGGTTCACCAAGCAATACATGCTTCCAATCAATGGGCTGACACAATGATCTAATTCTTTGAAATCGATTCCACATTGAGGCACTCTTTGCACAAGAGAAAAAGAGGCCCCCAATGTGTTTTTCCAACTATAACACCTTTTACACTAGAGAGGGGCACCACAAATTTTGTCAGTCGTAGCAGCAATGTAGATCCCAAGATGGAGAATCTTCCATGAGAGTATCACTTTCTTGTTTCTTTCAACATGATGCCACTCTTTAAACTTGAAATACTATCTTAACCAAGACGAATTAGTGCCCCATTTTTTCTTGAACTTATGACAAACTTCTCAATTATGTGTATATCCTCTAATTTGTTTTCATTATTACAATTTAATCCATTCAAGTGATAGACTTCTCAACCAATCAAGAGAGCATCCTTTGGAGTGTCCAAGGCATAGATCTTATTCCTTATCATACACCAATCTTCATGGTATAGGTTAAGGCTTGGGTTCATTTCCTCAAATTCGAGTTCCGAAAATGTTTCCACTTATGAAAACCTTTGAACACGTTGCCTCTGTGGTTGTTTTCTTTCTTCAATTCTCTAATACTAGAGAACACGAATGATATGATATCGTTCTATCTAATGCCAGCTCCCATTTTGAGTCATCATTAATAGAGCAATGTGGTTTCAACCTATTCCATACTTTCCACAAAGAGGTGATTAGACAAAGCTATCTTTGATTTGGGGAGGTAAACCATGATTTCCATCCTATGTTTTCCCTAAGATGAATTGTGATGTATCATGGATGTGCATTGTAATCAAGTGGCCATTTGAATATGGGAAATGAATGGGAGATTGTGATCTCTAGGATTGGATATCAAAGACAAGCAATCATAAGTTTTGTGCCTACATGGCTAGGAAATTTATCTATGTCAAAAAGGGGAGACATTGCAATGTCATTACTAATGTGGTAGAGATAAATTGATAATTTTTCAGTAACACATATTAAAGAGATGAACAAGTATGATGTCTTAGAACTTGTTTCGCTTGCTATAGACATGAAGCTCACATGGAAATTTGTGGATTGAACTAACTATCCTTACTCTTATAACTAGATTGAGCTAACCAAAGAGTTTTTTTAATTTAACAATCAACTTAAATTTGAGAAGTGAAGCTAGAATTGAGTAAGAGGGAGCTACGAAGCAAGCTCACTAGCCTTTCATCATCAATAGGAGTTCTTTTTTCAGAAAAATGTAAAATGTATTAACAAAAAAGAGGAGGTACAAGAAAAGAAAGATACAAAGGAGGATGAAAGGTATATCTTCCCTTCCATGAGGGAGATATGAATTTTAACTATGATGAAGCATGTAGTAGGACTAAGGAGCTTAATTATTTTTCCATCCCCTTCGCGTAAAAGCCACTTGCTTTTTAGTTTATTGTTCTCTATAACAAACACTCTATGGTGCTTGAAGGGAGGGAAGTGAAATTTTAGCATTGAAATTGAATTTCGAAGAACTTCAAACATGATTCTAAAGGACCTCTTGCAATAAGCTCCCTTGACATGCACCTCAAATTTCTTTGTCATCCCCCTCCATGTGGATATGGAGAAATGGTTGTAAATACTATAATCCAAAAAGGTGAGGAATAATGCCCCCATTTAATTGTTTTAACACCCATGTGTATGTGGAGCCAAAGCAAAGTTGTTTGAATTTCAATTTTGTGGTGTAGAGATTCCACATGATGAAACAAAACATAAACCTAGAGAGACGTAGACATGTGTGGATGAGAGGGATTTCCATTTTCGAGTGGTGACTAAGTGAAAGAAAAGAGCATTCAAAGTGTTGTGCACCATAGTTCATAATCCATGCAACACGAGGTACTTCACATGTGTGTTGCATTGTTTTCTTTCTTTTTTTTTTTGAAGTACAAGAAATCTTAAATGTCCAATGAGTGGGACTTGAACCCAAGCACTTAAATGTCCAATGACTGTGACTTGAACCCAAGCACTCTGCCCCATGACGTTCAAGGCATATTGCTACACCACATTTTAGAATCTATGCCCACGTGAAACCATATTTTAGAATAGATATGTGAAGCCACATTTTGAGCGGGTATGCCTTAAAAAAGTGTGGAAGAGAAACCACATTTTTGAATCTATGCATGTACATATTCCTCCTACTTGTCAGGAGCACTCACTAGCATAAAAAAAGCCTTCATGGACATCGAATCAACCTAAGGTATTCAGTAGTAATGGGGATGAGTGTTGCATGATGGCCGCATGGTAGCATTATACCATTCCAGATCATTACTATTTTTAGAATACAAGAGGATATAAAAGGATGGGAGGAGAGTTGCACACACATCATTCATAAGCCTTATTTTTAGCTTTTGCTCACAATCACCTATAATCATAGCATCGTTCTCCACAACATTCACTCTTCCCATTCCACATCTCCCTCCCCCTACATCTTACACATTTGAAACTGCATCCATTGTACATACTTGAACAATCAACTTCACGTTTGCAACAATGCTAAATTGCGCCAATAAATTATTACAAGAGTACCACTTATTGGTATAGTGGAACATAGTGCTCAAGATCAATCCGTGCACCTTCAGGTGACGATTTCGAACTTGCTAGCGAGAAACACTCTCTTGCAAGATCCATTTGAAATAGAAGCAAGAGAGTGTTTACAATCAAATAGAAGCAAAGATACAAAGCATGGATCAAGAAACTCTCAAAGTCATTCAAGGAAATCTATGAACACAAATGGAGTGCAATGCTAAGCTTATACGTAATATGGTGTTATTAAGATGAAGAAAGAAAACCAAAGTCTTTAACAACAAAACTAGGAGAACTTGGAAGCTAGGCGCCCCATCAACCCATCCAAGTTCCAAATCATTCCTCCTAAATCATTCATATTATTTTAGAAGATTATGAAACATTTTTGGAAGCATACGACAAGCTAACTAAGGAGGTAATACTCCAACTATAAAAGCAAGCAAAACCACCCATCTCAATCCCTAAGACCATAGTAGCCACTATAATCAATCACTCTAAAAAATCCATTACTAGAAATCAAAAGCAAGCCTCTACAATATGAAAGACCTCCATCACCACCCGAGGTACCTAAAGCAAAAGAAATCGTTGATATTCTAGTAGAATATACCTTCAAAGAGGAGTACACGCCTCAACTAGTAACAGGTGGTCAAGTTAAAAAAGAAGGACAAGATACATTTGAAGTACCCAAGTCACCTTGGTTAAAAAAGGTAGAAGACATTGGAAGAGCCCAAGAAGACCATGTAACCATACAAATCTTGGAAATGGAAAATATGGAAGAGGAAGTATTAAAGTCTGAGTATTTTCATAACTTGACATACAAAAGATTTATTACTACCTCTGAGCTATAATATCAGACATATTTTGTCATCCTTGCAAATTATAATGCAAAAGTAACACGAATAATTGGCAAGGCACCTACTTTCCCCCCTCAATTCTAGCCTACAGATGTACCCGAGAAAGCAAGTAGAGGCACCATCTTCTAGCCTAACTCGCAAAAACATCTGTTAGAGACATGTCCGGTCCAACACTCCATTCCATATATTATACAACATGTTCTATGGACTAGTCACAAGGCAAATTTTACCTATTAGAGTCCAGAACAATGCACTCTATGCATATTGGGTGAACTGCTCATATCTTGCACAACCATAGGGACCACCAACTATCTCCTATATGCTTATTACCATTAGACACTAGATGCCTTGTTTGAAACAAATTATAGATGTTTCATCTCACACGCTCTTAAAGATTTTTTATTTGATGTTGTAGTCTCAAAACTTTCAAAAATTTTCAGGCTTCACATGATTTTGTGCCAAGATATGAAAATGGTTATCATGATTTTGTATACGATCTTAGCACCACACCTTCCATCGGCATGGTCTATGCATGCCACACTCGTATCAAGTACCTCTCAAATTGTTATATACAAACTTCTGAAGACAAGTTTACCATTCAAACTTGTCATTCAAAGTTGTTTATCTCCAAGTCCATCCACCTCCTATGACTATTCGCATGTGAACAAGCCAAATACTCTAAGTACTATAGAATGCCACATCTAAAAGTCCCAATCGCAATCCATTGGGTGCACTTCAAGATAGATCTTGCAAGATGACTTTGGCTACAAGAATATGATATGGCCCTCAAGTAATTCAGTACTACATTGATCACCCCTTCTCAAGTTTTCTATCAAGGATGGAAAACTTGAGAAGGGGGGAGTGTTAGTGATAGAAGTGGACATGGAAGCCTAGGTAGACAAAGACGTAGGAGGCAAGAGGGCTAAGATGATATGAAACAAAGGTATTTGTAAAGGGCCCATGGATAAAAGACATTAGATTAGATTTGAGGACATTGATCCAAATTCTAGAATTGAATGTGAAGCTAGTGCATTTTAACACATAGAATTTGTGCATGAAATGGTTCAAAATCCTTTCTGGTGAATGGTCACAAACTCCCCTGATTGGAAGGTATGTAGTGGAAGAATAGAAACAAAATTGAGGGTACTCTACGACTCAAAAGAAAGTTGTCCCTTCATCACATGCTTAACAAGAAGTCGTTTTTGAATTGAACTTGGATAAGATTGGTACTCGAAGTCAAGTTTTTGTGGCATCCACTTATAAAAAACAAGAAAGCGGTCTAACTTTCTCTCAATTATATGTATATCCTCTAATTTGTTTTTGTTGTTACAATTAAATCCATTCAGGTGATAGGCTTCTCAACCAATCAAGAGAGCATCCTTTGGAGTGTCCAAGGCATAGATCTTATTCCTTGTCATACACCAATCTTCAAGGTATAGGTTAAGGCTTGGGTTCATTTCCTCAAATTCGATACAATCTCTTCTGGATTGGTTACGAAAATGTTTCCATTTATGAAAACCTTTGGACCAGATTTTGTTGCCTCTTTGGTTGTTTTCTTTCTTGAATTCTCTAATACTAGAGAACACGAATGATATGATATCGTTCTATCTAAAGGCTCTAGCCTCGTGTGTTCCTTATGAAAGAATTGGAACAAGGCCAAATAGTTCATCAGAATCAGTGATGAGTGGAAGTGGGCGGCTGGGATAAGACAAAATGACTCTATTTGGTTTCGGATCTGCGGCATTAGGGGAGTGGAGTCTTGGAACCTCCAAACTGCAAAGCGGTTATGGAACAAGGGGTTCAAACAGTGGAAACAACTCTGGAAACAAGAGACCAGCTAGTAGATTAGGTTTGAAGAATTGGATCCTAGACTTAGAGTTACCTTTGAGGAATGGAATCTTCTTCAAAGCAAGTGTTTAGCATGGGACCGCTCAACTACCCGCCTTCTCTGCGGTCAGGATCCTCCTTGCCTGGAGGGCCTCAAATGGAGCAATGGTAAGAAGCTATTGGCAGAACCCCCAACTTCAAAGAGGATTTAGATGTTCACCACACTCTTAACAAGAGATGGTGCCTTTCTTGGACCAAACTTCGGTGGGAACTAAAATTCATGTCTATTTGGCACCCCCTAATTGAGGTCAAAAAGTCCGTTCTCATGTGGCAGATCTTGCATAAAGGTATCTGGTCCAATGCAAGGGCTAACAAAATCTGTGGTGTGCTGCCATGGTGCAAGCGTTGCCATCGGTGCATCGAAGATTTAGCTCACTTGTTCTTCGACTGCCCCAAGTCTCGTGTTATCTGGCGTCACGTGACCCGACTATTGAGACTCACGAACCAAATCAACTGGCAACAGGTGATGTTGGGTGAGGCGGCCGGCTGCTCATCAAGGTTGTGGAATGCCATCAGAGGTGAGACTCTCTGGAAGATTTGGAGGGAGCATGCACTGTCAATTTTGGCCAAACTCCTAAGGAATGGTCGATCGAGAAATCCTTGTTTCTCCTAGGTAAAAGAATCTCCCGAGATAAGAGATCTCCACCGTTTAGACATCATTGTATTTATCTCCTTGAAAACAACAAGTTGAAACCCAAATGGGTCCCACATGAGGGTGATGATAAATTTATCCGCCTCATTTGTAATGCCCTCCAGCTTGCCATACTCCTCCCCTGCATGGTGGGATTTGGGGGGTCCCATGGGCACTAGTCCCATTCACTTGTAACTTTTTCTCTTTATTTTAATTAAAGTCTGGGAGATTAGGCTAAGGCCGAACTTCCTTTTATATATTAATAAAAAAACAAGATGGTGGACAAACGGATGATTAGAGCTTGCAAAGCTCTCCATTCGTACTGGTATGGGCCATCACATTGCTCATAGTAGTGGATATCATCTTTACGAACATAGGTTCAAATCCATGTCTTCGAGGGATTGCAGAATGAAGTCCACTCAAGTCTGCCATAGGCATTCTCGCACGATCTTCCGAAAGATAGGCTTTGGTTAGGCTGCACCACAAACTCAAGGCCTCCTCAAATTTTCACAATGAATTCAAGAACAGAATGCCCTTTTATGAAACCATTTTTGGTCCTCATCGAGCCACCCTCATACCTGAGTTGATTTGTGATTGGCTAGGGCTTTGGCTAAATAGCCTTGTGGCTAGTTTGAAGCATACTGATAGGTTTCCCATTTCCTATTATGTTCTCGCTATCTTTTTTAAAAATAAGCTTTATAACACTTTCGTTCGGACACTTCGAGAGTGCACTCAACCCGAGAGCTTCTTGTCAAACTAGATTGATATATCCAACAAGGGAGTGGTTGAAGGTCTTGAAGAATTCATGAATGATTCCATTAAAATGGAGTATTTCACTCAAGGAAGGGTATCAATAGCTTCCTTGAGCTCAACACGCATGAAAGGGTTGTCCAGCCACTGAAGAGAATCATGCGAGATTTTGTTGGTGTGGTGCCAAACACTTTCTTTTGACAAAAAAACTTTAAAATAAAACAAAGAAAAAATAAAAAAGGAGAGAAAAAATTAATAGGGAACCCACTTGTTTTTCAAGTTGTTGTTTAATGGAACAAACATGCTATGGTACTAAAAAATAAATAAATAAAGAAAATAAAATAAAAAAGTCCCTTTATATGAAACCACTTGTTTTTCAGCTCTTGTTGTTTAATGGAACAAACATGTCATGGTACCTAAAAAGAAAGAAGTCTTCTTACCTCGAGTCTCTAGCACTTCTCGATTCCTACTACTAATCTATACATGCAAATAGAGAGGTAGAGACGTGGTATACGAAGAACCTCTTCTTTCCCGTCGTCTAAAGAGAGCGTGACGACATCGTCATGAGATTCCTACTCACGCACAACTTTTCATGTGTGCTTTCGTTTTTTATTTTCAATTAAAAAAATAAAAATAAAAAAGAATAAAGAGAGAGAGGAAAGAGAGATAGGCTCAAAAATCAACCATGCTAAAACTGCTTTTAGAGCAATCGGTGGACCTACTCCCCAATTGTTGGTGGATCACGGGTGTCAAGTTATCCCTAGCGGTCAAGTCTTTCGTCTCCTTGGCATTCCAATGGGATTCGACATCTCAATGGACCAACGCTAGAACTGGGTGCTATCCAAGCTGGATAGCAAGCTGAATCATTGGAAAGGTATGCAAGTCAACTTGGCAGGGCGTGCTATGGTTGTTAACACATTTATGTTGTCTACAATTATTTACTTTATCTGGTGTTGGAGACCTAAGGAGAAAGACTTGGCCAAAGTGGAAAGATTTTGCAGAAACTTCCTTTGGACTGGGGACCCCAACAGGAGGGGGATTCCCAAAATCAAATGGGAAACTTGCATTAGCCCTAAAGACTCAGGGGGCTTGGGAATTTTGAATATTGTTGGGTTGGCCAACAAGCGGGCGGCAAAATGGCTTATCAAGGCTTGGAGCAATAGGGAGTCCTCTTGGGCTAAATTGATCTTCAGAAATACGGAAGACCTTACCTTAGTTGGCTATCCTGGTTGGAAGAACTTAGGGATTCTCATGCTTTTGTTCTCCCCCCACCCGGTGTCCCCTAAAGGCTCTAGCCTCGTGTGTTCCTTATTGAAGAATTGGAATAAGGCCAAACAGTTCATCAAAATCAGTGATGAGTGGAAGTGGGCGGCTAGGATAAGACAAAATGACTCTATTTGGTTCCCGATCAGTGGCATTAGGGGGGTGGAGTCTTGGAACCTCCAAAATGCAAAGCGATTATGGAACAAGGGGTTCAAACAGTGGAAACAACTCTGGAAACAAGAGACCAGCCAGTGGATTAGGTTCGAAGATTTGGATCCGAGACTTAGAGTTACCTTTGAGGAATGGAATCTTCTTCAAAGCAGGTGTTTAGCATGGCACCGCTCAACTACCCGCCTTCTCTGCGGTTAGGATCTTCCTTGCCTGGAGGGCCTCAAATGGAGCAATGGTAAGAAGCTATCCAAAACCCCCAACTTCAAAGAGGATTTAGATGTTCACCACACTCTTAACAAGAGATGGTGCCTTTCTTGGACCAAACTTCGGTGGGAACTAAAATTCATGTCTATTTGGCACCCCCTAATTGAGGTCAAAAAGTCCGTTCTCATGTGGCAGATCTTGCATAGATGTATTTGGTCCAATGCAAGGGCTAACAAAATCTTTGGTGTGCTACCATGGTGCAAGCGTTGCCATCGGTGCATCGAAGATTTAGCTAACCTGTTCTTCGATTGCCCCAAGTTCCGAGTTATCTGGCATCACGTGACCCGAGTATTGAGACTCACGAACCAAATCAACTGGACAACAGGTGATGTTGGGTGAGGCGGTCGGCTGCTCATTGAGGTTGTGGAATGCCATCAGAGGTGAGACTCTCTGGAAGATTTGGAGGGAGCGATGTGCTGTCAATTTTGGCCAAACTCCTAAGGAATGGTCGATCGAGAAATCCTTGTTTCTCCTAGGTAAAAGAATCTCCCGAGATAAGAGATCTCCACCGTTTAGACATCACTGTATTTATCTCCTCGAAAACAATAAGTTGAAACCCAAATGGGTCCCACATGAGGGTGATGATAAATTATCCGCCTCATTTGTAATGCCCTCTAGCTTGCCATACTCCTCCCTTGCATTGTGGGATTTGGGGGGTCCCATGGGCACTAGTCCCATTCACTTGTAACTTTTTTTCTTTATTTTAATTAAAGTCCGGGAGATTAGGCTTAGGCCGAACTTCCTTTTATTAAAAAAAAAAACTCAGGATTCTCTCCGTTTCCCCCTCTCTCTCTAGCATGGATCCACAACGTAGAGAGAGAGAGAACTTGAAGTCTCCTTTAGTGGAGCAATTGATTGTTATAAGATGAATGACCAAATTATCATAGAGATGAATGACTATATGTGGTAGTTTGGAAGACCATTGTAATTCTTTCCACAATCAATCAATTACTATGTTTCCAATGGGATTCTTTCTTACTATTTATTGTTCGGTTAATGTCTGATGTGATGTTATTGTGATTCTATTCTCTATTATTAATAGATTCTATTCTCTATTATTATATTGATGATTTGAGAATAGAAACAATAGATTTTATATATCCATAGTCAAAATTTGTCCGTTCTCCGAACCCTCTATTTGCATTGAAGGTAAATACTATCACAAAAAGGAGTATAAGCTCAAATTTGAGGCAGATGGTACTTAAGAAATCAAAGAAGAAGCTGAAAGTTTTGCACTGGTACCTGCTGACAATGAGTGAAGACATTGGCAAAATCCTAAAACTATGGAAATTCTCAAGAGAACATTGATCCAAATTGTAGAATTGAATATGAAGGTAGTGCCTTTTAACACATAGAATGGTTCAAGATCCTTTCTGGTAAATGGTCGCAAGGTCCTCTGATCGGAAGGTATGCAGTGGAAGAATGGAAACAAATTTGAGGGTACACTAAGAATAAAAAAAAAAGTTCTACTCAGGAGTATAAGCCCAAATTTGGAGCAGATGGTACTTAAGAAATCAAAGAAGAAGCTGAAAGTTTTGCACTGGTACCTCCTGACAATGAGTGAAGACATTGGCAAACTCCTAAAATTAATGGAAATTCTCAAGAGAACATTGATCCAAATTGTAGAATTGAATATGGTACCTCCTCACAATGAGTGAAGACATTGGCAAAATCCTAAAATTAATGGAAATTCTCAAGAGAACATTGATCCAAATTGTAGAATTGAATATGAAGGGAGTGCCTTTTAACACATAGAATCAGTGCATGGAATGGTTCAAGATCCTTTCTGGTGAATGGTCACGAGGTCCTCTGATCAGAAGGTACGCAGTGGAAGAATGGAAACAAATTTGAGGGTACACTAAGAATTAAAAAAAAGTTCTACTCTCATCACATGTCTAACAAGAAGCCGTTTCTGAACTGAACTTGGATTGGATGGGTATTCGAAGTCAGGGATTTGTGGTATCCACTTATTAAAAACAAGAAAGCGGTCCATATGTGGAAAACCTCCTAAAGGGGATATGGAACAATGTTAAAACAAGTAAAATTTATGGTGCCCCCCTATGTTGTGGAAGCACTGCTTTACTGGTAGAGAAGACCTAGGCCACCATTTCTTTTATTGTCCTAATAACATCGAGACTTGGTAGTGCCTTAGTGAGGTCCTCATGTTGCCTCATCAAGCTAATTCAAAGCATGCTATGCTAGGGGAATCTATTCGACTGCTCATCTTGTTTGTGGAATGCAATAAGAAGGGAAGTGCTATAGAAGACTTGGTAGGAAAAATGCACAGACAACTTTAATAAAACTCCAAAAGAGTGGTCCATCAAGAAATCCCTATTCTACCTAGGTAGAAGGATCTGCGATTGTAAGAATCCCTCACCCCTACCTTTAGACACAAAACTATAGGTTGAAAAACAAACGGTCCCCCCACAAAGGGAATGCAAATTTTGTAATCCCTTCTTTGTAATTCTTTCTATGTTTCTTGTAGATTTTTCATTTCTATAATTTAAAGAATGTTGTTGTAAAAAAGAGAAGAGATATAAGGAGGCGCAAGGGAGGGTTTAATGCCTTTCAGCACCCAATCATGGAACAAGGAGCAACAATGATAACTCATGAGCTTATCATCTCCTTCATGTGCAAGCTACTTGCTTTTTATCTTATTGTTCTCTATCACGAACACCCTATGATGCTTAAAAGGGGGGGGGGGGGGTTCTTTTATGATTCCTAATCCTTCTATCAAGGAGGGTGAGGGACATTTATATGGATTACCCTTTTGGAAATATTTGAACACACCTTTACTTTGTGATTGTTGTGTGTGCGTGCGCAGCTATGGTGCAGCCACACTTCACAAAAAACAAGACGAGAGAGAGCGAGAAAATCGGATAAGTCTTCACGCTCGTGGCGGTGGAATACATTCATCTTATAGAGTCGTTTTTGCTTTTTTTACATACTTAATGTTGCCTGTTGCTAGAAGGGTTGCCCATATTTTTCTCATGCTATGGCATCCTTTAGCCCTTATGAAAAAAACCATTTTTTGTAAATTAGGAGATGTCCATGTGAACACTCTCCTAAATCCACTTTTTGATAATTCCCCTAAGTCTAAGGTATGTAAGCCTTCTCCATAAAGTAGCCTTTTGCAAATATACAAAAAATCCCACGTAGGAATTCTCCACGCGCCCACTCTCTCTCTAGGTGGTTATCTTTTGAAATTCCCAAATCACATAAAGATCCTCTTTTTGATTTAGCACATGTGGTCTTTTGACCACATGTTTTTATTCACATATGCTTCTCTTCTCTATATAAAGAAGAGCCTCATTTGTAAAGAGGGGAGGTCCCTTGGCCATGGCCTTGGCCTCCATTTTGGTAATGGAAGAAGGTGTCATTTGCTACTCTCCTGTTTTCTTGTGTGCAAGGCGATGATCTTGGTGTATGGATTTGCATGTGTGTGTGCATGGTTGGGAGGATGTTTCCCTTTGCTCCTTGTGACATTGACCATTGTTGCCATTGCTCCATGAGCGTGGGTGAACCTCTCCTCTCATTCTTTGCCCCAACTTGGAGAAACCTCTCACTTCCATGTGAGGCGGTTAGGGTTGTTGCTCCCCTATTCTCAACATTTTGGCGCCGTTGCCGGGGACGTCGGCCTTTAGCCGTTGGTTTTTCCAAGTTTGCGTGTCCATACTTCGTGAGATACACCTTGACACTTGGAGGAGGATGAATACGTGTGGCTTTCGGTTGGCCTAGGGTACCTCCCCTTTTAATTTTTGGAGTAATTTAGATCTTTATTTTTGTTTGTTGCACAAAAACACCCCCTAACCCCCTCTTCTTTCTCTCACTCTTTCACAAACACATACTCACTCTGGCATCACCCTTCATCTTCTTCATTTCTTGAAATTGGTGTTTGCCTTGGATAGAGGGATGGGTACCCTTCTTGATCCCTCCCTCTGTTCAAATAATCAAAAAGACAATGTTAAAAATGAATTTCGAAAAAAAAATAAAAAATTATACTAGATATGTCACGCATCCGTGGGTACAGGCCCCATTTGGTTTGAAAATTGAAAGGGATAGATCTCTTTCCAGAACGGACAGGTTGGGTGTGAGGTTCAATTCGCAATTCTTCAAGGGACGTGCACATTTGGCATAGCTAATAAATGTCTGCAGGAGGCGGCAGTGCGTGGGGTAGCTGGCAACTTCATGCCCTCCCTCCAGGCTCCCACTATCTCTCATTTCGTGCTGGGGTGAGCCCGCGGGGCTTCCTCTTCTGCCCATTCTCTTGGGTTGTGGGGGGTCAAGCCTTTGGGGCTTCCCGGGTTGCTCTTTCTTGGCCACATTGCACATGCAGGGGTGAGCTTCATGCTCTCCCTCGACCCATTGGCTAAAGTCGCAAGCTCTTGGACCAATGTCCGCTCGACTTGAAGCTTCTGTTTTGCGTTCATTCATTGACGGCAAGAGCTGTGCAATCACAAGCTCTGCAGAGAAAGTGCGTTCACAATCAAGGTGGATTCTAGATTGCTGCGCCTCTGGATTTATGGTCGACAGTGTGGTGAGCCTTTCTCCCTTGACTCTTCAAGAAATGACCACCAGTTTGGCATTTCCTCTCCACCTTTCCCTGCCGTTTGTTAGTTTCTTTTGATGCGTGGATGAGCTATGGCTTCCTTCTGCATGTAAAGGCATGTGGGTTGAGTCACGTTCTCCCCACATCTTCGCGGAATGTTTGTGGTTAGGCTCCCAGCTCTGCGCATCCTTTCAGTCACTTTGGAACCTCTCGGGCTCTTCCGTTGCATCTGTTGAAGCATTCGATTTACCACTCAGCTCTGAGGAACAGATTTTAGCTTGGATTCCTTTTCTAGATCTACTGCGGGATTGTGCGGTTTCTTCCCTTCTGCCTCCTATTGAGCCATGGCTATGTGGGTTGTGCTAAGCTCCCCACGAAGCTCATCTCATGTCAATTCTTATCACTCAAGTTAAGCATCATGGCTGTTTCCCCCCGACTAATGAATAGACAATCACAAAACCTCATCGTCAAGCCTGGGTACAGATGTGGTGTGAGGTACCTATCGCTTACTGTTGGGGGAAGCTCGAATGCACTTCAAACTCCCTTTTCATCCTTATATGTGTGTAATGGAATGCCCTGTTGCCGGTTGGGGTGTGTTTCGGGATAGGATTGACCCTTCCGACCACATGTGCAGTCTTCTCTCATCTTGTGTATGCTCTTATGTGGGGTTTATGTATTAATAGCTTCCTCGAGCTCCTTCAAACCCTGATTCCACAGGATGCCTACTGCACTTGTCATTCGCTTCCCTGTTCAGTTGAAGTTCTTAAAAAGGAGCACGCCATCTGGTTCCCTTCTATGCCTTAGGGTCGAAATCTTGGTGCTTCTTCTATATCTGTCTCCACCGCCTGGCAACATCGGAGTTTCCTCTCCCCTCCCTCTATCGATGACTGTATGCATGATTTTGGTGATGTTGTGGTCCTTGCATTCAGAGGGCATTATGAATACATCTGTTTTCCATCGGACGTCGGGTGCTGACGCTTATGCACCTAGAGTTGCGCGAACACTCTTATGTTTCTCTCTTCAGGAACTCCAATGCCCAGTGGAAATGAGATGAATAAAGGTGGAGCCACGCTTCGCAGCTGCCCCAGAATTGTGGAAGATGGTGGCTAAGCATATGAAGCTAACATGGACCTACTTCCTGTAATGTTTGCATGAGGCAGATTTTGAGGAATTCTTTTTTGATTAACTGTTTTACTGAAAGAATCATGGGTCCTGTTGTAATGGTAATATAATATAAGAATGACTAAATCTTGGATTGTCCTCTTGATTTTGTCTCTGGCAGAAGTTTGTGATCTAGTGAGGTGGGCATGGAGGTTTCTGTGACTTCATGGCTATTTTTGTATGAAGGGGAGTATGGGGGCAACTTGCCTCTTCCCTTCCTTTTTAGAAACACAACTATGCTGGATTGAAGCAACACATGATCTCCTATGCTGCATTGTGATGTTAATTTTTCAAATCATGTTACTCTTACATTGTGCTGGGGTACTTCATCTTAAGAGACTACAAAGATCTCGTTATGGTAATCAATTCTATGGCATTTTAATTTGATTGTAATGTTCTTTTGGGTGAATGTGCGACGGTATTATGTGCCCCTCTTGGTGTTGTTCATGATGCACCGGAACTCATCATTCATAGATAAGGAAGTCTAAGATGACGGCTAAAACTTTTACAAACACTTTGTTGGTAAGAAGATGCATGCTATACCTGCGAGAGTCAGTCGTTGCTGTGTCCCATCAGGTTCTCAATTTCTAAGTGTACTCCATAGTGTTCCTTGGGTTGATAGGGCAGTACAATATCATTGGTCTTGTTCTACCATGTTAGTTGCCATTAGGCATATACTTGCTCGGATTGTTTTCTGTCCTCTCCGGTACCTTCTGTGTACAAGCTCTGGGTGCTAGCATTATGGTCATTCTGCACTCCTCCCCTAAAGCATGAGATGTTTTGTTTCCTCGAGAATGTGTTTGGTTTGATAAGTTTGTGAGACATGACTAGGGTATGTATTGGGCAATGTTTTCTTATGCCATATTCAGGTTGCGGGTGACATAGTTTTAAAAGGGGGAGGTGCTATGGATGAGTGATCAAAATTTTAGGTGGGCCAATGGAAGCCTTTTTTGCCACTCCAAAATATGGCTACATTCGAAGGTTGGTGTTGGCCATTTCATTCTCCTGACTACTCACTTGGGTGCTTTTTTGTTAAGAGATTACTAATCTTAAATGAGGATGTGTTTTCACTCCCTCCCACTTTGCAAATCTTGGACATGTACACCTGTATAGTGTTGTCCTGACAATGTGTGTTGCTCTTCACATCGGTTTGAGATTTGGTTCTACTCAATAGAGATTGTATCTAAAAACCCATATTTTGGGATCAACTTTGTTTTGCTACGCATGCTCAAAGAATGATGCTCTCTATACTTTTATTTCATGTGCTTGAAAGCTCTATGAGTTCTTCACAACTTAGGAATAGTCAAATACAAGTCATCAATATTTCACTCTTCAGTCATAATACTTTCTCTCGTGCGCCACCAAAGTTTGAATGAAAGATTATGAAACTAAAGATAATCATTAACCATGATCTTGAGGTTTTCACAGGTTTTAATGTGTTAGAATAAAAACTTCTCCCTTGAAGACATCTTAATTCTTTCTCTTGTGAATGACCATATGATTGGGAGTGTCATTGAAACTTTGAATTTGTAGATGATGCACTTCAGGGCTTGGAGGCATTAAGCATCTTTCAAACCTTGGGATGTCATATTTGGTGTCCATAGTGTTGTGAGGGTAATGGACACAAGCATGTTAAACAGAGTGTTGTAATCCACTGTCGGTATGCATTGGAAGTCTTGTTTCAGGGTTGTATGGTCAAAATGTTGGAGCTTTCAGGAATTCATAACTTTAAGAAACATGCTAAAAATATGAGCTAAACCTTTCCATTTCAGGATGGCCTTGCTCCTATTTGGGCTGCAAATATTTTGGTCTTGGTTTTTGTGACTGTCCTTCAGGGGTGTCAAAGTTGTAGGCTTTATCATTCATAAGGATCATTACATGAGCTTCCACTTGGATGCTGGCACACATGGAGATTTGTACCTGAGAAACGCATCTTCCAACATGCTTCAAGATCTGCTCTGTCATAACCTTTCAAAGAGGATAAATAATGTTTTGAAATATGGACAAAGCACTAATGAGGTACTTATTTTTGGTTTGGATGTTTGAGATTGTAATAGTTGGGTGACATAATAGAATGCATGAAGACATATTCCTTGTAGAATCCAAACTTCTTGACTTTTCGATGGTGTGGCAACTCCAGGATCTGAGTTGTGAAAAAGCTAGTTCATGGTGTGTTTCTTACTGTTGCAGGCGTTCAGTTGAGCTCTAGGATCTCTTTTTTTTGCAATTGTTCCAATTTAAAAAAGATTATGTTTGTAGCATATACATAAACTTTGAGCTCATGAACTTGGTTTCCTCAATGATGTTTTGTATGACCTGGAATTAGGGAAAGTTCAGAAATAGCTGCACCTTGTGAGGGGTTGTCTTTGGATTATTTTTCACTTAAAAGATTACTCTGACTCTAGATGGCCTTTCCATACTTATGTCCAAAAAGGATTCCTCCCGAATTGGACCACATTTTAGTTGTTTGTTTGTATACTCAGGCCTTGATCAAATAATTATATTTCTACTATCTTATGCTGATGACTCCTCTGGTTGATCTTGTTACTCTGGTATTCTCATGATCACATGAACATATGCAGGTCAATCATCAGATGCATGACAAGAGCAATGTTTATCTCATGCTTTTGTTATTTTTGAGCTAACACAAGTAGGATTGTTAGCATGGAAAAGAATCAAAAGAATGTTTGGATGTCAAGGAATGAGAGATTGTTTTTTGCCAGGGAAGTTATTCTCTGGTTTTCCAATAATGCATCACAGACTTACACAAAATTCCAGCATTGATTCTTTCATGGCTCCTATAAGATGATTTGCAGGAATAGCTTTGGATAAAACTGTTTACATTTCATAAATGCTTGAAGAGTGATAAGAATGCTGGTCACACCACTTAGGGCCCTCTTGAGCTTAGTTGTTGCACTATTGCTTTAATCAAGTTTTGAATGCATACCACTCAATTAGCAACTTTGCTGATATAAGCATAGTCTAAAATGATGGCAGGAACATAAGTTAATCATGACACCACATTCATCTCATTCTATACAATGCAATATGTCACACACTCATTTGGGGATAGCATATGTAAGAATGAAGATATAAGGGATATATAGGTTCTTGAGATGATCTTTGCTCTTTCGTTGTACTCCTTGGATTGCAGGAACAATAATGTTTTCAGGACTTCTCTCCAGAAGAAAGGTCTTGCAGAAGAGGAGGATGCCCCTGAAGTGGAAACTAAACATGGACTTACATTTTGTGGTTGCTTCTTTTCAAATTCAGTCTACTTGTTGTGTATGTTTAAATTTCAGGTATTGGAGCTTTGAAGAGATGACACACTGGAGGAATGCAGGGCTGACTGCCCCCCAAGGGGATTGTGTCGCTCAGCAATATGAAGTTGCAGACTTGAAGACTGACGACTTGCTGATTTGAACAGTTGCAGAGTAGCTGAGCGGAAGACTCAAAGCTTGGACCAGTCCAGCAATATATGCGTATCATTTCTCAGCTTTGTCGAGGGCGACAAAGTCTAGGAGGAGGAGGGTGTTGCTACAAGGGTTGCCCATATTTTTCTCATGCTATGGCATCCTTTAGCCCTTATGAAAAAAACCATTTTTTGTAAATTAGGAGATGTCCATGTGAACACTCTCCTAAATCCACTTTTTGATAATTCCCCTAAGTCTAAGGTATGTAAGCCTTCTCCATAAAGTAGCCTTTTGCAAATATACAAAAAATCCCACGTAGGAATTCTCCACGCGCCCACTCTCTCTCTAGGTGGTTATCTTTTGAAATTCCCAAATCACATAAAGATCCTCTTTTTGATTTAGCACATGTGGTCTTTTGACCACATGTTTTTATTCACATATGCTTCTCTTCTCTATATAAAGAAGAGCCTCATTTGTAAAGAGGGGAGGTCCCTTGGCCATGGCCTTGGCCTCCATTTTGGTAATGGAAGAAGGTGTCATTTGCTACTCTCCTGTTTTCTTGTGTGCAAGGCGATGATCTTGGTGTATGGATTTGCATGTGTGTGTGCATGGTTGGGAGGATGTTTCCCTTTGCTCCTTGTGACGTTGGCCATTGTTGCCATTGCTCCATGAGCGTGGGTGAACCTCTCCTCTCATTCTTTGCCCCAACTTGGAGAAACCTCTCACTTCCATGTGAGGCGGTTAGGGTTGTTGCTCCCCTATTCTCAACATTGCCACATCATCAAATCTCCCCCTCAAGCTCAGAGTGAGCTTGAATACAAAATGAAAGAAATACATATGTCCATAGAAGATGAAATAACATGAAATGAAATCTAAATATAAACTAAAGCTTTCTAACTCCTAAAGCTTCTCTGAAGTAGATGAACTTTTCTTTGGAAAGAGCTTTGGTGAAGATATCCGCCACTTGTTCTCTAGTGTTGATGTGAATCAGCTCCACTTCTCCTTCGATGACCTTGTCACGAACAAAGTGATAATGAACTTCGATGGTGCTTTGATCTCGCATGATAAACTGGATTCTTTGATAACATTATGTTGCTCACATTTTCACAATAGATGACTATCTTTCCATCGATGTAGACTCCCATGTCTTCGAGTAGGTACTTAATCCATGTTGTTTCACAAACGGCTTGTGTAATGCCTCTATATTCAGCTTCTGTACTTGACAAAGCGACAGTTGGTTGCTTCTTGCTACTCTAAGAAATGATTGCACTTCCAAGCAAAAATAAAAATCCACTCGTTGACCTTCGATCCATGATATTTCCTGCCCAATCGACATCCGTGTATGCATATATACATGGCTGAACTTTTCTCTCATAAAACAAGCCAAAATTGCATGATCCTTTTATATATCGCAATATGCATCGCACTGCATCCAAGTGCACACTACATGGTTTATGCATAAACTTACTTACCAAACCAACTGCAAAGCTCAAATCCGATTTTGTCTTTGTTACATAAATCAAACTTCCAAGCATTTTTCTATACATATTGGCATCATGCAAGTACTTCCCATCATCCATAAGCTTAACCTTAGCGTCAAGTGGCATATCAACTGGTTTGTAAGCACTCATACCAAATCTCTCAAGCATTTCAAGCCTATAATTACGTTGTATCATCCAAATTCCCTTTTTCATTGAAATTACTTCAATTCCCAAAAAGTATTTTAGCTCTCTCAAATCTGACATCAAAAATTCAGATTTTAGTTGCTTTTTCAAATCAGCAATCCTCTTCTCATCATTGCTAGTAATGATAAAATCATCGACATAAATCACTAATAGAATCATTTCACTTCCTTGATTCCATACAAACAGTGAATAGTAAGCCTTTGATTGCATAAATTTCAGATCCAACAACTTCTTAGTGAATTGTTCACACCATGCTCTTGGTGCTTGTTTCAATCCATAAAGCACTTTCTTAACATATTGAAATCTAATGGAGAATCTTTCTAGATTTTTTTATCCACGTTTTATATTCCTTTTGCTCTTCTGCATTCGGGTTCTCTGGCAACTCAGGACACTCGTCCTCTCCATTCACTAATCCCCAAAGACCCTTTCCCATTAAGAAATTTTTCATCCTATATGACCATATGTGATAATTATCTTTATTCAACTTATCATCAACTATTTGCGCAATGTTACCACCCATCCTTGCAATTTAAGCACTTCTCTATGCAATGGTAATCTTATGGCGAGGCTTAGAAAAAATTCGATAGCATTTCAACTGTTTTTCTAGATATATGCACAAAAAACTGAATGTTCACAAGTAATCTCAATGGTGTCCCTCTTGTTCTAAGCACTCCCTGCGTCTCTATGCACTTATATGCTCAATTTTTACCTCTTCGAAAAAATTTCGACAGAGTCTCCTTTATCCAAAGTATATATGAGCCAAATAAACTATAGTGAATCCACTCCAAAACCCAAACTCTAGGTAAAAGCATCAATGACAACACATAATTTAAGCAAACAATCTATGATGAGAGGCCTCGACATCATACATTCATCCCGTGATCGATACACGAGAGCTTTGGACTGTTTTTTCTTTGGCCTTCCACCTATATCACTAGTGTATCTCCAAGCATGACAATACCCCAGTTAAAAACCTTATCACGTCCCTCAGTTTTTGTTTAAAAACAATGGTTTTTTGGTAGGGTTATAAACTTCACAAAGCGTGTGAGTTGTCCATATTAAGAAGCCGCAAAATGCTTACATTCGTCTCACAGCGTGTGAGTATTGTCCATTCACGGATCCACAAGAGTATACATGACGTCGCCTGCCACATGCAATCGAAAGGGAAAACTGAAATCAAATGTGTACTTGAGATGAATACATAAGTTCTCTTAATAATTCCGGACTTTCATTAATTTAAGAGCCTCACTTGTTTACAACCTTGACACTTCTGTTTGTGAAAAAGGTTATGGATCGACGAAGGTGAAGATCTCTAACATAAAGTCTTTATTCTCTTCGTATAATCATGCTGATCACTTCCCCTTAGCAATATGAACATATTCGTTCTTGCATACCGTTTACTATGGATGAACTCTTCAAGTTCTGATGACTCTGCAGCTAATTCGATGAAGATACTTCTAAAAGAGATCAACTACAAGGGTGAACATACTGTGATACTCTCAAGGAACTGTGCATTATTTCAACCTTCGAGCTTCAGAAATATGCATCAGCCAACGATCTATGGTCTCCCATTACTGTCAACCTCTATGATGTAACACGCTGGTTGCCCTGCACATCGCTCTCGTTAAGGTCGGCCTTGATTGACAGTTCAAGATATGAAGTCCTCGTTCTGTTGCGGTCCTTTCGTCATCCCTTCACTCTTCTGCTGGCACGTTTAACCATGAATGTGTTTGATGCTCAGCTCTGATACCAGCTTGTGTGTGTGTGTGCACAGCTATGATGCAGCCATACTTCACAGAAAACAAGACGAGAGGGAGCGAGAAAATCGGATAAGGTTTCACGCTCGTGGCGGTGGAAGTTTGGAATACATTCATGTTACAGAGTCGTTTTTGTTTTTTTTACATACTTAATGTTGCCACGTCATCAATTTTCCACAAGGTTTCACTTATGATCGCATTCCAAAGAGTTGCAAAATAGTCGATGGTTGCACCAACCAAAGTTGGTCTCCAATCAATTGGAATGCTCGCCATTCTTATTGATATGGGCCATCACATTGCTCATAACAGTGGATATCATGTTTATAAACATAGGTTCATATTCTTGTGTTTGAGGGATTGCAAAATGAAGTCCCACTCAAGTCTGACATAGGCGTTCTTGCACGCTCTTCACAAAGAGTGTGCTTAACCCGAGAGCTTCTTGTCAAACTAGATTAATATATCCAACAAGGGAGTGCTTGAAAGTCTTGAAGAATTCATGAATGATTCCATAAAAATAGAGTATTTCCCTGAAGGAAGGGTATCAATAGCTTCCTTGAGCTCAGCATGCATCAAAGGGTTATCCAACCACTGCAGAAAATCATGCGAGATTTTGTTGGTGTGGTGCCAAACACTTTCTTTTGACAAAAGTACTTTAAAATAAAACAAAGAGAAAATTAATAAAGGAGAGAAAAAATTAATATGAAACCCACTTGTTTTTCAACTTCTTGTTTGATGGAACAAACATGCTATGATACCTAAAAAATAAATAAAAATAAAAATAAAAAAGTCCCTTCATATGAAACTCACTTATTTTTCAGCTTGTTGTTTAATGGAACAAAAATGCTATGGTACCTAAAAAAGAAGTTTTCTTACCCCGAGGCTCTAGCACTTCTCTAGTCTCGATTCGTGCTACTAATCTATGCATACAACGTATGGTACCTAAAAAAGAAGTTTTCTTGCCCCGAGGCTCTAGCACTTCTCTCGATTCGTACTACTAATCTATACATACAACGTATACGAAGAATCTCGTCTTTCCGGTCGACCAAAGAGAGCGTGATGACATCGTCATGAGATTCCTACTCACGCACAACTTTTCAGTGCGCTTTCGTTTTTTATTTACAATTAAAAAAAAAAACCAACAGGAATAAAGAGAGAGGAAAGAGAAAAGGCAACTCAGGATTCTCTCTCTAGCATGGAGCCGAAACGTAGACAGAGAGAGAGCTTGAAGACTCGTTTAGTGGAGCAATTGATTGTCATAGAGATGAATGACCATACGTGAGATGCTTACTTCAATGAATTTATTGTTTGAGGGGCGTGTGTATTTATATGCATGTGTGTATGTATATGCATATGTGTGTGTATATATGTATGCATATATGTATGCATATGTGTGTGTACATATATGTATGCATATGTGTGTATACATATGTGAGTGTGTATGTATATGTGCGTGTGTATGTAATATGCATGTGTGTATGTATGTGTGTGTACATGCATGTGTGTATGTATGCATATGCATGTGTGTATGTATACATGTGTATGTATGTACATGTGTACATGCGAATGTGTGTGTATGTATGTATGCATATGCATGTGTGTATGTATATGCATGTGTATGTATGTATGTATATGCATATGCATGTGTGTATGTATATGCATGTGTATGTATGTATGCATATGCATGTGTGTATGTATATGCATATGTGTGTGTATGTATGTATGAAGATGGATGTGTGTATGCACATATGTGTGTGTATACATGTGAGTGTGTATGTATATGAGCATGTGTATGTAATATGCACGTGTGTATGTATGCATGTGTGTGTGTACATGCAAATGTGTGTATGTATGTATGCATATGCATGCGTATGTATACATGTGTGTGTGTTTATGTGTTTATGCATATGTGTGTGTATGTATGTATATATGTGCGTGTGTATGTAATATGCATGCCTATATATATGTATGTGTGTGTACATGCATATGTGTGTGTATGTATGTATGAATATGCGTGTGTGTATGCACATATGTGTGTGTATACATATGTGAGTGTGTATGTATATGTGCGTGTGTATGTAATATGCATGTGTGTATGTATGTATGTGTGTGTATGTACATGCAAATGTGTGTGTATGTATGTATGCATATGCATGTGTGTATGTATACATGTGTGTGTGTTTATGTGTTTATGCATATGTATGTGTATGTATGCATGTGTGTATATATACATGTGTGTGTGTTTATGTGTTTATGCATGTGTGTGTGTATGCATGCATGTGCATCTGTGTGTAATATGCATGTGTGTGTACATGCATATGTGTGTGTATGTATGTATGCATATGCACATATGTGTGTGTATACATATGTGAGTGTGTATGTATATGTATATGTCTCTCTCTCTCTCTTTCTCACTCTATGTCAATCGAAAACAAACAATCACTTACATCGATGTAATTGTTTGGATCGTTGTCATCAAAGTCCACTTAATGTGTCGAATTCCAAAGAACTGATGCCAAAAAGCTCTTGCAAAACTAAAGAGAAGAGAAATTAGAAAAGAGAAAACACAAAGAAAGAGAAAAGGTGTGACAGTATGTCTGATACTTACCAAAATTTCAGATGTAGAGAAATAGAGAGGTGTGTGTAGAGAGAGCGAGAGAGAGAAAGAGAGAGATGTGTGTACACAATATCCTCAGAATGTAGTTCGAGTGTGCAAACTCGACAGTAGCAGACTTTGGTTCAAAATGCAAGCAAATGTCAAATTTTTGCTCTTGGATCCAATTAAAACATTGTGTCACTATGAGCGCCGGTATGAGCATCGGTATAAGTGTCGATTACTTCCAGTAAATTACCGATGCTTATATCGACACTCATACCGATGCTCATACCACCACCGCTAGTTTTCGATGCATATACCGACTATTTATTTTCAACAACTATACCGATGATTAAATACCGTCGGTATTCCATCCATGGTTTTTCAACCATTTTCAATGGTCATACCGATGCCAAGGCATGAGCGTCAGTATGGACAACGTCGGTATGCCCTTCATATGTTGTAGTGAATTGGAGAAAAGTTAGAGCAAGAAATCCTTTGATTCTAAAGTGACAACTCACCTTTTGGATTTCATATGGGTCGAGCAATTGAAAGACAAAGCCACATTATCTAGAGAGGAGTATAAGCCCATATTTGGGGTAGATGGTACTTAAGAAATGAAAGAAGAAGCTAAAAGACAATGAGTGGAGACATTGGCAAAATCCTAAAACTATGGAAACTCAAGGCCACTGAGTTACCATGATGTAGTTCAATCGATTCAATGGCAGCGTGTATGATAAATTAGATGTCCACATCAGGTTATTTGATATGCAGTATGATTTATTAGAAGGTGGGGAGGATGATGCCCAAAAATGTTAAGCCTTTCTAGCTTCATTGGGTGGTGAAGTTGTTAAGAGCTTGATAGATTTTTCTTCTAATCATTTCACTACTTATGATGCCTTGCACAATGATTTTTATGCATATAAAAAAAAACAAGAAGTTAAGCCTTACCCTACTCTCCCAGACTTGTATTAGTTAAAAGAAAAGTACAAGTGAAGGGGACTAGTGCCCACGGGATCTCCCAAATCCCATAGAGCAGGGGAAGCTTTTACAGAGTTTAGATGACATTACAAAGAAGGTTGATCACCCTTTCATCACCCTCATGTGGGGCCCACTTGGGCTTAAGCTTGTTCTTGATCAGAAGCAGCACTTGATGATGCCTGAAGGGGGGGGGGATTTCTTACAGTTGGCAATTCTTTTGCCGAGGAGGAACAACGAGTTCTCAATTGACCACTCTTTGGGGGAGTCGCCAAAGCTATAAGCATAGATTTCCCGCTAGATCTTCCATAGGACCTCCCCTCTTATGGCGTTCCAGAGAATCGTGGAGCAGCCGATGTCTTCTCCTAGCAGAGCTTATTTCCTACTCATATGTTTCTGAAATCTAATTTTCTTTCCGACAATTTGCCAGAGCTTGTTGGAGTTGGCACAATTAAAGAAGATGTGAGAAACATCTTCTATGGTATGCAAATTTTGGAAGGCCAATATGAGAGTTCAATTATTCATTACTCTATAGTATATGGTCCATCAACCTACCCTGTTTTATATATGCATGGTTGATGAGTCTCAAGTTTAGCCTATTGGTCTTATCAAATACATCCCTATCCAAATTCAGGATGTGACATTCCATATTACTTTTGCTGTAATTGAATTGTTGGGGAAATGAGATGGTTATGACTTGATGTTGGGTCATCCTTGGCTCAAGCATGCTAAGGTGGAGCAGAATTGGGGACTCTGAGTAGTCACTTTCTAGAAGGTTCACAAGGAGTATTCATTCACATTGGACAATCTTCAAAAAGATAGGGTTTGGTTAGATTGCACCACGAACTCAAGGCCTTCTCAAATTTTCACAATACCAAACCATTTTTGGTCCTCATCGAGCCACCCTCATGCCTTAGTTGATTTGTGATTGGCTAGGGCTTCGACTATATAGCCTTATAGGTAGTTTGAAGCATACTGATAGGTTTCCCATTTCCTATTATGTTCTCGCTATACTTTTTTATAAATAAGCTTCATAATACTTTCGTTTAGAGACTTCAAGAGTGCACGTAACCCGAGATCTTATTGTCAAACTAGATTAATATATCCAACAAGGGATTGCTTGAAGGTCTTCAAGAATTCATGAATGATTCCATCAAAATGTAGTATTTCCCTGAAGGAAGGGTATCAATACCTTCCTTGAGCTCAACACGCATCAAAGGATTGTCGAGGCACTATAGAAAATCATGCGAGGTTTTGTTGGCGTGGTGCCAAACACTTTCTTTTGACAAAAGTACTTAAAAATAAAACAAAGAGAAAATAAAAAAAAGTGAAAGAAAAAATTTATAACCTTTTATTCCCTTCATATGAAACCCATATGAAACCCACTTGTTTTTGAGCTTGTTGTTTCGTGGAACAAACATGTTATGGTACCTAAAAAGGAAGTTTGCTTACCTCGAGGCTTTAGCACTTCTCTAGTCTATACATGCAAATAGAGAGGTAGAGACGTGGAACCTCTTCTTTCCCGTCGTCTAAAGAGAGCGTGACGACATCGTCATGAGATTCCTACTCACGCACAACTTTTCATGTGTGCATTCGTTTTCTATTTACAATTAGAAAAAAAGATAAAAAAACCAAGAGGAATAAAGAGAGAGAGAGGAAAGAGAGAAGGCAACTCAGGATTCTCTCCGTTTTCCCCTCTCTCTCTAGCATGGATCCGCAACGGGGAGAGAGAGAGAGAGAGAGAGAGAGAGAGAACTTGAAGACTTCTTTAGTGGAGCAACTGATTGTCATAAGAGGAATGACCAGATTGTCATAGAGATGAATGACCATATGTGGTAGTTTGAAAGACCATTGTAATTCTTTCCACAATCAATCAATTACTATGTTTCCAATGACATTCTTTCTTACTGTTTATTGTTCGGTTAATGTCTAATCTTATTGTGATTCTATTCTCTATTATTCTATTGATGATTTGAGAATAGAAACAATAGATTTTATCTATCCATAGTCAAAATTTCTCCGTTCCCCGAACACTCTATTTGCGTTGATGTTGATGTTGGGTGTAGATGATAAAGAATGTTGCGAGGAAAACAAGGCAATGGAGGCATATCATGCCAACACAATCGAGTACAAACACTTGAGGGCTATGATAGTCAGATTATGGGTAGGTGTGTGTTCTGAAGTGATTACTTTCATTACAAGAGAAGGGAATAGTTTGGTACTCCTAGTTATGCAACTCGTAGAGGTTTAAGTGGCATTTGAGGCTGCGAAGTTGCAAGCAAAAGGCATATGAGGCAGGTAGTTGGGCAAAGAATTGGAGAAAGGGTAGAGCAAGAAACCCTTTGATTTGGAAGCGAAAACGTACCTTTTGGGGAGAGGTCAATTATCTATTACTCTATAGTATATGGTCCATCAACCTGCCCCGTTTTATATATGCATGGTTGATGAGTCTCAAGTTCAGCCTATTGGGCTTATCAAATACATCCCTATTCATATTCAGGATGTGACATTCCATATTATTTTTGTTGTAATTGAATTGTTTAGGAAACTAGATGGTTATGACTTGATGTTGGGTCATCCTTGGCTCAAGCATGCTACGGTCGAGCAGAATTGGGGAATGTGAGTAGTCACTTTCTATAAGGGTCACAAGGAGCATTCAATCACATTGGATGATACACATACATTAAGGATCAATTATTGACTATAGAACCCCCACACATGTTGGAAGGCCTTGTCGATTTTGAAGAAGCTTAGTTTTTTGAAGCAAACAAAGATCTTTGGTCCCTAGGAATTATAGATATTTCAAAAGTTTTAGCTTAGTATCGTGGTTCTTATCCCTTCACCACTTCGCTCCAACTAGTGGGAGTGCTACATGATGAACTTTCCTTACCTATTGATGACCCTTTAGTACAAACCAATGTTTATGTACAAAAGGACCAGGTGGATCTCATTAATTTAGGTTTTGATATTAAACCACATATGGTAAAAGTCTATGTCCATTTGTCAGATATCAAGCATATCAGAGATTATTATCATATCAAGCATAAGTTCAATTCTCCTATTATTTTCCATCCAACTATTTAGTGGAAAGTACCAACAAAGTGTTGCTACTTATGTCGCAAAAGATGTTGCTCAACCATCTAGATAAGTTGGAATAGTGTTTACCCATGGTCCTCTCGGCCTATTGGAGATCTTATTACGTTTCCATAGGAAGTATTACGGTCTGCAATCAATGGGTCTAAGCTTCAACCTCACCATAGCTAATTGTTGTTCGAATACACACACACACACACACATATACATATACACACATATATATATATACATACATACATATATATATATATATATATATATATATATATATATATATATATATATATATATATATACATATTATAATAATAATAATAATAATAATAATAATAAATACGGACAAATGGCAATGATTTGATAAAGTACAGAATCTTGTATAAACACAATAAAAGGAATCCACTAGACTCCCCAAATTCAATGATCTGGTCAAGGATCCATGGAGTAACACTCAAGGTAGAGTACAAATGCCTTCATTCCCCTACACTTCTCACATTTATCCATGTGTCATGAAAGATTTTAAGGTCTTTGCAAATTATATTGCTGATACGACAAGAAAGTTAGTAGTATGCTCCCCAGAGCTTGAAACGGATGAAGGAAGTTCTAAGCAGTGGGAGCAATCTCATCAATTTTTACGAACAGATAAAAATGAATGACTAGAGAATCGAATCCAAGAGCTCGAACATAGTATAGTTGGGAGGGTAGACATTTCCTAGGAGCAAGTTCAAGTGATGGAGTAAGCTCTAGTAAATCTAGAAAATAGGCTAGAAGAGAGTGAGCATGAGTAGGAGATCTTGTAGGGCCAGCTCTTGAGCATAAAATTCTACCCATAGAAAGATGTGAATAAGTTCCAAGAAGATCAGATTTCGTTGAATCCGAGAACTACTTCATTGACCAAAAAATTGGAGTTCGTTGTTGTAAAGTTAAAACAAGTAAAATTTATGCTGCCCCCCATGTTGTGCAAGTGGTGCTTTAGTGGTAGAGAAGACATGGGTCACCTTTTCTTTTATTGTCCTAATAACACCTAGACTTGGTAGTGCCTTAGTGAGCTCCTGATGTTGCCTCATCAAGCTAATTCAAAGCATGTTATGCTAGGGGAATCTATTTGACTGCTCATCTTGTTTGTGGAATGCATAGTGGGGTGGGGTGTTGTAGAGTAAAGGAGTACAAAAAGAGAGCCCCAAAAATCTTCAAATTATGGGCATAGATTTTCTTTTTCAAACTTATATGAAAACTTCATGAGCCATGTAAATGCACTAGAGGAGTCCTCTAGATGCATAAACCGCAATTATTGTAACATAATTCTTGTAACATAGTAGGAGATTAGTGTTCTATAATAAAAGTGCCTATCTCTGGTGTGAAAAGACCAATTTTAGGGCACACGTATATAAGTCACTTGGTAACTTTTGTAAAGAACATTTTGCCATTGTGAGAATTGAAGCTAATTTTCGAATTTGCCTCTTTTGCTGCTGATTATCTTCTTCTCCAAGAGCTTTTGTGTGTGTTTGATGCTTGAAATGTGTGTGTAGGACTGTTGTCTACCCATTCCCATTGCTTTTGAACTACTGTAGTGCAAGTGTGAGGCTTGAGGCGTTGTGGAGTAGGTGTTGGTGTTTCTTGCCATTCACTATTTTGCTCATAACTTGAAGTATGTTTGTCAGATTTGATTGAGAATATTGCCATTAGATGTGTCTCAGAGAGCTTCAAAAGAAACCTATTATTGACCATATTCGGAGTTCTGAGCTGAGAGAAAGTTTGAATTTGTGCTTACTGCTGTGAATGGTCTTCATACACTTGGTATGTCTAATCTCTCGGATTGATAATTCAACATGTGGGGCGATTGAGGTATAGTCTCATCGACACAAGTCCCTAAGGCATCACGACTTAGGTACACACATTTTTGGCACCACTGTCGGGGATTAGCCCAATCAAGGTGCCTTCCTGATGGTTATAGCTATGGAGTGAAGGAGTCATACTTGTAGAGGTGAATTCAACTAGTGGCAAGTCATAAGATATTTCAGCACTTGTTACTTCACACTTTAGGGGTGTGTGTAATGAGTTTTTAGGTTTACGTTTAGGAGTGAGGGAGTGAGGAAGAGCTAGGGTTTAGGGAAGAGAGAGAGGTAGTGTTAGGATAGATAAATTTCTACCAAGAAATTCAAAAAGAAAAAGAAGAAGAAAAAAATAGTCCAGTTCAGTTCAAGCACTTGGTCAGCCAAGGCCATAAAACCCAAAAAATACTCATTTCTCAGTCGCTTGTCTTGAGCAAGTATCATGGAGAATAATGATTGGTATCGCAAAGATCATATCGTTGAGAGCTCACAGAGAAAAGAGGTGCCAAGGACAAGACTAAGGAAACACAATCTTAAAGGTGAGAACTTGAGTCGTGTAAATTTGAAATACAAAAACACATTCACAGATGTGACTGAACACATATGCGATATCACGGGGTAGGACAAAAGGGTTGGGCTGAGTTTTTGGTGTTCTACAATGAGTTAGAAGGGAAGAGGAGAGAGAGATACACACTTTGCACAAAAAGTTTTTAGATTTAGACCACATTTGGCTACAATATCGCGATCGATTGAGTTTTGGTATCGCGATACCAAAATTCCCTAGTATCGTGATACTCATCGAAGTATCGTATCGTGGGTGCCTCCCTTGAGGTATCGCGATACCGTCATGGTATCGTGTATCGTCATGTTGAGGTATCGTGATCGCGATTCTTAAGTGGTATCGTATCATCTCTCTTGTGGTATCATCAAAAGTGAAGTATCGTCTGGATAGAGGTATCGTATCACGTAGAACTTGGTATCATATCATGCTTGGATTTTTGTGGTATTGTATCATCCTTGTAGCACTATCATAACACTTCGACGGTATCGTATCTTGACACAACTGAGGTATCGTACCTTGAGCAGATCCAGTATCGTATTGCCATAACCAAAGTGTCATGTCGTGGAAGTGGTATCACCTTGGCAATATTGTATCACCTTGTTCAGTAGTGTCATATCATGAGAAATCAAAGTATCATATCATGTCCACTACTGGTATCATATCGTTGTGACAACAAGATCGTATCATCAGAGAGGTATCATCTAGAGTGGTATCGTATTGGGTAAAATTGAAGTATCATATCGTTTAAGTGGTATCGTATCGTGCCTATCTAGTATCATATCGCCCATCACCGGTATCATCCAGAGCAACCCAGGCAGACTGGAATTAAACTATGAGGAATCTAAGATAAAACTAAGGGAAAGAAGAGGGAAGAAATAGACCTTAAAGGTGAATGAACTTAAGATCAGGATGGGTGCTAAGTAGTCAGAGAAGTGTCATTTCATTAGTAGGAAGTGCATCCCAAGAAATCCATCACTCGATCTACTCAGATACATCAAGTGGCTCAAAAGAGAAACTACCCATGGCCTCAGAGGACATGCACAGTTTAGTTCCAAGGGAGGGCTTTATGTCCACCATAGAGGGAGAATACCGGACCTCTTTGTAGTATGTGTGCACTAATTGACAGGGAGTCCCTATTTACCTTGATTGCATAAATAGGTCGGTAATGAAAATCGTAAACTCTACGGATTTAGAAATAGTTCCAAGACCCATCGTCAAGTATGAGGGAGGAGCGTATATGGACAAAATGGGTCATATATATGTAGTGATTGAAAATCCTGACCAGATCAATGATAGAGGGGAACTAGAAGGACAAGGAGTTTTAGGAAGACCTCCCAATGGAGACACTATGACTACCCCTAGGGGCAAGTCCGTAGTGACTCAAGTCTTGAGAGGGGACCTAAGGATGACTATCTGTCGGATGTGAATTTGATCCATGGGTTAGAACTACTTTTACAAACTGACTTGCCTACACGAGGAGAAGAAGTAAGCCCACTAACTATATATGAGCTGAATGCACATTTTTTTATACATCATGAATAGAACTCTCACTATTGTTGTACATCAAGTTACACTTGAAGAAAAGTTTAGAGGTAAAAAGCCAAAATTATTGCATTAGAAAGTATTCAATTATTTTTCATATGTACATGTTCCCAATGATTTGAGGACAAAACTTGATCCAAAAGTAAAAAATTATATCTACATTGGGTATTCCCTTGAGCAAAAGGGATACAAATGTTACAATCCACTCACATAACAAGTGAAGGTAAGCAGAGATGTGGTGTTTGATGAAATGTAAAGCTTCTATGTTGATTCCAAAGAGGGACTTAATCTTGAGTCAAATGAGAAAGGAAATGTTGAAAACTAAAGTGTAGAATTTCAAGTTCTAAGTGGACGTGATATGTCACCTAGAAATAGTTCCAACTCAAACCCATGGACTAGAAGATTGCATGGAAATTTTAGACCATCAAACTCATAAACTACATCCAAGAAAGGTAAAGAAAAGATTTCTACTCATAATAAAACATCTACAAGTTTTGAAGACATAGATGGAGAATCAAGTAGTTGAGAGAAGATTCTTGATGAGGAACTTGGATTGCCCTCTATAAAGACTCCAAGATTTAGAAAGGCATATTCAAATGGTACAACAAGAAGAAGTGACGCTTGACCAAGAAGATCTTGAAGGATGTGGGATTTAGTGCAATGATTAACATATGATAGCTGCATGGCTCATCATTGTGCCTACATGAACAAGGTAATACAAGATGTTGAACCTTCTGGTTTTGAAGCTGCAATTGGAAATGTGGATTGGCAGAAACCTATGGATGAGGAGATGGCTCCATTTATGGAACTGAAACATGGAAGTTGGCTCCATTGTTGGAAGGAAAAAAATGCATAGGCTACAAGTGGGTTTACAAGGTAAAGCATAATGTTGATGGTAGCATAAGTAGGTATAAAGCTCGATTGGCAGAAAAAGTATATGCAAAAACATATGGCATTGATTATGAGGAAAATTTTAGCCTTGTAGCTAAAATGGCCACTCTTAGAGCACCTGGTGCATTGGCTACAACAAAAGGATGGAATTTGCATCACATGGATTTGAAGAATGGTTTCTCACATGATGAGTTGCATGGAGATGTGTACATAAACCATCCACAAGGTTATGAGGATTCAAAGCATTCAGAATATGTTTCTAGGTTGAAAAAGGCATTGTATGGCTTCAACAAGCCACTAATGCTTGGAATGTAAGGACTGGAGATTATTTAATCTCCATTGGATTTTGTATCTTTGATGTAGACCACTCATTATACAAAAGCTAGGGTGATGATGTCATCAAGATTGTGGCTATTTATGATGATGAATTGATTGTAGGTGGTGATAATGAAGAAAGTGGTAAAGAGATAAAGCAACTCCTTATGCAAGAATTTGACGAGAAAGATCTTGGTGTGCTAGCTATTTTTTGGGCATTGACTTTACACATAAAAAATAGGTATATGATTGCTCAACGGAAATATGCCTTGAGTATGCTACAAAAGTATGGTATGGTTGATTGTAAGCCAATTTCTATGCCTCTAGATCAGAATTTAAAGTTGGATACTACATCAGGTGAAGCACTAGAAAATGCTACTATTTATAAGAAAATTATGGGAAGTTTGATACATCTCACAATTACAAGGCTTGACCTAAGCTACAATGCAAGACTTGAAAGTCAATTTATATAGGTTCATATAAAACCACATTTAGATGCTTTGAGATGTACTCTATGTTATGTGAGTGCTACTTTCGATTATACATTGTTTTATGAAGCACATGCAAAATTGCAAGTTCATGGATACATTAATGCAGATTTGGCTAGTAATGTTCTAGATAAAAGATCTACTAGTGGATTTCTATCCTCACGTGGAAGTGTTTTTGTTACATGGAGTAGTAAGAAGAAACCTAGTGTTGCTTTGTCACATACAGAGGCTCAGTATAGAGGTGCTATAATGGCAGCATGTGAAGCATCATGGCTAGAGATGCTACTTGCAAATTTAGGTGTGGAAGTGTGAAAGCCTATCATCATTTATTGGGACAATCTTAGTAGCATATAGTTAGCATGAAATCTTTTTCATCCTCCATGGATAGTGCAATGTTTCTTGTATGCTTGATAGGATGCAATGTATCATCGCTTGTCTCACCAAATCTAGGAACATGTAATCTTTGCAAACGACTAAACCATTCTCCATGGTTGATCATGTGATTATGAAGCACCTGAATCAACATACGAGACTTACCGTTTTATTTTGAAACATTACTAGACATTGTATTCATCATGTGATGTTGGACCATGAAAAGTTTCTCTGATTTGTTTGCACGTGTGGATGCATAATTTTTTAGTTGCTTTTTGCTATTTTCATTCTTCAACCTACAATCACGTTCAAAGTGACCAAGTTTACCACAATTCTAGAATCCCTTACCATCATTGTTTGAATCATCTCTTTGGAAATTTATGTGGCCTCTTTAGCTCCCCCAACCTCGAAATTGTCCTTTACCTCCTTCATTAATCTGTTGTTGACCTTGGTCCTTTTCCACTTGTGAAGCCTCTACCTCAGACTCTTCCTATGCCATAGTACAATGCCTTCTTAGAACTATCTTTTTCTTCGGAGTTTGATTCTTCATCAAGGTTCTTTTATTCAATCATCAACATGGACATAAGATCAACAAAATTTGGAATATTCTCCTTAGTCTAAATAGACTTCTCAACTATTTATATGCATTTCCTAAACCATGAAGGCACACTTCAACCTTATCATCATCATCATCTACATTGACACAAATAGATGCAAGTGACTCACATATGCTTTTGATTTATAAGTTGTAGTCACTTACTGATATGCTCTTTTTGTTTAGTATATGTAGCTCAGTCTTGAGTTGCAATGTCCATGCCTTTGTATTGGTCTCATACAATGTGACCAAACTGTTCCAAGCCTCTTCCAAAGTTTTGGCATCTTGTATGTGCCCAATCATGCTATCTTGTATGCTAACAAACAGTAAATGCATTACATTCTGCGATCCTTGATTCCACTCTGCATATCCTCTTAACTAGTCCAGAGTTTAACTCCTCTCTAGTAATTGTAGAGGGTTTTCATTGTCTCCTTCAAGGTACTTCCAATAGCCTTTTCCCATCAAGGAATTTTTCACTATGAATCTCAAAGCATGAAAATTATTCTTGTTCAACTAATCGCTATATGTTGAATCATTCCATCAACATTTTCCATTTATGTAGCAATTTGCAATACTTCAAAAACACTAGAAAAATACATGTTCTTGTATTAAACCTTCTTAATGAGCTCTCTATAGACACACTAGCTTTGATGCCATGCCAAAAGAAAGGAGATGCAAAAGAGAGCTCTCACACACTCTCTCACACAAAGAGAGGAGCACACACATATTGAGGCAAGGAAGAAAGATATTCCTTTACTTTGTCTATTGCAAAAAGAGAATGTAAAAGAATGATCTAATGCAACAATACAACTAGTACAATATATAAAGAAAAATACATAAAGAAAACCCTATGTATGTGAATGAGTAAGTTGGAAAGAAACAAATGTGTCAATTCTTGATAGATAAATTTGGTAAAGCTCATGAAAAGTGTCCCTAATATATATCAACATAACCACTATACATATTAGAGAGATGAAAAAGTGGTACATTTCATCCTCAATCATCACATGTTGAGCTTGATATCTTAACATATTCCTCCTCTTGATCCATCTTGCTTCTCTTTTTGGGGTTCCTGCCTTACAAGAAAGTCCACAATATTGTAACCCTCTAAGCCATAGTGAAAGCAAGAGCTTTGGCATGTTTTTAAAAATGATGACTATTTCAACTTCCAGAGATCAACTCGATCAAACAGTACAGGACACAACGATGATAAATCATCCGAATTCTACTACTCTTTAGGATTCTAGGCAAGTATTATGTAAATCTACAACTCAACTGCCTTTGGGAGATTTATTGAATTTACTGCCGACTTTAAAGTTGCATTATTTTCAGAAGTTGGAGTGACCCTCTCCCCATTGTAGTAAGAGTCTCAAGCCCCCTTTTAAACCTACATGGCTGATGAATCATGCGTACAACCAGTAGGTCTTCTAAAAGATATCCCTATGTGCATTCAAGATGCAACCTTTCATATTTCTTTTTAGTCATCGAATTATTATGGCAAAATGAGGATTATAACCTACTTTTGGATCATCCATGGTCAAGGCATGCAAAAGTGCAACAAGATTGGGGTTTTCAAGCTATCACTTTTTGTAAAGGACATAAGAAATTTTTATCTACATTGGATGATAAGCAAACGTGACCTAAGGATCAAAAACCAATATTGGCAGAACCTCCACACATGTTGGAAGGACTAGATGATGATGATTCTGAGAAACCTTATATGATTAAAATTTGTGATGAGTTACCATCTATATTCTAGGCTCAACTAATTTCCCTCTTGATCGAATTTGAAGATGTCTTTGCATGGGGTTATTCTAAAATGCAAGGACTAGACCCTCGTATTTGCTAGCATAAGTTTCAATTGAAACTAGATGCTTCACTAGTTATTCAACAACACTATTGTATGAATCTGATTTTTCTAAACCGGTCAAGGAAGAACTAGATAGGCTGATATGGCTAGTTTTGGATCCTTTTCCTTTACCCTTTTGGATGCTATGCTGGATGAAGTGGCTATAAGAGAAATGTATTCTTTTTTTGATGGATTAAGTGGTTACAATTAGGTTCAATGTCTAAATTAGATGTTCCAAAAATGGCTTTCATTACAAAGTGGAGAGTTTTTGCTTGCACAGTGTTGTGGTTTGGACTTTGGAATGCTCCTAGCACTTTCCAACACCATATGCATTAGAGTTTTGCTTCATACTTAGCAAGCTTTATGTGAGTGTTTATCAATGATTTTTGTGTTTCAAGAAATCAAGTTGATCATTTGCAGATTTAGGTCTCTCTTTTGCTTAGTCTCCAACAATTCACCTTTCCTTGAATCCTTCTTAATCTATCTTTGGTGTTTAATCTGGAAAGTTGCTAGGGCATGTTATTTCTAATGATGGTATTGCTTTGGACCCAAATGAGGTCAAGGTAGTACTACAAGCTTCTCCGTCGCGATCCTCCAAGGAAGTTTTCTGGGTTTTAGGAGAAATCCGATGGCACGACTGTAATTTGCATTATCTGGCCCACATTGGCATGCCTTTGAATAGCTTGGCTCATGTTAAACCAGCCAAACTTTAGTGGACTATGGAGTGTGATCTTGCTTTTAGATGACTTAAGCTTCTCCTTACTAAAGCACCCATACTGCAACCATCGGATTGGAATCATCCTTTCCATGTCTTTGTGGATGCTCTAGATATTGCTATTGGCTTAGTTTTGATGCAAAAAGCAAGCCATTCTTGGTTATGAACTATCTTCTATGCAAGTAGATGCAGAACACAATTATTTTATTACTAAAGGAAGTGTTTGGGCCTTATTTACTCTATCAAAAAAATTTGGCATGATTTATTGGGATGTTCATTTAATTTTCATGTAGACCATTCTTCCTTGCTTTACTTGGTGAAACAATAAAACTTAGTTGGCCATCTTGCACAACGGATACTACTATTTCAAGAATTTGATTTTTATGTTATCCAACAACTCGGTTCTTCACATGTGATTTCTGTTTTTTTATCTCGTTTAGATAATGGTGAACCTCCAATGGGTATTGATGATTCATTTTCCAATGCAGAGCTTTTTCAAGTCATTAAGGTTGATAAACCTACATTTGGTGTTCGTATTTGGTAAGGAAATGGTGTCTTTTTGGTTGTTGGAGTCCCTCCTGCCCATTTATGGCCTACAACTTGGAAAAAGCTTGCTTTGCATACCTGAAGATTTTTGTGGTTTTGGACCAACTCTATTTTTGAGATTTGATTGGTGTCTTGCTTTGATGTGTCCCTCTGCATGAAGTGCCTACAATCATTATGGAAGCACACAATGGTTCAACTAGCGAACATTTGGGTGTGGATCTCATAATTTGGAATATTTTGTCCAGTGGATTATGGTGGCCTATGATGCCGTGGGATGTTCATAATTATGTGTGGTTGTGTGACCCTTGTCAACAAACTGGGACCTTACAGAACACATAGATTCCCTATCCAACATGTTCTCCCTTTAGAACCATTTCAAAAATGGGGATTAGACTTTATTGGTCCCCCTAGAGCTCATGTTGGATAGGTGCTTTTCATATGCATTCCAAAATTGCTCTAGCTTCATTTTGGTTGGAAACATTGAGTGGTGAACTTCTCCGAACTCCAATCAATGGTTCCAAAATTTTGCCCTACCATATCTCTTGCTCCCAAGCCTAAGGGAGCCCCTAAAAGAAGAAAATTACATGCACATAATTCTAGTCAATAAATGTTCATCATGATGGTTCAACCTACCTCACATCGATGCCAAGTTAATTCATACTAGGTGGAAGCTCAAGGTATCATCACTAACCTTGATTACAGATATGGTATCTTACCCGTGGATCAAGAATGATCACTTCGCTTGCATGCTTGATCAATTCATTAGTCGTTATAAGCGAGTATTGTTGCGCTATAGAACTTTCTACTTTTTGAGTATTGCATTGTGATTACTATCTTATTCGACACAATGACGGCCATATTTATCCCCAAATAGCCAAAGTTCATAGACCTACACATGTTGGAGATTCTCCATTGCCTCCCTCAATTGATGTTGGAGTGGCCAGGGAACTTGTGGAGTACACCAAGGTCGATTGGATGCAATTGGCCATCCATCCCTTTGCATTGACATTCCTTGCCTAGATGAACAAGAAGATGGAGCACAAAGGCAAACATTTGGCCTTCTTCACGTTTCATATCAATGATGAAATGACAATGAGTTTGGATGTTGCCTACATTGCACAACAGCTGCGACTCAATAGCGGCAACATCATAGCTTTGTCAATACTAGTTTCTACTATGGGGATGGAGTGCATGTTTTCTAAACCTTGCTTCGAGGAATACAAATATGCCAGATTACTAGATAATTCACCATGGAAGCTTGGATTTGACTAGCGACCTAGCGCTTAACCTACAATCCAAGCTCTATGGTGTGTCACATACACTATACTCACTGTTGGTCAAAGCTAGTGAAGAAAGAGTGAAGGTAAATTGGGCAAAAGTATTTTGCTAGAAGTTGAAGATGGAAGTCTGACATCTCTGTCTAGTATCAAAGAAAGTTCAACCACAGGACATGAAGATAGATATTTTCTTCACTTTACTCATTCCACCTGTCAATCCCGATTTTTACACCACAAATCTTTGAATTCTTAATAGAATACATACCACACACATTCACCTATGCAAACAGATTAGGTCCCCCGGATTGGTAAATCCAAGGGGACATCTTCTAAAGGTGCTTTAATGTCTCCAACCTTAAATTATAAAATAAAAAATTCATGGGGAACTAACTCAGGCCGAGTCCAATTCCCTTTAATTGGGTGTTCCCTTCACACACTGAGGATGGTGCAGCTCGATTATTAGCACTCTGCTCTCTAGATCTGAAGAAGGAAGAAACGACATTGTGATGAGATGATACAAAGCTGCGGGAATTGAAAGTAGATTAATCTAGATTGACTTAGCAAAATAATGAATTATAGGAGAGTTTGGCAAGAAGAGCGAGTATTTCAGCTGAATAAGCTAGGGTTCCACTAGTGGAGATATCCAAGTTGTAATTCCTGTAACTCTTAGTCTTTCTGGGAAGTTAACCATTAATGTCCTATAACTGTTGTATGGAAGTTCTTTCTACATTGTCGCTAGATTGTGTGGTTGTATGGAACAGACTAGTACAATACAGGGTGTGTTTTGGTCTATCATCATCTTTGTGAGTATTTTGTTCTTGTTTGTCTAAGTTCAATTCTTGATTTCTCTCTAAATGTTTGCTGTAATCCATGGTTAGGGAACAGAAATGCACTGAGTTATTCTCAGTAATCCCAATCCCCAAAACTTTAGTTCTCTACAAAGTTAGAGTAGCAAATACAACCCATTCAATGGCATTGGGAGCCTTACATTTTTGTGGTTGAGCAATATCTACCTCCAAAATGTTGATTTGGCATTCATTTGGTAAAATATCCACTTTGTATGAGAAACAACCATTGCAAGTGTGAAAATAGTGGTCATTCTTGCAACTATAGAAAATGATTCTTGAAAATCAAAACCGTTACCTTGCAAAAATCCTTGTGCTACAAAATTTTCTTCGTATTTTTCAAGCTTCAATGAGCATTGAACTTTACCTTCTAGATACACTTGATTCCAAGTACCGTTTTCTTTGGTGGTCGATCCTAATGCCTTCAAGTTTCAGTCATCATGACGATATCGTACTCGACTTGCAAATGGTTCTTCTACATTGATTGGATCCCTTGCTTCTTTCATAGTCTTTTCTATAAAGGATATATTGACTATGAAAGTAGAATCCATTCCTTCTTTGAGGTCTGATTATTCTATCTAACTTCTTTTCAATAGTTGTACGCATATTATTATTTTCATTGTGGACCTACTACAACCATCATAGAAATGGGTTTCTTAGCTGAAAGCTATTAGGCCGATGAGATTTTTTCTTGCCATTTGATGATGATGATGCCTCCTCCTCTTTATAGATAGGGATGACTCTTGGGGCAAGTTCATAGTGGACCACTAATCTTGATGTCAAAGTGGAAGTATATGAATTTGCCTCTGCTATTGTATGTTATTTCTCCTAGCACGTCACATTTTTCTATCATCTTCTTTACCTCTAGATTATATAATCAATAAAACTTTTTTTCACTTGACTACAACCGTAGAATATACATTTAATACTTTTGGTTACAACTTGGTTCTCTTTTCATCTAGAAAATAAGAAACTGTTTGTTCTAGTATTTAGCTTCAATGCAAACAGATGGTTTAGGGAATGGGGAAATTCTCGTTACGGTTAGAAAAAATCTATTGTTTCAATTCCCAACTTATTAGCAGACTAATAAACAATACAATAACAATAACATCAAACATTAACTTAATAATCAGAATATCACTATGAACAAAATAATTGATTGATTTTGCAGAGAATTACAATGGTATTACAAAATACCGCATTGCTATTCTCTCTCTCTCTCTCTCTCTCTCCCTCCCTCCCTCCTAGCTCCGAAGTGTGAATATACATATAAAGATTGAGGAATTATGATTCTCTTAGGAATGTTAATAGACACTCCTTCTTGTAGAGGAACTACTATCAAAATCTAATAATCTAAAAGTTTATAATGGTCTAAATAAATATGGGAATATGACAAGAATTAGGTATTCTACACAGTAGCAACATAACATTGGCACACAGGATCAAACGAACCCACCATATGTATAAATCATCATCCATTTCAGATGGAGGATGCATGGCTCTATCCCAATCATAAAAAAATTCTTCAAAAATTTCTTTCAATTGTGGTGGTAGTAACTTCCACTACAACTTGGAAGTCTTCTTGGAAACTATTAGTAGGATGGCCCCATGTGTACCTAAGTCATGAAGCTTTAGGGACTTGTGTCGATGAGACTATACCTCAATTGCCCCACAAGTGCATATAGTGGTGGATTAATACATGTTTAATTATCAATCCGAGAGATTAGATGTACCAAGTGCATGAAGACATGTGTACACGCAATGGTAACTGAAGTATCAATGCTACAATGCATGTGACTTGTCTCAACTAGCTCTCCAACTCACTACTTCTCTGAAATGCACATCACAATACCATTTATAATAGTAATCACAAATTTGAACTTTTCTCTCATCTTAGAACTCTAAATATGTTAATAGTGGGTTTATTTTGGAGCTCTCAATGAGATGCATCTAATGGCAACATTTTTTGTCAAATCTGATAAACATTGTTCAAGTTATGAGCAAAATAGTGAATGGTGGGAACCACCAACACTTGCTCCACAACTCCTCAAGGCTCACACACGCACTAAAATAGTTCAAAAGCGATGGGAAGGGGTAGAAAACAGTCCTACACACACATTTCAAGCATCAAACACACACAAAAGCTCTTGGAGAAGAAGATAATCAGCAAGAAAGAGGCAAATTAAAAAATCAGCTTCAATTCTCACAATGGCAAAAATTTCTTTACAAAAGTCACCAAGTGACTTATATGCATGTGCCCTAGAATTGGTCCTTTCACACCAAAGACCGACACTTTTATTATAGAACACTAATTTCCTACTATGTTACAAGGATTATGTTACAATAATTGGGGTTTATGCATCTAGAGGACTCCTCTAATACATTTACATGGCTTCATGAAGTTTTCATATAAGTTTGAAGAAGAAAATTGATGCCCATACTTTGAAGATTTTTGGGGCTCCATTTTTGTACTCCTTTACTCTGTAACACTCTCCCCCTCTTTGTCTTTGTCGTCCCTTGAGAGGCTTTGCTTCTTGTTGGCGGCTTGCTTATAGTTCTTTCAATACACGCACCTAGTGGTCAAGGAAGCAGCTAAGACTATCAAAGAATTTGTTACCTTATCCGAGCCTTAGTCCTATGCTCTCTTTATCCCCTTGGTTTTCCTTACACTCATACATCTGGGTCCCTGTATTATTGTTGGTACTTGTTAAGCTTTTTCTCACCGCTCGCATCATTTGGTAAGCATTACATTTGTTTTTGTCTTTTGGTTGATGCTTCAAAGGTCTTGTCTTTAAATCTTCTTCTACATCCTTTGGGACCTGATGCATTTTTGTAGCCTATTCATTTCTTTCCACCACATGCACCTAGTGGCTAAGAGTGTGATTATCTTGGTCACCCTCTTCAACTTCTCAACCTCTTCCTTTTGGTCTTCGAATAATTCTTTATTCTCACACATCTAGCCCTGTTGTATTGCTTGTGTTACCACGCATGCCCAATGGTAAGTATTGCATCTCTTTTAGTGAGGGTGGTGCTTGAAAGGTCTTGTTGTAATTCTTTGTTTCCACTCTTCGGGACCTCCTTTCATGTTGTGGCCTGATGCATGCCCCTACGGGGCTTTAAGCAGAGGGTGGTTCTTTCTATTGAGCAATTTTTCTTTTTGATTTTTTTATTCTTCTTCTTCTTTTGCTTGATTCTCTTGTCTCTCCTTCCACACATCCCTCCTCCTGAACTCTGTCGTCCCCGACAGGTTTTTTCTAGCAACATGAGTATGTTTGAATGACTTTCTGCTCTCTTTGATTTAGCAGATTAGCTTCACATATCATTAGTTCTTTCCATTGTGCTGACTTTACTCCATCATATGGTGCTTAAACTCATAGGCCACCAATCTAGCATTTAAGTTGGAAGTCATTTTGACAAAAAATTTTGAGTCCATTTCAAAAAACCCTTAAAAAAATGCTTGTTTGAATGTCTACATATGCTAATTCGGTAAGAACATCAAGTGCAAGTATATAGCCATGATTGTAAGTCAGCTAGATATGGTAGACATATAAAAAATGAGGGTGTTTGTGCATTTATTAATACCAATAAAATTAAAAAATGTATATTGAGCATTGTGTACCTAATTCACGAGATCTTAGGGACTTGTGCCAAAGAGACTAAATCCCATTTGCCACACAAGTACGTATAGTGGTGGATTGACACATGCTTAATTATAAATCCGAAGAACCGACCTAACCAAGTGTATGAGGACGTGTGCACACGTGATGGAAAAATGAAGTGGTTCAGCTAAAATTCAAGAGAAAAGACTAACCTACCTCTTTAACTCACTTAATCTTTGAAAGTGTCTGCCGCGATACCACTTACAGTAGTAAACACAAATTCGACTGTTCACTCAAATCTGACAATGGGTCTTCAAGTTATGGCCAAAACAGTGAATGGCAGGAACCACTTTCACCCACTCCACAACTTGTACTTTGCTCACACACACACTACAGCAGTTCAAAAGTGATGGGGGGAGGTAGAAACAGTCTTACACACACATTCCAAGCTTCACACACACACAAAAAATCATAGAGAAGATGAAAATCTGCAGGAAAGAAACAAATTCAAAATTTTGGAGCTCTCCTTCTTCACAATGGAAAAAAGTCTTTACAAAGAGCCACCAAGTGACTTGTATACATGTGCCCTAAAAATTTTCCTTTCACACAAGTGATCGGCACTTTATTGGCTAGTCTCTAATTTCCTACTATTTTACAAAGAATATATTACAATGATTTGGGTTTATGCATCTAGAGGACTCCTATAGTGCATTTACATAGCTTTGAGGGAATTTTCTAGGATTTTGAAGAAGAAAAATATGCCCATTAATTTGAAATTTTGGGGCTCCTCTTTTTCTCTGCAACACTCTCCCCTCTTTGTCTCTCTCGTCCCTTGACAGGCTTATGCTTCTCGTTTGCAGCTTGTCTAAGGCTTCGAATACACGCACCCAGTGGTCGAAGGAGCGATAAGGATTGTCAGAGAATTTGTTACTTTATCTGAAATTAGTCCTTTGCTTCTATAATCCCCTTGGTATTCCATACATTCATAAATCTGGGTTGTTGCATTAAATCGGGCTGCCACGCATGCCATCAGTGGCTAAGAATGTGATGTTCTTAGTCACTCTCTTCAACTTTACAGCCTCTACCTTTTTCTAGCTTTTGGTCTTCTGATATGTCTTTGTCTTCACACATCTCACCCTGTTGTATTGCTTGGAGCCTGTCTACTACTTTCCTGTCGCACACCTCACTTTGTGGACCTCTACTCTGTTTTAAGTGAGCATTACGTTTTAAAGGTCCTTTTTCTGAATCTTCTTCGTCATCCTCTAGGACCTGATTTATTTCTTTCCACCGCACGCATCCAGTGGATGAGGAGGCAACTAGGACCTTCAGACAATTGGTTATCTTATCCGATGAAGAATCCTTCGTATGTTGTCTCTCTTTCCATCTTGTTTCGCTTCACTGCCTGCTCTTGGTGGATGAGAAAGCTATGTGCAACCTCCCATGAAATGTCCTATTTGTTATCTTTCTTTAATTCCACTCCTCAGGACCTAGTTCTTTAGTTTTGTCGCTTGATGCGTGCCCCTGTGGGGCTTTGGGCAGAGAGTTGTTCTTTTCCTTTATAAACTTCACTCCTTACTAAGCAGTTTTATTCTTTGATCTTCTTCTTCCTCTCTTTTTGCTTGATTCCCCTTCCACACGTCCCTCCTCCTGAACTCTGTCGTCCCCGACAGGCTTTTTGTGGTGACATGAGTATGTCTGGATTACATTTTGCTCTCGTTTATTAAGCAGATTGGCATGACATAACATGACTTCTTTCCATTGGTTGGACTTGACCTCGTCATCTCGTGCCTGTCTATGATCTGCAAAGAAACTTAACTCATAGGCCACCAGTCTTGCATTAAGATTCGAAGACATTTTTGCAAAAATTTATGAATCTAATTCAAAAAAGCCTCTGAAAAATGCCTCTTTAAAAGTCTGCATGTAAGTACTTGGCAAAAACATTAGCCTTGAGTATATAGCCATAAGCGTTAATCGGCTAGCTGTAGTTGATAGATAAAAAATGAGGGCATATGATCCTTGATTAATGCCGATGAAGTTCAAAAAAGTATATTGGGCATGTTGGAACACTTTGATGACCGTAAGTAACATACTCAAAATCTTATTAGTCATTTTGACAGCTAAATCTGGTACGGTTGCATATTGATCAATCCAAAATTCCATGGTTTCAACCATGTATTCTTCGGTCGGGTAGATAATCACGCGGTGGACTTGGCAGTAATGGATAGTTAAGCCACTGGTTATTTATGCTTCCCTAGCACTGTCCTTCCCAACATTGCATCCAGGAGTGTCTTCTGGGTACCGGGCACAAAGATGGATTTACTTGGAGTATATATGGAGATGATTCCCATTGTACCCGTAGCGTAGGGTTTTTCTATAAAAATTTCCTCCTCCATATAGGATCGACTTTGTCAAATTCCTCTTGTGTGTAGGTGAATGTTTGCATACTAAACTGGAGGTTGTTATCTGGCTCTTTATTTGTTGTGTTCTTTATGTACTGTCACGTTTGCTCTTAAAGTAAGCCATATGGTACATTGAAGGGTCTTATTACCTGGTCTAGATTTTTGCTTTCAATTTTTGCTTTCAATTTTTGCTTCCTTCATGACTTTGATTACTTGATCTTCAAAATCTTCCGTAAGCTGGGACACCAATAGTGCCCGCTCATGGTGGCTTAGTTCTGCAATATCCTGAGTATGTCCTTCAATGTTGGTCTCCATTTCCTCCCTTATCGGTGAATGATGTAAGGGGGGAGAAAGAGGACGTACCTCAGTCTCCTTAGTAGCTGTTGTGGAGGGTGGAACTATTGGTGTCCCCTCTGTGATCTGTTGTGCTAATTGACCTTGCAATTGTTTTATTAATTCATCTTTCTCTTTAATCTCTTCGGTGGCTTTCAAAATCGTTTCTTTGTTTTTGAGGAGCTCCTCTCCTATGACAACGAGTTGATCAACATCTTCTTTGCATTGTACTATATATCGATTTTTTGTTGCCTTCCAGTTCTTTCTTAGTTCCGCGGTGTCATCCATATACTTTTTCTCCCATTCTGCGATGATGGCTTCCTCCTGCTTAAGCTGATCTTCATACTATGCTATCCTTTCCTGCAATGCTTTTGTGTCTTTCTCTTTCACTTCAGGAGCTTCTATCAATTGATTGCATAATTGTGTTGTCATGAGATCCTTGTTCCTATTATGGAGATTATCTGCTTCGTCCATATATACTTTAATTTTTTATTCAAGAATTTTGCTTCTAGCATGCATTCGTGCCTTCTCGGCCTCGCTAGCTTCATATTTTCTCTGTAGTTCTTTCAATTGTTCCTTTAGCTTCTGTTTTTCCATTTCTAGTGAGTTGCATTGATGCTTGGTTTTGTGGATCTCTGCTTCTTTCTCTACTATTATGTTTTGTGCTTGACTTATTGGGAAGATAGTTTCTCACCTATTTCTAGAAATTGATTCTTTTCTCGCATCGCTTTGTCATAATCAGCATTAGCCTCAAGCATGAGTTGTTGAGTGTCCATAGCAGTCTGTATCATCTGTCGTACGACTGGCTAAAGCTGAGCGACATCCACATTTAACCATGTCTTGGGAATACTTGGAACTTCTCCTGTTCGCACATCCTTTCCTTGCTCCACGTGTATGGTCTCCTTATGTGGTTGCCTTATTTGGAGTTGTACTTCGTGTTTTTTTCTTTCTTCTTTCTTATTACTAGTTTTCGTGGCACTCCCTTGAAACGTGACATCCGTTGGAGATGGTTCTGCCACTACCCTTATTGGTGTAAAGGGTTCAGATTCTCAACTATATTTTCCACTTTTTCTTCCTTAGGGTTCTTGAATAGGACCTCTCTCGCAAGCACAGTCTCTTTTGAATATTAGATGCCTCATTCAATTTAATAACATGCACCCTTTCTTGGGAAGCTTCCTCCCTTGTCGTGTCTTTGCTGGAGTTTGTTGGCATTTGATCTGCCTTCATTCCTTCCATGTCTCCATCTTCGTTTACTTGATTTAACTCCTCCCATTGTCCATCACCCTTCGAATCACTTCAAATGTCTACATTCAACATGGAGGTTTCTGGTTCTTCTTGTGCCTCTGATGATGAGCTTGAGTTTATTAATCCCAATTCCCTATATCTGTGGACTTTGGTCAACCTCTTTCTTTGTTCCAAGTCTGGGTGTGCTTGTTGGTAGTGGTGCCCTTGCACTGGGAGGTTTATTTGTCCTTTGGTATACTGATGGGTAGCTTCCATTGCTCTTGTCAATTCTTCTTCTGTAATGGGTGGATTTTTTTCAAGTCGCATTCTTGGAAGTATGTGTGCCCTCTTTGTAGCTGGCACTTCTGATTCTGCTTGCATCATCTCCTTTAGCCTCTTGGTACCTCTCATTCTAGGTTGGGAGCTTGTTTCTTCCTCTTCTACAACCTTGACTCCTTTCTTCTTTCTGGTAACTGTAGCAATCTTTGCATATTTGGCCATTGCTTCAAATGACATCATCTCTTTTAAATGCTCTCTAATGCCCAAGGCATGATATATCAATATAGTCAAGGCAACACTTTCATTTAAAAACTTCTTATGATTCCACTACTTCTTTGCCTCGAATAGCTGTTCTTGAATGTATGGGGTCATGTTGACTTGATTTCCAATTTGTTTTATAGCATGTGACAGCATTTGTACAAGGATCTTTTGTGGAGCAGTGTAACTTGTGCATGTTGGGAAAGCAAAAGTGCTGATGGAGGAGTCTCATTTCCTCTTCAATATCAATGCGATTAATGTCAGTGAATGTTGGGGTCTTTGCTCCTCGACTTTCCTCTTTCAATATCGTATTCCCATCCTTCTCCCATCCAAAAGCTTCCTTAATTAGTTCATGTGTAAATTAGATAATGACCCACTCACCTATTGCATCCAGTACTCTAGCTTCTGGCACCAATGGATCATGCAATGCTAGCTGCAAGGTGTTCGTAACTTGCATACATCGTTGAAAATCAGGTTTGTATATCAGCAATTCAAAGTACTTTTGAATACCCACCTTCTTCATAATGTGCATGGTTGATGGGAGTTCATGCACTACCTTGAAGTCTTGGGACATGATGGGGAACTCATGGTCAGTATCCATGATTTTGATGGTCACTAGAAACAAATAATTCCCTACCGGTTGATCTTCTCTGAACCAGTGACCTTTCGCTTTAGTCATGCTTTGTAGAGGGAATTCCAGCAGTTCCTCTTGACTGGTAGCTTCCGAATCCTCAGAAGCCATCCGCACTCGTAACGAAAAGAGCATTAGCTTCCATTGAAAGCAAGTCTTTAGTGATGAGTGTTGTAATGACATCTCGTTCGTTGAGTCACTCCATTCCCCTTGCTTGCATAAGTAAGATCTCTTACCGCATATTTTTTCATTTTCACTCCTGAAAGAAAACAAGAATTAGTATAGCCGAAGCATTTATTTATTTTACATAGTAGGTCCATTCCTATGGAAGTAGAAGCTATGACCTGTCCCCAAGTGGGGAATGTGCACCACTAATTTTGTTACGTACATCATGTGCCGAATGCATGGCCTCGTACGGTGGCCCTATCATGCATACTTTAGGTGCATTCAAAGCTTCATGTGTGCAAACAGAATCCTTTTGGTTCTATTGTTCCGTTCCTTGCTGTCTCTTTAGTTTCCATATCCATTTTGTAGTTGAAGTGTGAGGCCTTGTCCTCTCTTTGTTTTGTCGAGTTCTCGGTCTAGTCTCTTTCTCTTTTGTAATCTAAGTAATTGGTGTCATTTTTTTTTGATATCTTTGGTTAATTTTGTTTGGCTTGATGGTCTTGTTGCATTGAGATAATGTTTCTTTGCACTTATCTATCTCTTTATTTGCGATCTTCCTGAACTTCTTTGGGATCCATATTTGTTGCCGTGTTCTTTGAGCTTCTACCAATGACTTTGGAAGCCATACTCTCAGAAGTCGCTTTGGTCCCGCCTGTGATGAAGAGGATCCGTTGTTATTTGTTGCCTCCTTCAAATGAGTGACCGGTATTGATATTGACTTCGCCACTTCCTTCACTCGATTCTTGCAAACCCATTGTAGTTTGGCACCTGCTGATTGCAAGAATCTGACAGTGGACTTCCATATTGCGATCTCACTTTGTTGTAGTCGACTTTAGAAGTAGTGTGCTCACTGTTTCTCTTTGTTTCACCATTCATGTGGGATGAATCCACTTTCTCCTCTGGTGCATTGGGACTTGAAGTCCTTTCTTCCATCAAACCTTCTTCTGGTTGGTTTGCGATGGAGTCATTTACTAAGTCCTTTTCTAGGATTGGCTTCTCATTCTTGATGATATCCTGTCTATGCAAGGGTTTCTCTTCTAATAGACTAAAGATTTCCTTGTGCCCTATCTTGGCTGCGATGTATCATTGAGCCAGGTGAATGCACACCTCATTTTGAATGATCCAATCTTGCCCTAGGATTATATGCTCTATTGGATCCTCGTTTTACACACTAAGACTCGTTGTTCCATAGTGGAATTTCCTAGGTGGAGGGATACTATAGCATCTCCAATGCATTCTATAGCTTGACCTCCCACACCTATTATGTGTGCTTTAGTAGGTGATATGTTCGTTTGAGGCTTCGTGATGACTGTACTTTGTATGCAATTGAGTGTTGCTCCCGAGACTATCAAGGCATCTATTAGCTGGTACTATCTTGTTCCAATCCCTAAGTTTAAGTACGGTTAGGATATGCTGAGATTGTTGGTGTTGGACTTATGAACTTGATAGTTGGCCATGGGAATAGGCTCTTCTCCTTGTAGATACCATTCATCCCGTTGCCTTATCCACTCTTTCCGTTTCTTGATACGCTCTAGGGCTTCTTGTCTTGCCTCCTCTCGAATCCTCTCTTCCTCTCTTTTTCTATTTTGTGCACCTACAAGTCGTGCTAACATTTGGTCCGTCACTGGCTCCATGTAGCATTTCACTCGACAACCACTTATGTAATTAGGAAGAATATCTCCATCTAGAGTAGCTACATTAACCGCTCCACTCTTTGAAATCCTATTGATAATTAGAGGTCCATATCTACACTTTTGTAGCTTCTTGGCATGTTGCTTCAAGGTGTAGACCAGAACTAAATCTCCTTCTTTTAGTCCATTGTCTTTGATGTGCGCATCATAATATGCCTTTTGTCTTCTCTTGGTCGCGTAAATTTCTGCAACAGCTTGTATCCTAGTCTCATGTAGCTTCTCAATTTGGTCTAGTTGCTTGGATAATTCATGTCCTGTCCATTCATACTGTTGTGCTACTCTCAAAGTGGGCACTAAAAAATCGATTGGCAAGATTGCGTTCTGTCCATACACTAGATTAAATGGGGTAGTTCCAATGGCAGTTTTGTAAGAAAAACGGAAGGCCCAAATTGCATGATGCAATTGTTTGTCCCAATCTGACCTTCCACTATTGATTATCTTCGTCAATACAGTACACAACACCTTATTGGAACTTTCCGCTTGATCGTTGGCTTGAGGATGATAAGGGGCTGATTTTTTATGGGTCACTAAGAACTCATTCATTAAGGACTCTATCACTTCATTAATGAAATGTGTTCCTCTATCACTCACTATTTCTATAGGTAGTCCAAAGCGAGTGAAGATATGCTCAAAAAGAAATTTGGCGGTGGTCTGAGCATCATTTTTTCTAGTAGCCTTTGCCTCTACCCATTTAGTCAAGTAATCCGTGGCCTCTATTATGTATTCCACATGTGATCCTTTGGCTAGCAGGTTAATGGGTCCTATGAAATCAATACCCCATTTAGAAAATGATCTAGCGCAAACCAGGGGTCTTAATGGCATGTCATCTTGTCTAATCGGATATTTGGCTCTTTGGCATGTCTCGGAACTACGTACATAGGTGTCTGCGTCCATATGTAGGGTTGGCCACCATAAGTCTACAAAGAGGATCATTTTTATGGTTCTTTTAGCTGAGAAATGTTCTCCTGCGGCACCTGAGTGTGCCATCTCTAATATGGGTAGGTATTCTCCTTCACGTACACATACCGGTAGGTGATTATTCTTCCCTCTCTTGAATAATTATCTTCCCATGATAACGTAGTCTTTACTCATTTCCTCTAGAGATTGTTTCCTTGCTAAACTGATTCCTTCCTCATGCTTCCGTGTCCTTAGGAATTTCACTAATGTCTTACTCCAGTTGGGTGCTATTGTAGAGAAAGGTAAAGATGTGTGGTCATCTGGGGTGGTTTCCTGACATTCTGTGCAATTGCTGGCATATGCATGGACATCCTTAGGCATATCAAGCCAGTATACTCCTAGCCGTTTCAATTCTCTTAGAGTTCCATGAGTTCTTTTGTGCATTCTCCATTTGTTTACATGAGCTTGTTCGATCAACTTTTTTTGTTCGTCTTCCTCTACACATCTCGACAGTACGCCATTTGATTCCTTATGATACACACTTCCTGCTATTATGTGTAAGTTACGCGATTGTAGGATTTCCTTTTTACTCTCCTTATTAATCGAATGTTGTGGTCCATGAGTGAGTATTGGAATCAGCTTTTTTGCCCACTTCGGACGTACTTCCAAATTGAACAGATAAGTGTCTGGCAAATCATCTGGTATTGCGCTTGGGGGTTCTCCATGTGTTAACCTAGAGAGATGATCTGCTCTCACATGAGTGTTACCCTTCTTTACAATCACTTCAAAGTCGAACTCCATTAGTAATAGAAACCATCTCACAAATCTTCCTGTGTTGCAAGGCTTATTGTCTAAGTACAATAAGGCTTGATGGTCTATGAAGAATTTGAACTTATTGGCTAAGAGATAGTGTCTAAATTTCTTTACAGCATACACCATCCCAAATCCTTCTCGCTTTGTAGTTGTATAGTTTCTCTCGGCTTGATTCAATTGTCTACTTGCATAGGCAATTGGATGATCCAACTTTCCTTTGTTTGCTGGCTGAGCTAAGATGCATCCTATTGCGTAATTGGAAGCATCCACATGAATATGAAAAGGCTTGTTCCGATTGAGTGTTTTCAAAATAGGAGGTGTGCTAAGCCGTTTCTTTAGCTCATTAAATGCCCTCTCGCATTTGTCTATCCACGTGAATTGAGTCAACAATCCATATAAGGGTTTGACAATAATGGCATACATGTGGATGAATCGTCGATAGTAAATGCTTGCACTTCTTTTGCATTCTTTGGTCTAAGAAGTTCTAGAATTACTTTGATCTTGTCTTCATCCATAGATATTTTGTTCCTCGACATGATGTGTCCTAAAATCTTCCCTTGTCTCACCATAAAAACGCACTTCTTAGGATTAAGGCAGACTCTATATTGTCGGCATTTATCAAATATTTTTCGCAATTTTGGAATGTGTTCCTGTCTCCGATTTGAATATGTACATATGTCATCTACATATACTTCCATACTTTTCTTCAAGAATTCTTTGAACACGTGACACATCAATCTCTGGAAAGTAGCAGGGGCGTTAGTGAGTCCAAAAGGCATCACTCTAAAAGCATAGACTCCCCATTCAATCTGCTAATAGCTTGTCTATTTTCTCTTTTTTTTTTTTGCGGCATAAACCTCATTATACGTATAAGGGCATTGTTTTGATGGTTTTGCCCTCTGATGTCATTGGTATTCTATGAGAACAAATGGAGGGTTCCACCCCCTTGAGATCCTTGTAGGTCCAGGCAAATACATCTCCATATTCTCGGATCAATCGTATCAATTCTTCTTCCTCCACCATTGACACATCCTTTCCTATGTATGTACATCTTTCTTCTCCATCTTCTATGGTTACTATGATTTTTTTTGTTTGTTCCTTGTTGTCATACGCCTCTCCTTCTCTTGCCTCTCTCTTAGGCATCTGTATGGCTATTTTCCTTTCTTCTACTTCATATCTTTTGAAATGTTCTCGTACTTCAAAAAGGTCAGGGGTTGGTTCGATCTTACTCACACTTTCCTCCTGTTTTGGTACTGTAGGGTCTGCTTCTATTGCTAACACTTTGGTCATTATGTACTTCTCTTCAGCTAGAATGGCTCATAGATAATGATCCTCCGAATCAAATTCCGGTTCCATTTCTATGCTCTCATATTCTTCTTTCCATTCCTTTTCTAATATTTCTCCGGCTTCTACCTCATGCAAGACTACCATAGCCTTCTTCTTCCACACACATTCATAGTCAAGACTTCTTCATTCACACATACATCTAAGGTTTCTAGGATCTCCATCCAACCATGCGGTTCGAATGCTTCATCAGGGAAGATTTGAGGCATGTACATTGGGTCCTCTATGGGTCGATGATTTGGATGTCCTATGGGCCATAACTGCCTCTTGTTATCATCTTTCTTTGCTTCTTTACACATCCATAATTGGGCATCCTCATGCATCCATGACTGATCGCTTAATCTAGAACTATGGATAGACAAATCATCCTCTTCCTTATGTATGGGGTTCCATTGTAGTGGAGGTACATCTCGGTACGCAAAGGTATGCAAGTTTATCTTGGTAGTGTTTCCTTGATGTTGAAGGTATAATGAGTCTTGTCCCCAATCTTGCACTACCCTAAGCTGTCTCATGAAAGGTCGTCCTAATATCATCTCATAATTATTTGCTTTTCCAAATTGACAGATAGCTAATATATGCTCAAATTCAACTCCACAGGTGGTTAATTTGATCTTTCTAATATTCCCAATGGTTTCTCAACATGGCCATCTGCTAATTGAAGCTTCATACGGGTTGGTCATAGGGCTGGCTTTCCCCATTTCTCCCAAATCTCTTTGGTGGCAATACCTACTCCTGCTCTTGTGTCTAGTATGGCCTTGGTCATGTATTCATTGTACGTGACAGGTAGACATGTGTTACCCTCATCTCCTTCGCTAAATTCTCCAACCTTATCCACTGGGATTTGTATGTTAGATGGGTTTTCATTTCCCTTGCTTTCCTTTTTGTTCTTCTCCTTCTCTAACTCCAATTGTCCTGCTAATTGTTTCCATACTTGCAGTTTAACATGAAGTAATTCTTCCACAGTCAACTGGCATTGTACTAGGGTCTTTTTAAGTTCAGTTAGATTGTGTGAATTTTTATCTGAAATTCCCTCTTCTTTTTCTCGTACTGTGGGAGCACGGAAGATTATGGATTCTTTTTCATATTCTCCCATGTAGTTTGGTAGGGTCGAAATGCTCTGGGTCTCCTCCCTATTTCGGTCTAGTCTAGAAACTTCCTCATATATTTCTTCCATGTTTGGTGTTGATTGAAAATCTTCTGCATCTAATTCCTCAAAAGGAGGTTTTGCGACTCCATTCCTTTTCCATTGATCTTCTTGAATTCTAGTCCACAACTCTTTTGGCCAGTCAACATCTAAATCCAGGACTGTGGACATCAGTTTGTCTTTGGTTTTCAGTAGTTCTGGCTTATCATTCTTTGGTTGCTGGTCCTTGGCTTTGATACAATAATTGTATTGATCCTCCGATATTCTTGTCTCGGGGAGAGCTGGGAAAGTCTTCTCTAGGGTGGCTTGAGCTACCTCTATGAGTTTTCTACATATCGCTAGCCTCTCCTTTTCTAACTCCCCTTGTGGGTAAAGCTTTTCATGCTGTTCTACATTCGGTCCATTCCTTATCCTAGCTTGGTAAGCTTTCAACCACATGTTTAAATCGTCTATTTTTGGGTCAGCTAGAATTGATTCCAACTTTTCTAGCTCTAGTGCTCGCGATGTAATAGGAATTTCTTCGTGAATTTTGGGTTCTTTTGTTTTTTTTGTACCTCTTGTGTCCCTCTTGTCTTCTTTGTTTTTATTTTTCATCCATTTTTCCTTGATTTTTTCTCTCCTATCCTTCCACTTTTGGCTTTTCATCATTTGGTTACTCTCACGTGGGTCCTCTAAATCTTCCACTACTTGTATTTTGGGTTCTACGGTTTTACTCTTTTCCTGCTCATGGTCTACTTTTTTCCTTTCTTGTCTTTTTGTTTGTGCTCGTGTAATGGCCTTTAGTGGTACGGTGTATTCTTTCTCACTTTCGGCTGATTCAATTACTTCAATCACGTTAATAGGTGCAGTGTCCTAAGCCTTATTGGGATTTTTTGGGCAATCTCTAAAGAGATGTTCCTTTCTGCAATCATTGCAATACCCTTCCCAAGTTCTGGGGGGTGGTGGGTTGTATGGTCTAGTACACTCTTTGATAAAGTGATCTCCTCTGCATCTATAACATAGTCCTTTTGGCATACGCAGTCGGATGGGTGTTCTTACGGGTACCGGTGCCTTGGGTGCGGTGTACATTAGTGTTGTCACCTCTGGTCCGTAGACATTGTCATATCCTTCATATCCATAGTATTGCGGGTCATAAGCTTGCTCGTACTCCATCATATTGGCATCATACGAATAATACTCTCCTTTGGTTTGTTCATATCCTGGGTTCATTGATTTTGCACTGGCCACAGGCGATGCTGGCACTATGGCTCTTTCTAAGTTTTCCTCTGGTTGAGCATATTTGATAGGTACGATGTGCTGAGGAAGTGGCGGTTGTGATCCTAACACTTGCTGAGGATTTCCAAATTGTACTTGCTCATATGGTCTAGGTGCTCCTGGTGGTCGTGGATAGGGATTATACCTGGGAATCTCCTTGCCTGGCTCTCTAGGTGGGTATCCATATGGCCGATACTGAGGTGGATTTAAAGGTCGTGTCTGCTTGTTGAATGGGCAATTCTCAGTGCTGTGATTGGTGTATTTTCGTTCTATGTGGCAATACAAAGTGGTTCCTTGATATGGCTGCCTATTATAAGGGTAAGCTTGAGGCACACTTGTTCCTCCTCGTGCACACGTGAGTAGGGTGATCACTGCCACATAGGCTGCATCTTCGTAACATGGGTATTCTTAGTGATGGATGCGGGTAGTTCCTCTGTCCATGGACTCCTAACTTCTTGGCTACTCGCTCAGCTAACTCTTCTACATTACTAAAGTTGGACGTGACTGTGCTTCTAGTGTCTTCTGATGTCGTAGGACTAGGTGTACTTTTGAGATCATCTGCTAGGTTGTCCTCTAGGTCAATACATTCTTGAAGACACTCATTCAACATCTGTAGCCTCTTCACATAGACTAAAGTCCTTAGGATTCTGTTCGTCAGTCCATCCAAGAATAATGATATCATTTTTTGTTGCGTGGGTCTTTCTGCCACTCGACATCTATCGACATATTGATTGAATCTTCTCGCAGCTATTTTCACAGTTTCATTTGGTTCTGTTTGAAGCTATGGATTAATGATGAAGAATTATGTTTAATCCCTCTCTTGGTGAATTCCCCTATGAATTCCTGAAAGAATTGCTCAATACCTCCAAATTGATTGGGGTCTAGTGGCTAGAACCAGGTCAAAGCCGTTCCTGTGAGGGTGAGTCCAAAGGACTCATACTGCATAAAGAAATCATCCACTTGTTCAGCTCTTAAATTTTTTTTTTCCAGCTATGTGGTCATAAGGTTCTCCCATCCTGTCATAATGATTTCTCATACACTTAGCCACCTGAATCAGTCTTAATCTTCTTATGGTTTTGGGCTGTCTAGGCATTACATGAATTGCTGGTCTAATTGGGGGTATTCCAGGTTGCACTCCTAGTGGTGGTATTGGGCTCACTGGTGGCCGGTGTAGGTTGCCTAATCCAGGGTGTGTTTGGTCAATTTTGCGCTTGCATTCCGGGTGTTATAAATTGCACGTGGGTTCGGTTTGGAATGCTTTGATGGCTCATTTGTCCCGACATTGTATGCTCTGACTCATGTTGTGTCCCGAAGGGGTTCTGAGAGGTAGTTGCCTCCTCTCGTTGAGGGAATACAGGCAACCCCATATACTTTAGTTGAGCCCTATCTATGGCATCAACAAGCCAATACCTTCTTTGGTTCTTGTCTAGGTAGGTGATTCTAGACTCGTCTTCAGGATCTTTTAACTCGTAAAAGGTCATTGGATTTTCCTCTTGTCCACGTGTAGGTGAGTCAGTTTGTAACAGCAAGTCTGATACATGGATCAAGTAGACCTCCAGTAAGTAATCATCTTGAGGTATCAAATCCCCTCTCAAGATCTTTTAACTGGTAAAAGGTCATTGGACTTTCCTCTTGTCCACGTGTAGGTGAGTCAGTTTGTAACCGCAAGTCTGATCCATGGATCAAGTAGACCTCCAGTAAGTAATCATCTTGAGGTATCAAATCCCCTCTCAAGATTTCTCTCATTGATCAGATCTAGGTGTTTTGTCACTACATAGATGTGACCCAAATTATCCATGTATGCTCCTCCTTCATACTTGACAACTGGTTTGGGCACAATTGTGGAATCGGTGGAAGTTACCAAAATTAGTAGACACATATTGCGGAGAGGTACAATATTCCCCCTCCACCGTGGACATGAAGTTTCTCCTAGGAACAGGACCTTGCATGTCTTCTGAAGCCATGGGTCTCTCCTCCTCTGAATCACTAGAGGTGTCAGAATAGATAGAGTGGTGATTGGCATGAGTTGCACTTCCTACCGATGAAATAACGCTTCTTCTACTACTTAGCACCTGTCCTGATCTTAAGTTCATCCACCCTCTTGTGGCTATATTGGTTCCTCTCTATCCCCTAATTGTCTCCTCAATTGCCTCAAATTTTGCCCTTAAAAAATGCTCAGAATGTTCTGGATGATACCACTCTCGCGATACTGCACTAGGCGATACCACTATTGCCATGATATGATACCACTATTCACCGCGATACGATACTTCTACAGGTGATGATATGATACTCAGGTAGTCAATGATACGATACCAGAGAACTGAGCGATAGGATACTGCCCCTTAACACGATACGATACTATATGGCTCAGGCGATATGATACCACTTTTGCCACGATACAATATGTCGACTCCTCACGATACGATACCTATGCACGTCGCGATACGATACCGCAAACCCGCATGATACGATACTAAAATTCATCACGATATGATACCGAAAGACTCAACGATATGATATTGGGTACACGATACGATACCAGGAATACTCACAATATGATACAAGTGCAAAGTACCGATACGATACCGACACAATGCATGATACGATACTGAGATCCCTTGCGATACGATACCACTGGATCAACGATACGATATCGTGATCGGGATGATATGATACCAAGTGGACCGCAATACGATACCACTGGTAGATCCTGATCGCGATACCAACTTGACAATACGATACCAAAAATGGTATCGCGATACCTCAAGTGGTATGCGAAACTTTTGATGTTAAACTCTTAATGTAGCTTACCTTTGGGATATCTTTCTTAAGTTTTGAGCTCACTAGGTAGCTTTGAGGGCTTGTACTGTGTGATACTACACAGGCGATACCGGTCGCTGTCTGCAGGTGGTACCACTTTCTGAGGAAGTGTCAAATGAACTACAATTTTTTGTTTTTATAGTTTGTGATACCTGAAACCTATTCTACACTAAGTTGGCAATTTTATTTTGGAAATTTTCTTGTTGATTTCAACTTACTCCTACTCCACTTCTCTCCTTAACCTAATCCTAACTCCTTCTTCTCTCCTTCACTCCTAACCCTAAACCTAAAAACTCATTACACACACCTCCGGGATGTGAAGTAACAAGTGCTAAATCTGACTACTTGCCACTGAACGAATTCACTTCTACAAGTACGATTCCTTCACTCCAGAGCTATAACCATCACGAAGGCACCTTGGTTGGGTGTGTTCCCCGGAACGGTGCCAAAAACTTGTGTACCTAAGTCATGAGGTCTTAGGGACTTGTGCCAAAGAGACTAAATCCCATTTGCCACACAAGTACTATAGTGGTGGATTGACACACATTTAATTATCAATCCGAAGAACTGACCTAACCAAGTGTATGAGGACGTGTGCACACATGATGGAAAAATGAAGTGGTTCAACTAAAATGCAAGAGAAAAGACTAAACTACCTCTCTAACTCACTTATTCTTTGAAAGTGTCTACCGTGATACCACTTACAGCAGTAAACACAAATTCGAATGTTTCTCCCAGCTTCGAACTCCGAATATGGCCAATAGCGGGTTTGTTTCAAAGCTCTTGACGAGACACGTCTATTGGTCTATCTTCACTAGAATTTGACAACCACTCTTCAAGTTATGGCCAAAATAGTGAATGGCGGGAACCACCTTCACTCACTCCACAACTCGTACTTGCTCACACACACACTACAGCAGTTCGAAAGTGATGGGGGGAGGTAGACAACAGTCCTACACACACATTCCAAGCTTCACACACACACAAAAAATCATAGAGAAGATGAAAATCTACAGGAAAGAAGCAAATTCAAAATTCTGGAGCTCTCCTTCTTCACAATGGCAAAAAGTCTTTACAAAGAGCCACAGAGTGACGTATATGCATGTGCCCTAAAAATGGTCCTTTCACACAAGTGATCGACACTTTATTGGCTAGTCTCTAATTTCCTACTATTTTACAAAGAATATACGGCAATGATTTGGGTTTATGCATCTAGAGGACTCCTCTAGTGCATTTACATAGCTTTGAGGGAATTTTCTAGGATTTTGAAGAAGAAAAATATGCCCATTAATTTGAAAATTTTGGGGCTCCTCTTTTTCTCTGCAACAAGCATGTTTGAATACTTTCAAAACTGTGAGTAGCATACTCAGCACCTTATTCATCATCTTTATTGCTAAGTCCGGAATCGTAGCATATCTTGGTTGCCAAAATTTGATTGTGCATACCATATATTCTTCTGTAGGTAAGTAATTATGTGGTGGGCTTGGTAACAATGGGTAGTTCAACCATTGATTATTGATGTTGCCCTCGCGCTGTGCTTCGCAAAATTGTTTCTAGACTTGTCTTCATGGTATCGGGCAAAAATATGGGTTTACCTGTAGTAAGTATGATGCCGATTCCCAATGCACCCTTAATGTCAGATTCTTTTCCAAAATTTTCCATCTCCAGATCGGATCTACTTTATCAAACTCTTCCTGTGTATAAGAGAATGTATTTATTTTGAATTGTAAGTCTTGATCTGGTTCTTTCTGTGTAGTTCTCTTGATATATTGCTTGGTTTCTTCTTTCAATAGGTCGTATGGTACACTGAAGGGCTTCAAAAGTTGCTATATTCTTACTTTTGATCTTTGATTCCTTCATTACTTTCACCACTTGATCTTAAAATTGTCCCGTGAGTTGGGACACTAGTAGTGCGTGCTCATTTCAATTTAAGTCTGCAGTAGGCCATGCATGTCTATTAGTTCCCTTCCCCACTTCTTCCTCATGTGTTGGTGAACTATGTATGGGGGAGAAGGAGAACGTACCTCATTCTCCACAGTAGTTGCTTGAGAGCTTTGAACTACTGGTGTCCGCACTTGATTATTCTGTGATAATTGAGCCCATAGGCTTCCAATGATGTCATCTTTCTTGATGATTTCGTTATTTTCTACTGTGAGAGCTTCCCTACTCTTCAAGAGTTGTTCACCAAGCACTACTACTTGATCTGCATCTTCTTTACATTGCTCTACAATTGTGGCTTTTGCAGCTTTCCACCTTTTTTTGAGCTCATTTGTATCATACATATATTTCCTTTTCCACTCTTCTCTTAGCACCTGCTCTTGGTTTGGGTAATCTTCATACGTAGCTATCTAAGCCTTTAATTCCTGTGTGTCAATCTTTTGACTTTTTGGCACCTCCATAGGTTGATTAAGCAAAATTGCATTCATCAATTCTTTATTTCTATTCCTTAGGTTGTCTGCCTCGTCCATCTATACATGTATTTGAGCTTCTAACAGTTTACTCCTACTTGATAAGCATACCTTCTCTGCTTCATTGGTTTCATATTTGCATTAAAGCTCCTTAAGCTAATCTTGCATCTTCTGATTTTCTTCAATGAGTAGCATAGCAGCACGGTTTGCGCACCGTTTGAATTTATCCGTTCATGCAGTATGGTGCTTCCGGTTTGCACCGTTTCATCCGGTGCTTAGAGTTCTTTTTCAATTTTTTTTCTAATCTTCGACCCTTAATCGAGCCTTGTTATGGAAAGGGTGCATTAGAATTGAAAGGATTCTATCAAACATGGCAGGTGAGGTGGTCATTCACAACTCCATAAGTGGCATATCTTTTAAAGAATGCCATGTTCAATGCTCACACAAAGTATATTCATATGAAATACCACTTCGTCAAGAGATGTTGGATGATAACTTGCTCTTATTGATCAAGGTCATACATCACAAAATCCTACACACATACATACATATATACATAAGTTTATGCTGAAGAAAAGGTCATGTTTGTAAATGTGAGAAACATTTTGCAAGACCCGTGAGACACTAGAATCTACATCCACTACATCTACATCTACTACATCTACAATCTACATCTACTTCATCTTCATCTCTCTCTCTCTCTCTCTCTCTCTCTCTCTCTCTCTCTCTCTCTCTCTGCTCCATTCCATTCATGCATCTTATGCGCACTGAATTGAATGCACCTAACGCACGTGACTACTATGGTGAGTAGATTGCATCTTTCCATAGCTTCTTTTGTTTCTTGTTCCTTATGTGTAAGTGCTTGTTGGGCTTGTAATATTCTTGCACATAATTCTTGGTTGAGTGTTTTGAATTGGTTTCTTTCTATCACAGCTTTGTCGTAGTCGTTATCTGCTTCCATGGGTTGTTGTTGCATTTCCATGGTTGTGTGGATCATTTGTTTTACCACTGGCTTGAGCTCTGCTACATCTACATTGAGCCATGTTTTTGCTATGCTTGGTTCTTTGCCTGTTTGTATCTCTTTGCCCTTTTCAACATGTATTGTGTCGTTATGTGGTTGTCTGATTTGTAGTTGAATTTGAGGTTGTTCTTCTTTATGTGGAGTAGATTTAGTAGCACTTCCTTGAAATATTACATCCAAAGGTGAAGGTTATGCTACTACCCTTATGGGGGTGAATGATTCTTGTGCCTCCATTTCTTTTTGTGCTTTCTCTTCCTTTGGAATCTTTATTGTAGCCTGACCATCGAGATAAATTTTTGTGACTTGAAGCTTTGTAGTGTCATTCATCTTTAATGTGTGTACATCCTCTTTTTCCTTTGTCTCATCTTTTTGTCCATCTCCGAGTGTTGTATCTGGAATTTGATCTTGCTTTTTCCTCTCTACTTCACTCGAATCCTTCAGTTGGTTTATTTCATCCCATTTACCATCCTCGTTTGATTCGCTTCTAATGTCTACATTCATAGGTGATTGTAGCTCAATGATGAGTAGCACCTCCTTTAATGTCAATCCGGAAAGATGTGAGGATGGTATGAAGACCTCGAGCAAGTGGCGGCACAAGTGCGTGAGTGAGAAGCACACAAGCATGCACACACATACACACACACGCGCACACAAGGCAAGACAAAGAGTGAGAATCAATGGAGCTTTTTAGATTACTTTCAAAATGCTCTTACAAGTTCGTTTCAATTACAATCTAACCTCAAAAATGAGCTCTCTAGCTCCTTTTATAGTTTTTGACTAGCTTTTGGCCCTGTCCAGACCTAGTGTCCGGCCTAGTTAAAAATTAGGTTCCAGGGCTTATTTGGGGGCTCAAACGAGATCTAAAAATTATGAAAATTGGTACGCAACTACTTCTAAGGCTCCTCAAGCTCAAGGACTCCTTGGCTTGCACAAAATGGAGCTACAAAAATGTGAAATGAGATTTACAATGATTATTAGTGATAAAAATCACTGTTGTTGTAGGGATTTCTTCTAGTGATCTGCCATACATATCTTCAAGCTCCCTACTTGCTCTTCTTCCCTGCATGTCCATCTCTCTGATTTGCATTAATGTCTTGAAAAAATATTGGCCTACTTGCCAGATCTTCTTTGACTGCCCTGTTTGCTCGTGCTGTCCCTTCGCTCTGACTCCCTTCTTTGACTTTCACGTCTTGTAGTTCCTGATGTACCAAGGCTACTGCCAACACCCCCCCCACTCTCGCGTCTGTCGCCCCTGACAGACCCTTGTCTAGCTGCTTTTTGGACGTAGTATTGTACAACATCGGCGGCGAGGTGGTGTTCTTCTAACCTGAGTCCCCTTGCTAGATCGGTCAGCAATGCATCCCAATTGACTGGCCCTGGGACCTCTGGATGTGGCACCCGTAACTGCTCTGAGTGAATGGTTCGCTCCACAACAAATAAATGGAGGAGATGTGAGGGTCTGGGTACAAATATTTCTGAGTGGTATTCCCAAAACCCTGTTATGAACATCTCTTCGAATGTTTGTTTAAAGCAGGCTGGGAGGTATTTTATTCTGGCGTGCCAAGCGTATATCACCTCTATGGAAGGAGTGGTGCTCATGTCATAAACTAAATCTTGGTTTCCTGTAAGGAATCCGACGCCTGAGAAGTGTGGGTCCTTGATATTCTTGAATGTCCTGAATGTAATAAGCATTAACTCAAAAATTTTCATGCACATCTGGGCCATTACATCAGGGGTATTCTTTAATCGGATGCTCCAGTGCCGTATAGTGGAAATCATGTAATTGACGGTGGGAGGCCCTTGAGGGGGTGCTAGATAGACATAGTTTAACCATTTGGCGCATCCCTTGATATTCTTGACTGTAATGGTGAACTCTGGCCATGTGCGTCTGCGGAGTACCGGAACATAACAAGGGTTATATTTAATAAAAAGAGGCATATTCGTCCAGGTGCGAACCATCTCCGGGTAGGTTTCGAGGAGTCGGATCCTCCAAGTGGGTTGATGAATGGATCCTTTTTTGGCGCTCTCTGGGATATCATCTGGCCCAAATTGTGTAGCAAACGTTGGAGGTTTGCCACATCTATGTTGGATTTCTGCATTGTAGTCCGCCAGGAGTATACAATAGGGCACGTATTGATCATCATTGGTTCCGATCCATCTATGGTGGGACATGCTGCGGAAGTATTCTGATTTAATAATAGTGTCCTCTATCTTTGCCATAGATTGGATCTGAACTGCCACTCGATCTTCATGAGTTGATGCCGTTTTCTCTAGTGTTTGGAGCCACTCAGGTACTTCGATTTCTAACGTATCCATTCCTTCTGCGGTTTGCTCACCACCTGGCATTGGCATAGGAACGTAAGGTTCCTCATACGTCTCATCTACCTCGATGGGTACCAAATCCTCGGGTTCAGGTTCGACAACTGGAGAGGGTTGCCTTTCATGTGTGAGTAATCTTGCCTGTAATTCGGCCACCTGCTCTTTCAATGCCTTGACTTCCTCTGAAGTCGTGGTCGTTTCCGTGACTTTGGGTGCTGTCTGTTGCTCTTGGAGTTGATTGCACAGCGCATCACGTTCCCTTTCCAAGTCATCATGAGCTTCTAATAGATCTGCATAGCTGTCCAAGATGGTCTTCATTGTCTCTGAGGGCACAGCTTTAAACTGCTCTGGATCAATTTCGTGTGGAGAGCCTTCCATTGCTGCTTCTAGATTTGCTTCATTTTGCTGCTGCAGTCTCTTGTTTTCCTCAAGGGCGGCCGCCATGTGTTTTCTGAGAAGTGCCAGGTTACGCCGGACTTTGAGATTATCGGCTTGGTATACCTCGAGCAAAGCTTCTAGTTGTTTGGCACCTGATTCTGTCGATGGTTGGGGTGCCGCCAATAATGTTTGGTGAGCCTGCTCAAGCGTCGTGTAGCGTTGATTCAGTTCTGCATTTTCTGTTTGTAGAATGAGAAATTGTCTTTGTAAGTTTTGATGGTGTGTTTCCAGATTCTGATACCGGTTGTCCAGAGCTTTGTACTCATGCTGGAGCTGGTATACACATTGGTTTAATGCTAAGAATATGTTATTTACATTAAATAATGCTGGGAAGGGTGAAGATGCAGGGGGAATGGGGGCGGGAATGGGAGAGGTGAATGATGTGGATGTACGTGGAGATGTGAGTGGAGGGGGTATGGGTGATGAAGGTGGCATGGGGGGAGGAAGTGGTGCTGTGGCAGGTGAGGTTTCCATCGTGTCAACTGTTTGAGTGACGGTGTAGATGGGAATCGTGGGTGGAGTGGATGTGACATCGGTGAACAGGGTGGTGAAGGTGGGCATGGTGACTCCCCCGTAATGGATTCCCGGAGAGAGTGGGATGCCCATGACAATGGTAGTGGTAGTGGATGTGGTGGTGCTAGTGTCCTGAGGTGGAGTGCATTGTGTAGTGTGAGGTGGGGATGGTGGTGACAACGGTGCTTCGTGACATTCTTCTGCTTGCGCTGACTCGCCTGGTGCTGATGTATTGATGTGAATTTGCTTTCCGGACCTCCTGGGACGAGCAGGAACTCTTTTTTCAAACCTGTGGATGTAGGCCATTGCCTCATGGATGGCCTCGTCCAGTCCTACAGCATCGGCATGAAGGTTCATGGACTCAATGAACAACTCATCCACACCTTCCTCAGCTAGCAAGTCGTTCATGAGTCTTTTGCCCTGTTCTAGAGACATCTTATGCTGTTCCTGAACCAGTCGCATGGTTCGATATAGTCTCTTGACTTGTGCCGAATATGCTGGGGCACTTGCTAACTCGGAGAGTTCGTCATATTCTTGGTGTTGTTCTTCGTCGGCCTCTTCTTCATCTCCTCCTGCCTCTTGTTCATCTACATCGACTTCTACAGTTTGTGGTTGGGTGGGGGCCGATGTTGTTTGGGGTCGCGGTTCCTGAGCTCGCGCTGCTTCGGCTTCGAGGTTAGAGTCATAGATTAATCTGGCAATTTCTTCATCCGTGAGGTCCTCAAGAGTAAATCCCTGCGGAAATTCCAAATCGGATGGAATGGGTGGAAACACCAGATTAGGCCCCTCCGTGCTTGGTCGTGGTAGCCGGATTGTGAATGGCCTAACTCGTCGTGTCTGGGGAGGGGTGATTTTTGGTGTAGCGGTAGCTCCCCTTGGTTGGGCACAGGGTAGTTGGACTCCCCCCCTCATCTTCTTTGATGGGGGACCTGCTGCTGATAGTCTTCTTTGGAATTCTTGGACTCGGGACCATACGAGTGCCCGCTGGACAGGCACATCATAAGCCAAGCATCTATAGATTATTCTGGTCAAAGCACAACACCCGTGGAGCACATTCTTCTGTTTTTTGTTCCACCTTTGATGCGCTAGGTGGATCTGGTCTATGATCCAGTGTGGCACATTGATGGGCAGGCTTTCGGTTTCTGCTAGATATAAACTGAACCATATTTTTTTCGGGGGCATTGTGAATCGTTCTTGGGCGGGAAACGCAAAGTGTTGCATGATGGTTCGCAGGTGAAGCGCAATGGTAGGTGTCATTGCTACCATATCCTTCAACTTATTCAGATCCTTGTGCTTCATTCGACCTGGAACCATGGTTTCCTTTTCTGTTGGGATGTGCATGCCATACATACCCAACGCTTCTCTTACCAGATTGAGGGTCAACTTGAATCTTTTGAGCTCATTACCCGGCAGCAGTGATGGCAACACAAAGGTGCTGTCGCCTCCTTTGGCCCTGCTTGGCGTGATTGTACTGATCAGATATGAACATCGTAAAAAATCCGGCTTGGGTATGTGGGCCCTAAAATAACTTTCCACACCCGCTTTGACCCAAACTGATCTCATGACTTCGGCATTTTGGTAGCTTTCAAATTCGCGTGTGAAAAAGTGGTATCGACCCCATTTGCCATTGAACTCCAATTCTGCTTCCCAGAAGTAGGTTCCATCGCCCAGTGGTCCAGCAACATCACTGAACCAATGCGCATGCTTACCTACTTGAGAAGTGTGTCCTTGAGGAGGATCCTGGATGGGGAGCACATGCACTTCTTGAAGCTCTTGCGGTCTTGCAGTGAGACGTGGCTCAAGGAGAAGTGTTTCTATGTCCACGATCTGGGGACCAGATCCGGCTTGAGAGCTGGTACCTGCTTCTGCCATGGCCCTGTTTGCTGATTGGTTCTGTGAGAATATAGAATCCAAGTGTTAACATTGTAATGGACAAAATAAATCCGTTGTTGTCCTCGTTACAACATTAACATAAGGTAGATGGTGAGTTAGTGGTTAGTAAGTGCATGAAGGCAGTGTGTGTAGTTAGTGATTGTGTTGTCCTAGGAAACTAGTGCAGTTAGTAAGTGGGTTATGAATTTACAAATTGGGGTCGGGGGGTTTATTACAGGCCCTAGGCTGCCAAATGCAGTGAATGGGCTTTGCTTTCGGTTTCGGAGAGTCTCTACAGAGCTTTTTCGGTGTCGTGGTTTGAAAACGAGGCCTTTTTGGGACCCATATACAATTGATTACATGCACGTTCTTGGGTTTTGGTGTGTACATGAGTGTCGAGAACGAGTGAAATCTGGCAGCATGCGTCGCTGCGTTATGCTGTTTAAGTTGTGGCCTCAGCGTAGCTACTTGTGCCATCAAGCAAGCCTTAGGCACCCAAATTTGTCTTGATTGTGGGCTTGCCTTCATCGACTTCTTGGGCACCCAAATAGATTTTACTTTAGCAGAAGAATTTCTGAAAGACTTCTTATTAGTGTTGCGTTGTTGGTCACTAATAAGAGGCTTTGCCCCTGTAGTTGACGGTGGTGCAACTGGTCGTTCGCCTTTCCGCACCCATACCTGGTCTATTTTCTGGGCTGTTCTGCTGCGCAGGTACTTTTGATCTCTGACATAGGTAGTACCCTGCTCCTTCTGCCTTTGATCCACCTTGGGTTGCTGCCTCCTTCTAGCCTTTGGAAAAGAAGGGAGTTCCGTTGCATTCCTGACTCCTTTTTTGCAAATATCCTTCCTCTGCAACACATAGTTTTGGACAAGAACAGCATGGTCATCTTCATGTGTACCCCTGGAAGGACCAGGAGTCTGTGCCTTTCCTAGTTCCTTGAGTGCTCCATTGTCTAATTCTACTGTAACTCGACTATGATTGACCCAAACCTGGAGAAGTCCACTTCTTAGGTTTAGATTGACTGCTTGGTCATAGATCCAATCCTGGCCCAAGACGAGAGGTTCAGTGAGATCCTCATCTTGACACACTAGTACTTTAACGGTCATTGCCTCCTCGTGAATGTAGAGGGGAAGTTTCACCTCGCCCATGCAAGGGGTTTCCACACCTCCCAATCCTATGAGGTATGCTTCCACAGGATGGACAGTTAACTGTAACTCTTGACAGTAAGACAGCTTAACAGCGCTAGTGGCAGCACCTGAGTCAATCAAGGCTCTTACGGTCCTTGTACTCTTTCCTTGTCCTATGTCTATGGTTATGAAAGGACGTCTATCAATTATTCTATTCGAGCTTGTTCCTGCAACTTCACACATGGCTATGGGAAATCCTTGGTCTGCATAGTCATTCGTTCCAGGCTGATCTCTGCCTTGCCTTCGTAGTTTCATCCTTCTGATGCGTTCTAAAGCCTCTGCTTGAGCTTCTTCTCTAATTCTCTTTTCTTCCTCTTTGCGTTTCTTAGCAGTGTTGAGTCGGCTGAGCATTTCCTCCGTGAGGGGTTCCTGGTACAACTTAACTCTGCATCCGCTAATATAGTTAGGGAGAACATCACCCTCTAATGTGGCCAATTGTACTGCTCCACTTGTGGAGATCCTATTGATGATCATAGGTCCGTAGCCTCTCTTTTCTAGCTTCCGTGCGTGTTGTTTCAGTGTATAGACTAAGACTAGATCTCCTGCTTTCAAGCCTTTATCCTTCACATGGGCATCGAAATATGCCTTCTGTCTCTTCTTGGCGGCATATATTCCTGCAGCGGCTCTTAGTCTTGTTTCCCCTAATCGTTCAAGGTCAAAGATCCTAGAGGAGAGCTCATGACCTGTCCATTCATACTCTTGTGCTACTCTCAATGTAGGAATCAGGAAGTCCAAGGGTAGCACGACGTTTTGGCCAAACACCATCTGAAAGGGAGTGGCTTGGAGTACCGTTTTGTAGGCCACTCGGTATGCCCAAACAGCATGGTGTAGCTGTTTGTCCCAATCGGAGCGTTTAGTGTTTACTAATTTCGTCAGTACATTGCATAGAATCTTATTAGTGCTCTCAGCTTGTCCATTAGCTTGAGGGTGATAAGGGGCAGACTTCTTGTGTATTACCAAGAATTCTTGGAGTAGATTTTCAATCACTTCATTCAAGAAATGAGTGCCTCTATCACTTACAAGCTCTATAGGTAGCCCGTATCTCGTGAATACATTCTCAAACAAGAATTTGGCAGTTGTTTGAGCATCGTTCTTTGTCGTAGCCTTTACCTCTACCCACTTGGTGAGATAATCTGTTACCACAATGATGTATTCCGCATGAGAACCCTTAGCTGGGGGGTTAATAGGACCTACAAAGTCTATTCCCCACTTAGAGAATGCACGTCCACCCATCATAGGTTTCAGTGGCATCTCATCTTTGCGTATAGGATACTGAGTCCTCTGACAGACATCACACCGTTTCACGTAGGTATGTGCGTCCATGTGAAGCGTAGGCCACCAAAAGCCCGCAAATAGTATTGCCTTGATTACCCGATCTGGTCCAAAGTGTCCTCCTGCTACACCTTGGTGAGCAGTTTCTAAGATCTTAAGATACTCCCTTTCATGGACACACAGTCTCAGGTAACCATCTTTTCCGCGCTTAGATAGATTATCACCTATGAGTGAATAGTCCAGGGCTTCTTGTTCTAAACTCCTTTTCCTAGCTAGAGTCATGTCTGGGGGGAATGTGTTTGTCCGCAAGAATGATACTAGAGGTTCACTCCAATCTGGCACAATGGATACTTGATAGAGAGTGGCATGTTCCACAGGTGGTTTAGTGCAACAGATTGGGCATTCCTTGCACAACTTTTGGACATCCGCGTCCATAGTTGGCCAATGCACTCCGAATCTTTTTAGAGTCTGCAATGTTCGTTGCTTTGAATGGTGTTGCTCTAACGCACCTACATGTGCTAATTGCAACCATTTAGCGTACTCATCCTCTTCTACGCAACAAGCCAAGATCCCTTGATCTGTGTGCTTGTACATGCTTCCGGCCATGATGTGATACTTTTGGGCTTTTACAACCTCTCTATTCCGTGTGTTTACCACTGGATGGTTAGGCCCGTAGGTCAATACTGGTACTATTGGCTTGGCCCACTGCGGCACCACTTCCAAATTAAACAAGTAAGCATCAGGAAGGTCATCTGGCACTCCTTGTGGGGCTTCTCCCGATGTGAGCCTAGAGAGATGATCGGCTCTCAAATGAGTCCTACCTTTCCTTACCACAACCTCAAAATCGTATTCCATTAGCAAGAGAAACCATCTCACTAATCTTCCTGTATTGCATGGCTTGTTTACAAGATATAACAATGCCTGATGATCAGTAAAAAATTTAAACTTATTTGCAAGCAAATAGTGTCTAAATTTCTTAACTGCATATACCATGCCTAATCCTTCTCGCTCTGTAGTGGTGTAATTCCGTTCAGCCGCATTCAATTGTCTACTGGCATAGGCAATTGGAAGATCCATATTACCTTCACCAGTAGGTTGTGCAAGCACACATCCAATAGCATAATTGGATGCATCAACATGAACATGGAATGGCTTATTCCAATCTGGTGTGGTCAAGATTGGTGCTGAACATAATCTTCGTTTAAGTTCCTGGAAGGAATTCTCACATTCATCCGTCCACTCAAAGTTAGTCAGAAGTCTGTACATGGGCTTTGCAATGACAGCATACATGTGTATAAATCGTCGATAATAACCACAATGCCCCATGAAAGCTTGTACTTCCTTGACATTCTTTGGCCTAGGTAGCTCTGCTATGGCTCTCACTTTTTCTTCGTCGGTAGATATGCCATTCTTTGACACTATGTGTCCTAGAATCTTTCCTTGCCTAACCATAAAAACACACTTTTCTGGGTTCAGGCAGACCTGATATTCTCTACATTTGTCAAAGATTTGTCTGAGTTCAGGGATATGGGTTTGTCTAACATTTGAATGAGCACAGAGATCATCCACATAGACTTCTAAACTCTTCCTCAGGAACTCCTTAAACACATGGCACATCAGCCTCTGGAAGGTGGCTGGTGCATTGGTAAGCCCAAATGGCATTACTCTAAAAGCAAAAATGCCCCATTCTGTGGCAAAGGCTGTCTTATGCTGATCCTCTGGAGCTATGGCTACTTGATTGTAACCCGAGAATCCATCAAGGAAACTATACACTTCCTTGCCTGCCACTCTTTCTAAGAGATGCTCTGTGATGGGAAGCGGATAGTTATCTCGAATCGTGGCGGCATTAACCTTTTTCAAGTTAATGCACACACGCAGCTTGCCATTCTTCTTGGGCACCACTACGATGGGGGATACCCATTCGGTGTGCTCAATTTCATAGATAAATCCGGCTTCGACCAGTCTATCTATCTCTTCCTTGATCTTAGCAGCATAGTTATCGTTATATGTATAAGGCTTTTGCTTAGAGGGTTTGGCCTCTGAGGTCATGGGGATGGTGTGCGAGCATATGTCCGGGTCAACACCTTTCAAATCCTTGTAACTCCAAGCGAATACATCTCTGTATTCTCTTAGCAAGGCTATCAATTCGTACTCTTCTTCTTCTGTTAGGTCATGGCCTATATACGTGCATCTCTCCTCTCCTTCTTCTATGGCCACTACTATTTTCTTGGTGGTTTCTTTGTTATCATAGGCCTCTCCTGATTGTGCCTCTCGTTTAGGCATTCTTATCATGACTCTCCTGTCATCTATCTCGTACTTCTTAAAATTTTCTGGGACCTCAAACAAAGATTCTTCCTCTTCTGGTAAGGCTTCTCTCTTCTTTCGTTTCTTTCCTTCTTCCTTAGGGGTCATATGCGTTGCTAATCTTACATCATTTGTCACTTCTCCATGCTTCTGAGGTTGAAATTCTACTTCATGGAAGTATTCTTCATCTGATGCAAATGGAGGGTCCATAATGATTGACTCTAGATCGGAGTCACTTGCATCCTCATATGCATCAGGGCTAGGTTCACACTCTTCTAGAACTGCCTCTCCCATGATTGGCTCTATGGAGAAGACTGAAATGTCATAGCCATCCTCATCACAGTGAGGTGTCCATTGTTCTTCATTGATGGCTACGTCCATTGTTGCTAAAATTTCCGCCCAGCCATGGGGTTCAAATTCCTCGTCTGGAAAAACTACAGGTGCATAGGCTGGGTCTTGAATGGGTCTATGGGTTTCGTTTGCACCTATTTCTCTAGCCTTTTCTCTCTTCTCTTCCTCCACTGCTACTTTGCACATCCATAAGTGAGTGTCTTCGTGCATCCAGGAGGATCCTGATCCTATGGAATGCACAGATTCTGTATCATCTTTGGCTCTATGGATGGGATTCCATTGGATAGGAGGGACATCTCTATGAGAATAATCCTTGAGATTGACTTTGGTTGTAACACCTAAGTGCTGCAGGTACAAAGAATTGGTCCCCCAATCCTGTACCACTTGCAACTGTCGCATGAATGGTCTTCCCAAAATCATCTCATAGGCATGATTTTTGCTGAAGTCACATATGGCAAAGGTATGTTCAAACTCGACACCACAAGTGGTGAGAGTTATTCCTTCTAGCAATCCTAGGGGTCTCTCTATGTGACCATCGGCCATCTGCAATTTCATCCTCGTTGGCCTGAGTGCTGGCTTGCCCCAACGCTTCCAAAGGGAAGTAGTGGCAATTGCAACTCCTGCACCTGAGTCCAAAATTGCCTTTGTGGTGTAGTCCTGGTAGGTAATGGGAAGATAGGTGTTCCCTTCTTCACCTTCGCACATATCTCCTATCTTATCCAAGGGAATTTCTGGCACTGTCCTATGGGATCCTACCCGGGAATGAGGTTTTGCAACTTCAGTTACTCGACTGGCTGCATATTTCCCCGCGTTTGGTCTATCCTCAGGCAGTTCTTTCAAAGTGAGATTGCGCTGCACCTTGGTGTTCGTTACTACCTCCGTGTTCCTTGGTATGACTGAGTCGTCGTTCCTTACCATGACTGTGGGTGCTCTCATACACGTGGACTTTGCTTCCCATGGGCCTGTGAAGTGGGGTAACTCTTGTATGGAATTAGATTCAAAGTCCAATCTCTCGTGAGATTGAGTACTCTCATGTTCCCCGTAAATGGATGGGATGTCTTGTGGGAATTGGTCGTGTGCATCGTCCACAAGTTCAAAAGGAGGGGCGACCTCACTTTCGTTATCCCATTTGTCTTCTTGAATCTCTCGTAGGAAGTCTGGTGCAAACCGATTCATAGAAGAAGAAGTGTCTGGCTCCGTAGAATTAGGTACATATGCTACCTGGGAAGGAGGGCTTATCCTATCATTGGCTCTTTCCTCGTTGTCATAGATAGCTGAAGCACAAGCTTCTTGGGGAGGATTACTTATGCTATTACTTTTCCGCACAGGCTCATACGCTCTCTGGGAAGGAATGTGGGTTACCTGTGGAGGTACATAAGCTTTCGAGGGAGGCACCTGTGACCTTTGGGGAGGAAGATAGGCTCCTTGAGGAGGCACATGAGCTTCCTGAAGAGGCTGGCTTATCCGTTCTCTTGCCCTTTCCTTTTTTTTAGGGATAGGCTCCTTTTCTGGCTGTGCAGTTAGCCTCTCTAATCTTTCTAAGGAGGGGAAGTTGTCTGGTTTAGTGGAATTGGCTGCATAAACTTCCGATGGGGAATGGCTCAGGTTTTTGCTTGCTTTTTCTTTCTCCTGATTTTTTTCTTCCTTGTCAGATCTGGCAATTATCCTCTCTAACTTTTCTAGGAATCCATCCAAGTGTAATTGCGTCTTGGCTGAGCCTGAGTAATTGAAAAGGCGACTGGCTTCAAACATAGTCTGAGCCAATGCGACCATTTTCGCGCACAGTTTGGTTCTTTCTATCTCTAGGTCAGCTCTAGGATAGCACTTGTCATGATCCGTGACGTTTGGCCCTTCTTGGATTCTGGCCTGATATGCTTTAAGCATCATGTTTAGGTCTTCAGGAGTGGGATCTGCTAGAACTGATCCTACTCTAGGGGGTGGTGGGATTTGATGAGGCGGTGGGGAAGGTGGTGAGTCGGATGGAGATGGG
>CM035425.1:20480550-20593050 GCA_020310875.1 Ceratopteris richardii | reverse complement strand
AATTATAAAGAAATTATTTTGTAAAGAAAAGCTATCAAATAGTCTTATAAATTAAACATGAAAGTATGATAATTACCTTATAAGTGATCCAGGGCAATAGATCATGTCCCAATTGCAAGAACCAAAATGTTTATTTGATTAACACTTTTTGATACATCAATGACATTAATACCTATCCATAACTCTCAAAAATTGTCAATGGGAAGAGCAAGATATACATTCATGTATTTAACTTGTTTTTTTCTTAGGATTACAAGTGAAAACATCAAATGCCCTTTTTTAATGCTAAGATATGGCGGGAGATTGTAGTTGATGACTACCACTGGCCATGTTGACCATTTACTAAATTTCATCAAAAATGGATTAACCCCATTAATGGAACATCTAACTCTAGATTGTGTGGCTCTTGTACAAAATCAAGCCATCTAGAATCAATATATTGAAAAACTTCACTATTTGTTGGAATTCTAATTACTCAATTAGTACTTTTATGATCAAATCCCCATGTCAAAAGTTTTGATAAATCAGGGCTTTGAAACATATGTTTAATTTGTGGAGCTAATGGAAAATGTCTCAATATTTTTTTGGAATTTTACCCTCTTTGTCCTTATATCAAGTGTTGATATATTTAGGTAGTGATGTGTGTGAACACACTAGCACCGCCGAGGAACTTTTTTCCCTCTTTTGGAGCTTTTTTCCCCTGGCTTGTATATATGCCTATAGCCCTAACGGGTTACTTATCTTTGTACATTCTAGTGGTAATACATTTAGTAGTGTGCACCGTGCTCCAAGCTTCTTCTTTTTCCTTTTGCTATTTGGATGCTTTCGTAGATATCTAACTCCAACAATTGGTATTAGAGCAGGTTGCCGCTTCATCTAAGGTGTCATCGACACCCCTACGGTCATAGTCTCAGAATCACACAAAATTTGGTGAGCATACTTAGGGTGATTAAGAGATCAAAACTGCTTCGCTTTGTGGTGCAAAAATCACAATCTGAGCTCGTTTCGGCTCCTAGCGCACTATCACAGTGCTTGTGCAGGATATTTCATCTTTTTGTGCCAAAAACATATATAGGTTTTGGTTCGTCAGTATAAGCATCATAGAGTCTCCTATAGTTCTAGCAGAACTCATCAGGGTAGTTCTGTTCAAATTTTTTAGATTTCATCATTTTTTTGCATCAGGGTATTTTAGTCAATGGCCATGGCTGAAAGCAGTGATGTATTCTGTATGTTGGCTATTGAGGATAAGTTGGATGGTACCAATTACCCATTGTGGGCTCATATGATGCGACATGTATTGGTTGCAAAAGGACTGTGGAACATTGTGCAGGGTGTTAAAAAATGTCATATACACTTGCAAATATAGGTATTGAAGCTAATGCAGATGGCATTGAAGATGCTGATATTCTTCAGATTCCTGTTCGTGCTGCGGTTTCTGCTGCACCTACTGTAGAGCAAATTCATTGGGATGGCAGAGATGCTCAGGCACATGCATTTATAGCCTTGTCTGTCAAATGTACCATTATTCCTCACATTCACTCTCGCAGAATAGCTAAGGATGCTTGGGATACACTTACCACATTATACCAGGCTAGGAATGAGGCTCATGTTGCTTACATCCAAAAACAATTGGAGAGTGAGCATATGAATGAAGGTGATTCTATGGAATGTTTTCTAATAACGATCAAAGCCATGAAGAAACAATTATTTTTTCTAATGAAGTTATACCAGATAGCTCACTTGTGTAGACCATTCTGAATGGTCTTCCTGATTCATATCAGAGTTTTGCTTCTACTCTTCATTTGATGATGGAAGGAAATCCAAGTGCCTTATCATTTGAAGAGTTGGTTTCTATTCTACTACAAGAAGATTAGTCTAGGCAAAAGAGGTCCAATATGCATGTTGCAGATCAAGCTTTCCTGGCTAGTCAGAAGGGCAAAGGTAAATGGATATTATCTATTGACAAGCAAAAATCTGCAAATGCTGCATATTCGAAGAAGGAAGACAAAGATGAGAAGAAATCAGAAAAGCAAAAATTGTTTTGCAAATACTGTAAAAAAAATAATCATGTCATTAAGAGCTATCCAAAACTAGCTATTAAAGAGGCAAAGAATAAGAATCGGCATTTACTACTATTTGCATTTTTGACCCATCTTCAGATAAAAAGTGTATGTATGCAGTAGACTCAGATGTTTGGTATTTTGATAGTGGGGAAACCAAACATATTACCTCACAGTGCAGTTTCTTCACTTCACTTGAGCCTGCCCCTACAGGGAATACTATCACATGCGCCAGCAAATCCTCTTATCCTGTCATGGGAGTTGGTAAGATCATTCTAACTACTACTGATGGTAGTTCATTCACCTTGTCAGATGCTTTATTTGTGCCAGGGATTGCATTAGCCAAGATTGGTTTGGTTGTGGAATTTGTTGATGACACATGTACAGTTCATGATCTGTCAAATGGGGACATGATTATTGCTTTTGGCATTTATGTCATGGGCTGTATAAGCTCATAGACTATGAATTATTCAGCATATGCAGTACATGATTCTTAGGCTATGTGAGATGCAAAGCTTTGGCATGCATGCTTTGATCATCTGAATTTTGCTAGTTTGCTATGCCTACATAAATCTGAAACGGTGTCCTCTTTGCCCAAATTTGAGGCACTCAAAAAACATGTCTATGAAGGGTGTATTTTGGGCAACATGCAGCGTTCCTCCTTTCCAAAAGATGGTTCAGTTCGGGCTACTCAGAAATTGTAGCTTGTACATAGTGATGTCTGTGGTCCTATGTAGACACCTTCTTTTGGAAGCTATCTTTACTTTGTGACTTTCATTGATGATTGGTCCACCCATGCACGGGTATGTCCACACAAAGAAAAGTCCGAAGTGTTCATGTGCTTCAAACAATTTTTGGTTTTGGCTGAAAATCTGTTAGCATGTAAAATGGGCACCCTCTATTCTGATCGAGGGGGGGAATACATGTCTTCTGACTTCATGACATTTCTGGCTGAATGTGGGATAAAACATTAGTGTATAGTATTGTATACACCTCAATAGAATGGATTTGCTAAAGGGAAGAACATGTCACTCATGGAGATGGCAAAGTGTATGGTCAAGAGTCAAGTTTTACCACATAGTTTTTGGCTTGAGGATGTCATGTGTGCAACATATGTACTTAACAGGTGTTCCACTAAAGCACTGCAGTCTATCACTCCATATGAGGCTTGGCATGGTGGCAAGCCATATGTTTCTCATCTGCATGTTTTTGGTTGTCTATAATATGCATTAGTGCCTGAACAACATCACAGGAAATTGGATGATAAAGTAGTAAAATCTATTTTTGTTGGGTATAGTTCTGAAAGCAAAGGCTATCATCTATATCATCCATATACTAAATGCATTTTGGTTAGCCGTGATGTTGTTTTTTGTGGAAGATGCTATTCAGCCATTACTTTCATGTACGAAGGAGACATCTGTTAGCTCCAAAGACATGTATGATACTTTGTTGCCTCTTTTTTGTTGGTGCAAGTGCCAAGCCTACACACTTGGCAAGGCATGAGAAGATCTTATGAAAAATAATTGAAGTTCCATGGGAACCATTGCTATGAGTTCTTTACCTTTTACCATTTGTAAAAGTCTATTTGACTTGGAGGAATATTTGTAGCTACCACTAAACTCATGGAGTTTGTTACATAGAAAAGCTACGACCTCATTTGAGAGAATATCCTAGATTAGGGATCACTTTTTAGTGAGAGCCAAAGTTGAATTCAAATTCAAATTTTGAATGGAACATCTATAGAAGATGAATATAAAAAACTCGTGGTAGAGATCACTTCAATCCCAAGTTCTTTTGATCACATTGTAAGAGAGTGAGGCTCACTTCATAGCCTACACTACTCATCATCATTGAGCATTGATTATCATGCCAATGATCATGTACAACATTGTCTTATAATACAATAGATCAATTCTTTCATCTTTGGTCTCTTTGTCATAGTCACTCAAAACAATCATTTTGTATTGCTCATATCACAGTCATTCCTTCACCATTTTCAATGCTCTATATCTCATTAGAATCAGCTATAAGTCCTCTACATGTTGACAGATTTTTAAAGACATTCTATTCAGCAGATTGGGAGAAAGGCATGTCGACTTGATCACTGGTCAATCTCTACTAAGGTTCTAGAAAGTCAGGGGTAATGCTATACTTCCTAAATTGATTGCTCTGTGCATAGTCAATCATTTCAAGTGATTCCACTTGGAATCATTAGCTTATTAAGCTAATTTAATATCTCCAAAAGGAAGTTTTCTAATTCCTATTGTACTGGAAGCACTGAGCTTAACAAGCAGCAGGTGTGTGAACCAAAATAGAAAGTTTTCATTGTTTCTTGAATTTGGAAGTAGTCTCTTTTGTATCAAAGATTACTTGCATCATTTCCAAAGTAAATAGGCATTTATTTAGTGTCATTGGAAAGCTAAGAGGGCCCACAACACAACTTTGAAGCAACAATAGGAGGGATTAGCAGTACCTACTCATTTTTTGGAGTGTCCATCCATCTTCCCAACAGTGGTATCAGAGCTTAACTAAGGTAAAATGGGAGATGGTTTTCCTTCTTTCATTGATAAATTCGATAGGAACATTTATCAAGCATGGTCATTGCGGATGAAGACATACTTGCAAGGAAGGAGTCTCTATGGATACATCTCAGGAGATGAGGAGATGCCCATTTTCAGAAGAAAAGGACAACCTACAAGAGAGGAGAGTGAAAGATTCAATTCATGGTGTGCCAAAGCTCCCATTAGCAAGGTCTTACTTACTTGACTCAATCTCTGATTTCCTTCTTCCACACATTAGGAACTGTAAGACATCCCAAGAAACTTGGGAAACATTGTCTTTATATTTTTCTTCCAATACAAGGGCTAGGAAGAACCAATTGTGGATTGAGTTTACCACTCAAAGGAAGCAACCCAAGCAAGGCATCTCAAAGTATGTGACCAAATTCAAGGATGTAGCTGATCAATTGGCAAGCATAGGAGAAGAGATTGAAGAGAAGCAGATTGTGAGACAAGTAATCAATGGCATTAAGGTAGATGACAAATGGGAGAGCTTCACAACTGCCATGGATTTGTACATGGACATGCAGATTCCAGATCTTACCACACTCATGGGGCAACTCTTTACCCATGAAGCCAACCTCAACAAAAATGGAGATTCATCAAGAGGTAATAACTCTTCTGGCCTATACATAGATAAAGGCAAATCTAAAGAGAAAGGGAAAAATAAGAAGATTGAAGATGAAGGTACAAGCTCTCAAGCCAACTATGCAGGGAGAGGTAGAAACTCAAGAGGAAGATGCAGAGGAGGTAAGCAAGGTAGGGGGAGACCTTATAACTCCTCACCATGTAATATTTGTGGTTTGATAAATCACACTATAGATGAGTGTTACAGGAACTTCAAGGACCAAAGAGGTAGAGGTTTTCAAAGAGGTGGATATACACAATCAAGAGGAAGATTCAATCATCATCAAGGCTACAATAACAACTACAACAACAACTATAATAACAACTACCAAGGAGGCTACAAGTCAAGGAAAGAATACAACAATTATACATAGGAACAAGAGGATTCCCTTCTAATTATGAACATGACCTCAAAGCAAGGTATGAATGATGATCATCTCTTCTACATTGACGCAGGATGCTCAAACCATGTGGAAGGCAATGTAGCTCTTCTCTCTGATCTTGAGGAACCTAAGGGTAAGCATCAGGTACAAACAGGTGATGACACCAAGCACTCAGTGGTCAAGGTAGGAAATGTTAAAACCTCTGATGGAAATAAAAATCTATTGAGCAGGGCTCTATGTGTACCTACAATTACCAAGAACTTGATGAGTGTTGGATAGATTGTGGAAAAGGGTTTGCAGGCCAGATTCAACAGATATGGAGCATTTGTGGAGGATCCCCAACATGGATTTAAGAGAATTGCCAAAGATTCAACAGATATGGAGCATTTGTGGAGGATCCCCAACATGGATTTAAGAGAATTGCCAAAGAAGAAAAGATAGATAGATTATTCACTTTTGAACTTGAAGATACAAGGAATATTGCACTTTATAGTTACAAAGACCAAACATTATCAGAGCTTGAAATCTGGCATAAGAGATTAGGGCATATTGGTGAGAGAACTTTAAAGCAAATATGTAGAGATCAATGTATGCTTGGGATACCCAATGTATCCAAGCAACATATGATCTATAAATGTGGTGCTTGTCAGTTTGGAAAATCTAACAGGTTACCCTTCTCAAAGAAAGGCTACAAGCATGAGGATTATCTAGAGCTTGTCCATACAGATGTATGGGGACCAAGTAAAGATCCCTCAATTTCTAGATCAAGGTATTATGTATCTTTCATTGATGATTTCAGTAGGTGGACTATCTTATATTTTATGAAGCACAAAGATGAAGTATTCAGTTGCTTTAAAAAGTATCTTGTACTTGTTGAGAACCAAACAGGAAGAAGTCTAAAAAGACTAAGGTCAGATGGAGGAGGTGAGTACTTCTCAAATGAGTTTGATGCATTCTTGCAGGATAGAGGAATCAAAAGAGAAATTACAACAAGGTATAGCCCTCAGCAAAATGGGGTTGCAGAGAGGAGAAATAGACTAATTGTTGAAACAACTAGGTCAATGTTAAATGAGAAAAAATTACCTAATTACTTATGGGTAGAGAGTGTATCTACTGCCACTTATCTTGTAAACAGGTTGCCATCCAAATCTCTTGATGGCATGACCGCATATGAAGCATGGCATGGTAGAAGACCTTCACTTGATCATTCCAAGATCTTTGGATGTGTTGCTTATGTGCATATACCATCTCAAATCAGAGGTAAGCTAGACCCTAAGGCAGAAAAGTGTATCTTCATAGGGTATGAATTGAATCAGAAAGGATACAGGTTTTACAATCCTTCCAACAAAGGATTTATGGTCAGTAGAGATGTCGTCTTTGATGAGAATGATTCTTGGTTTGAAAGTGAATGTAGGAAAGTAAAGTTGCCTTATGACTTGGAAGAGGAGTTTCCAAGCCTCACCAAGGAGGAGCCAAATCAGATTGAAGACATCCAATCAGATGATGAGGACATCATCAACCTAGAAGAATTCAAGGCATGGAAATCCAAAGGAAAAATCAAGATGAAGAATTTGGAGGATATACCTGAATCTTCCAACCAAGCAATCAGAAGATTACAAAGGGAGAGCAAGAAGACAATCAGATATGGGTATGACACTTCTTTAGTTACTAAGCATTCTGTTTATCTTGCAAAGGATTTATCATTTGAAGAGCCATCATCACATGAAGAGGAAAAAACCAAGGCAGAATGGAAGGAAGCTATGGATGAAGAAATTGAAGACTCAAGGAGAATGATACTTGGGAGCTAGTGCCTAAGAAGGAGTCTATGAAGGTAATTGGTTCTACATGGATCTATAAAATCAAGAGAAATTTTGATGGATCAATAAGCAGGTACAAGGCTAGACTTGTGGCTAAGGGTTTTGCACAAACCCAAGGAGTTGATTATGAAGAAACCTTCTCACCTATGGCCAAAATGCCAACCATCAGGGTATTGATAAGTGTGGCTACATCAAAGAATTGGAACATGTACCAATTGGATGTAAAAAATGCATTCCTAAATGCCTAGATTTCAGAGGAGGTGTACATGTCTCAAGCTCCTAGCTATGAGGACCCAAGCAAGGTAACATATGTGTGCAAACTGAACAAAGCTCTTTATGGATTGAAACAGGCACCTAGGGCATGGAACCATAGGTTGACTACATACCTTTAGGATCAAGGATTCATCATGAGTAGAGCAGATACTTCTCTGTTTAATAAGAGAAGTAATTTACCTATGTGTGTATGTTGATTATATCATACTTATAGGTAATGTTGCTAATGGCATCAAGCAGATTAAGAATCAAATGATGTAGGAGTTCAAAATCAGTGACCTTGGATCACTAAAGTAGTTTCTTGGGCTTGAGTTATTCTAAACTAGCTCTGGAATTTACAAGAAAATATATACAAGACATGTTAAAGAAGTTTCATTTGCAGGATGCCAAGATAGTCAGCACTCCAATGGAGGTAAACCAAAAATTAAGTGCTCATGAAGGTGATGTGCTTGATAATATTGCAGGATACCAAAGCATAGTGGGAAGCTTGAACTATGCTACATTGTCAAGGATTGATATTTCTTATGGAGTAAGTGTCTTAAGTCAATTTATGCACAAACCTAGGGCACCTCACTTGGAAGATACCAAGAGGATTTTGAAGTACCTTAAGGGCACTCAAAATCAAGGATTATACTTTCCTTATACTTCAGATTTAGACATCAAGATATACTCAGATGTAGATTGGGCAGGTTGCAAAGATGATAGAAGGAGTACCTCAGGATATCTATCTTTTGCAGGTGATAAGCCTATATCATAGTCTTCCAAGAAATAACCCACTATTGCTTTATCTTCAATAGAGGAAGAATATAGAGGATTGGCCAATGCTACTCAAGAGGCCATATGGATCAGGTTGCTATATACTGATTTGGGTTTGCATACTATATCTCCAATGACTTTTGGAGATAATACAAGTTCCTTACATCTTGCAGCAAATCCTATTTATCATGCTAGGACCAAGCATATAGAGGTCCATTACCATTATGTGAGAGAGAAGCTATTGAGCAAGGAAATTCAGTTGGCATATGTATCAAGCAGTATGCAATGAGCAGACTTATTGACCGAAGCACTTGATGGTACTAAACTTCGCAAGTTTAAGTCTATGATTGGATTGAAGGACATACAAGAGGATTGAAGAAGAATACCAAGCCAAGATGTTTGGCTTGAGGGGGAGCTGTTGGTGCAAGTGCCAAGCCTACACACTTGGCAAGGCATGAGAAGATCTTATGAAGAATAATTGAAGTTCCATGGGAACCATTGCTATGAGTTCTTTACCTTTTACCATTTGTAAAGTCTATTTGACTTGGAGGAATATTTGTAGCTACCAGTAAACTTGTGGAGTTTGTTAGATAGAAAAGCTACGATCTCATTTGAGAGAATAAAGTCAAGGGTAATGTTATACTTGCTAAATTGATTGCTTTGTGCATAGTCAATCATTTCAAGTGATTCCACTTGGAATCATTAGCTTATTAAGTTAATTTAATAAATCCAAAAGGAATTTTTCTAATTCCTACTATATTGGAAGCACTGAGCTTAACAAGGAGCAGGTGTGTGAACCAAAATAGAAAGTTTTCATTGTTTCTTGAATTTGGAAGTAGTTTGTTTTGTATCAAACATTACTTACATCATTTCCAAACTACATAGGCATTTATTTAGTGTTATTGGAAAGCTAAGAGAGCCCACAACACAACTTTGAAGCAACAAGGGGCTGGTACAAAGAAGGGACTAGCAGTACCTACTCATTTTCTAGAGTGTCCATCCATCTTCCCAACATTTTTACAGGTGGATAGTCTAGATGAGAGAGCTGATATTGAGGAGGCAAAAGCTATGCCAAAATGGTTGGTGCAGACTTTGTGTGATAGCAAATTAGATGCACCTCTATCATACTATACTTGTTTATGCTCTTATAGTGCCTCTTTTGCATCAGATTGCTATGCTATGGCTACATCTAGTCTCTCTAATGAGACTTTTGTTTGATGACACATAAAATTTTGAACATTGGATGGCTGCAATGGAATCTGAATATGATGCTATCATAAAAAATGGTACCTGGTCTTTATGTGACTTTCCTCCTAGCAAGAAGTCCATTGGCACTAAGTGGGTATACAAGCTGAAGTGTAAACCTGATGGAACAATTGATAGGTATAAGGCTAGGCTTGTTGCAAAGGGTTATGTGCAGGAAAGAGGCATTTATTTTGATGAAACCTTTGCACCTACTTGTCGAATGGCTACTGTTCATAGCATCTGTGATCTTGCAACTCTTCATGGTTGGAATGTACATCAGTTGGACATTAAAACAACACTTTTGAATGGTGACGTGCATGAAGAAGTGTATGTTTTTTAGCCTCGTAGCTTTGTGCAAAAGGGCATGAAAACCAGGTGTGCAGGTTAAAAAAGGCATTATATGGTTTAAAGCAAGCACCATGTGCTTGGTATGAAAAGATACATGCCTATTTGATTGCACATGGTTTTGAGAAGAGTCCAACTGAAAGCACCTTATATGTTAAGCATGATAATGATGTGCTTTTGATCATTGTTGTGTATGTTGATGACATGCTGCTCACTAGTCCTCATGAGAAGAATGTTGCTGATTTTAAGGCTGATTTGCATGCCTCATTTGAGATGTCTGATATGGGGCATTTACATCATTATTTGGGCATTCATTTTATGCACATTGATGGTGGAATGGTTTTGTGTCAAATGAAATATAATGACACATTATTGCAGCATTTTGCCTTGAAACTGTAAACCTATTGCCACTCCTATGGGGACATGTTTACGATTGAGTCCTCATGATGCTAGAGATGCATTTGATGTTGTTCTCTATCAGTAGGCTATTGGATGCTTGATTTTCTTATGCGTTACTCGGCCAGATATTCAGTTTGCTATCTCACAGATGAGCAGGTTTATACATTGCCCAGGTTTCAAGCATTGGAAGGCGGTTAAACTCATCTTTTGCTAGTTGAGTGGTACCCGACTACTTGGGTTGTTTTATCCCAAGGGGTGATCACTACCACAAGATTCACATGCATTTTCTGACTCTAGCTAGGCTGGTTTCTATGACACTCATGTGTCCACTAGTGGTTTTTGCTTCATGCTTGGTAGCTCATGCATATCTTGGCTGAGCAAGAAGTAGCCTACTATGGTCACTTCCAGTTGTGAGGTTGAGTATATGGTAGCTTTGATAGCAACTGTTCAGTGTGTGCGGCTCCGATGCCTTATGGTTGATTTGGGTGTTGGTCAATCTTCTGCCACCACCATCTTCACTAACAGTAAGAGCACATTGGCAATTGTGAGGAACCCTATGTTCCATGCTCGCACTAAGCACATTGAGGTGCATTATCATTATATCAGGGGATAGGTTCTCTGTTGGAGAGATGAGCTTGGCATATGTGCCCACATAGGGGAACATTGTAGATCTTTTCATGAAGGCTCTACCTAGGGAGAAGTTTGAAGCTTTCCGCAAAGCTTTGGGCTTACTTCCTTTTGTGGATTGATTCCACATAGCTTGTCACTTCCTTATACATGAGTGCAAGCTCCTTGTTCACCACATCACTCCCAAGGGGGAATTGTTGATATATTTAGGTAGTGATGTGTGTGAACACACTAGGACCATCGGGGCACTTTTTTCCCTCTTTAGGAGGTTTTCTTCCCTTGGCTTGTATATACGCCTATAGCCCTAATGGGTTACTTATCTTTGTACATTCTAGTGGTAATACATTCAGTATTGTGTGTTGTGCTCCAAGCTTCTTCTTCTTCCTTGTGTTGTTCACGTGCTTCTGGAGACATCTAACTACAACATCAAAGATATTGAGATTTTGGACATGTCAAAGAGTCTACATATTCACATCTATCTAAAATACAATTGTTAGGACATGCATGTATACAATGATAATCTATACCAAGATTGTTTATTATCTTCTTCATTTCATCATGTGATGTAGGAAGAATATTGTTGCTTGATAAAAACTTTTCAAATAGTAACTTGCAAGTTCATGAAGAAAAAGAATGGAAACAAATAAATAAATATGTGTGTGTATGTATGTGTTTGTGTATGTATGTGTATGTGTATGTATGTATGTGTGTATATGTGAGTGTATGTGTGTGTATGTGTATATGTATGTATGTGTGTGTATGAGTATGTGACAACAATGAATTATTTCATTTCATTTGTAATTTTCTTTTCAATTACTCAGGCATGCAAGCTACCACTTGTCCTTCTGGGCTACTAAATCGCTTCGCTATCCCCCAGTTTATAGATGAATTAATACCCACCTTGCTAATTGATACTTACATATTTGTCTATAAAGTTCATGAAGCAATTAGCAACATAGGTATTAGGTCATCTAGAAAATGGGAGAAGCAAATTTATTTGGAACATTCTAAAGGTTTCCAAATCAAATATGGAAAAGATTCGATGCCAAGAGCCAAAGAAGATTCTATTTTTATAGGTGCCTTTCATTTTTTGCATTCTATTATGTTAGGTGTTTTTTTTACTTCTTTGGTTCTTCAAAGATTAATAATGATATGCTTTTATGATTATTGATTGCTATCTTGTGTAGTTCAAGTCTGTTGTACCTATTGAAGGTTAAAATGAATAAGTTGCCAAATTGATTGATGTTTTTTTTATGGGAAATGTAAACTCATCTTGGTTTTCCTTGCACTTTTCATCTACAAGATGGGCAGATAGAAAGTGTCCATTCGATGCAGGTTCTTGTTCTCACCTTAGCTTTTATCCCTTTGGACTTACTTTGATCATGTCTTCATGGAGGACATGTCGTATGTGTGTATATAGTGTGTATGTGTATGTGTATGGATGTGTGTGTATGTGTGTATGCATGTATGCATGTATATGTATGTATGTGTTTGTATGTATATATTTATATGTGTATGTGTATGTGTATGTGTATGTGTATGTGTATGTGTATGTGTATGTGTATGTGTATGTGTGCATATATATAAATAGATAGAAAAATTAAATATATACCTTAATAGTGTCAAAATAGATACATTACTCCATCCAAAATGATTTTGAAGATTGAGAATAAGTAATCTTGCACTTAGTCGTGCCAATGGACTTCCTTCATATATATGATTTAGACATTCTCCTCAAAGATATTTCTCATTTTTAGAAATATAAATGCTTTCACCATCATTTTGATACCAATCCTTAATTAAATCTGCCATGCCATCATCATCATCTCAAAAATCTTGTAGCTTATATTCCTTTGAATATAGTTCTTTCAATCTTGCATATTCTACAAGATCACTTTTGCATAGCCTCCTCATGGATGCTTGTGATAAATGAGGTCTTATTGTCAACTCTAAATGGTGTGATGGAATATAATCAATATCATACATTCGAATCTACATACATGAATAAAAATCATTAGTATTCCATACATGAATGAAAAACAATTTTAAAACACAAATTCAGATATGTAATTTAATTTGAAAAGAGTTTCATTTAATTAGAGTTTTCATGGCAACACAAGATAGGTGGACAAAGTTTTCATTGCTCTCTAAAAGTGCTCTTGGAGGTATACGTCATCCATAATTCATTTATCACCAACACATAATGAGGTAATAGCATTGACAACTATGTATCTTGCTACATCTCTACTCATGTATGGTGATTTATGACTATTTTCATGCTTTTCAATGTGCAATTAGTCATTGAACTATTATATCCCTGACTACTATTTATTAAACTTGTTATATTTACATGCATGTAAGGTCTTCCATCAATATATAATCTTTCATTTTTTGCATGTGTAATCCCTCTACTAGAAAGAGAAGCTACATTCAAGCATAATCCATATGTACTCATGCTTTGAATGTAATGTGTGATTTGATGCCAATCTCTCCATCTGTATATAGGACCACAAAATGACATTAGAGTGACTTCAAAGTTCGGAGACACATACAAAGCCTCTACAATAGAGAGAACATGACCAGCACTAGTGATAGTGGAGGGAGCAATCATATAGCAATTACCCCAAAAGTTAAAAACCTCTGCATCTAAAGGAAGTGGTCCTCCATGCCATCCTCCATATATTTTTTTATCATATATTTGTACTAGAGGATGATCACGAGTTGGCAATGGATAATCTCCAATTGTTTCAGTCTATAAACTAGGAGCTAGAGGATTTCAAGAAATCTCGTCTTGTAATTGATAAACAACATGTCCATGACATGTAAAAAAATATTAACATTATTAGTAGGAGAATCATCATCAAGAAAATATTCATGTATATTAAGTATAATTTTATTTTGTATATAATTTTAAAATAAAATAATGACTAGGAGTTAAGGAATCAATACATACCCAAGCATTATCATGTTGATCGGGTGGTGGTGCACCCTAAAAAATACCATAATTTGCCTCATGTTCAATACATTCCAATCGTGGTCTTTGATACATGCCATATCAAAGATTACACCAACATATAATATGCTCTTGACAGTAAAAATCATCATAATTCCTACCAAATGACACATGTGAAGTCATTGCATGGATAGGAGGTGGTGGAGTACCCTCTGAATGAATAGAATCTAATTATAGTATTAAAATAAAAGATATATATAAGTCATTATGTATCTATTAAATATTAGAGCTAAAACTTTGATATACTTACAATAAGTAGCCCTTGCATGGTTAGGAGACGGTGGTGGAGTTCCCTCAGATTGATTAAAATCTCATTGTGTAGCAAAAAGAGGTACTAGATATTAATAATCTGATTATTTACATACATACACATTCACATATACACATTTACACATACACACAAATTCACATATACACATACACACAAATTCACATATACACAGACATGCATTCTGACATATAAATACATCTCTACTCATGTGTGGTGATTCATGACTATTTTCATGCTCATGTATGTGTGTGTGTATGTATGTGTGTGTATATATATGTGTGTGTATGTGTTTGTGTGTGTATATGTATGTCTGTGTATGTGTATGCATGTGTATGCATGTGTACATGTATGTGTATGTATGTATTTCTAAGTGTATGTATGTACGTGTAAGTGTATGTATGTATGTGTAAGTGTATGTATGTGTGCATGCATGTTTATAAATTTAAAGTTGTTTTTTTATATTGATCCTTTTTTTTGGATTGAAATAACAAGAGATATTGTATAGTAGAAAGAAATAAGAGAAGAGCTCACATACCACCTGAGACGTGGCAATCCCACCTTGGAGTGATGTGGTGAACAAGGAGCTAGCACTCACGTATAAGGAAGTGCCAAGCTATCTGTAAGCCCAAAGCTTTGCAAAAAGCTTTAAACTTCTCCCTGGGTAGAGCCTTTGTGAAAAGTTCTGCAATCTTCTCTTGCACGGGCATATATGCCAAGCTAATCTCTCCAACAGAGAACCTCTCCCCTGACATAATGATAATGCACCTCAATGTGCTTAGTGCGATCATGGAACATAGGGTTCCTCACAAGTGCCAATGTGCTCTGACTGTCAGTAAAGATGGTGGTGGTAGAAGACTGACCAACACCCAAATTAGCCTTAAGCCATCTGAGCCACATACACTCAACAATCACTATGAAAGCTTCCCTATACTCAGCTTCACAACTAGAAGTGGCCACAATAGGCTGCTTCTTGCTTAGCCAAGATATGCATGAGCTACCAAGCATGAAGCAAAAACCACTAGTGGACACACGAGTGTCATAGCAACCAGCCCGGTCAGAGTCAAAAAAAGTATGCAAATCTGGCGGTAGTGATCCCCCCTAGGGTTAAAACAATCCAAGTAGCCAAGTACCACTCAAGTAGCGAAAGATGTGCTTAATTGCTTGCCAGTTCTTGACTCCTAGACAATGCATAAACTTGCTCATCAATGAGACAACAAACTGAATATCTGGCCGAGTAATGCATAAGTAAATCAAGCATCCAACAGCTTGCTGATAGAGAACAACATCAAATGCATCTCGAGCATCATGAAGAATCAATCGTAAACCTCTCTCCAAAGGAGTGGCAATAGGTTTACAGTCTTCAAGGGCAAAATGCTACAATAATGTGTCAATATATTTCATTTGACATAAAGCCATTTCGCCATCAACGTGCATAAGCTGAATGCCCAAATAATGATGCAAATGCCCCAAATCAGACATCTCAAATGAGGCATGCAAATCAGCCTTAAAATCAGCAATATGCTTCTCATGAGGACCAGTGAGCAGTATGTCATCAACATACACAAGAATGATCAAAAGTACATCATTAGCATGCTTAAGATATAAGGTGCTTTCAATTGGACTGTTCTCAAAGCCTTGTGCAATCAGATAGGCATGTATCTTTTCATACCAAGAACTTGGTGCTTGCTTTAAACCATATAATGCCTTCTTTAACCTACACACCTGGTTTTCATGCCCTTTCTGCACAAAGAAATGGGGCTAAAAAACATACACTTCTTCATGCAAGTCATCATTCAAAAAGGCTCTTTTAATGTCCAACTAATGTACATTCCAACCATGATGAGCTGCAAGTGCACAGATGCTACGAAGAGTAGCCATTCGATATGTAGGAGCAAAGGTCTCATCAAAATCAATGCCTCTTTCTTGCATAGAACCCTTTGCAACAAACCTAGCCTTATACTTGTCAACTGTTCCATCAGGCTTATGCTTAAGCTCATATACCCACTTAGTGCCAATGGCCTTCTTGCTAGGAGGCAAGTCACATAAAGACCAGGTACCATTTTTTATGATAGCATCATATTCAAATTGCACTACAGCCATCCAATGTTCAAAATTTTGTGCTTCATCAAATGAAATAGGCTTAATCTCATCAAAGAGAGAAGAGGCAGCCATAGCATAGCAATCTGATGCAAAAGAAGCACTATGAGAGCTTGAACGAGTATGGTATGAAAGAGGAGCATCTAATTTGTTGTCATGCAAAGCCTGCACCAACCATTTTGGCATAGTTTTTTCCTCCTCAATATTAGCTATCTCATCAACAAGTGCATCATGTAAATCTGCATAAAAAATAGAATGATCTACATCATCACATGAAACCTATAAAGGCTGAGAAGTTGCCTCATTAGGACTAGCACTAGAATATCCACCTATAAAAAGAGGCAGCAAAGTATCATACATGTCTTTGGATCTAACAGATGTCTCTTTCATACATGAAAGTAAAGGCTGAATAACGTCTTCCATAAAAACAACATCACGGCTAACCAAAATGCATTTAGTATTGTGGATGATACAAATGATAGCCTTTGCTTTCAGAAATGTATTACATTTTACTGCTTTATCATCCAATTTCTTGCAATATTTTTCAGGCACTAATGCATATGCCAGGCAAGCAAAAACATGCAGATGAGCAACAGATGGCTTGCGACCATGACAAGCCTCATATGGAATGATAGGTTGCAGTGCTTTAGTGGGACATCTGTTAAGTACATATGTTGCACACATGACGGCCTCAAGCCAGAAACTATGTGGTAAAGCCTAACTTTTGACCATACATGTTGCCATCTCCATGAGTGACCTGTTCTTCCGTTCAGCAACTCCATTGTATTGAGGTGTATACAAAATTGTACACTGATGTTTTATCCCACGTTCAACCAGAAATGCATTAAAGTCTGAAGACATATATTCCCCCCCTCGATCAAAACGTAGGGTGCCCATTTTACATGCTGATAGATTTTCAGCCAAAACCAAAAACTGTTTGAACACTTCAGACTCTGCTTTCAATGGATATACCCATGCATGTGTCAAATGCAAAGCTTTGGCATGCACACTTTAGTCATCTGAATTTTACTAGTTTGCTACACCTGTAGACATTTGGAATGGTTTCCTCACTGCCCAAACTTGAGGCATCTGGTAAACATGTCTGTGAAGGCTGTATTTTGGGAAAAATGTAGTGTTCCTCCTCCCAAAAGATGGTTCAGTTTGAGCTACTCAGAAATTGCAGCTTGTTCACAGTGATGTTTGTGGTCCTATGTAGAGACCCTCTTTTGGAAACTATCTTTACTTAGTGATATTCATTGATGATTTTTCCAGGCATGCATGGTTATATCCATTGAAAGCAAAGTCTGAAGAGTTTATGTGCTTCAAATAGTTTCTGGTTTTGACTAAAAATATGGCAGAATGTAAAATGGGCACCCTCCATTCTGATAGAGGAGAGGAATATATTTCTTTTGATTTTAATGCATTTTTTGTTGAACGTGGGACAAAACATCAATGTACAGTGCCGTATACACCTGAATAGAATGGAGTTGTGGAACAGGAGAACAGGTCACTCATGGAGATGGCAAGGTATATGGTCAAGAGTTAAGCTTTACCACATAGTTTTTGGCTTGAGGTTGTTATGTGTGCAACATATGTACTTAACAGGTGTCCCATTAAAGCATTGCAGTCTATCACTACATATGACGCTTGGCATGGTGGTAAGCCAAATGTTGCTCACCTACGTGTTTTTGGTTGTCTGGCATATGCATTAATGCCCAAACAACAATGCAAGAAATTGGATGATAAAGCAGTGAAACATATTTTTGTTGGATACATTTCTGAAAGCAAAGGCTACCGTGTCTATCATCCACATACGAAATGCATTTCGGTTAGACGTGATGTTGTTTTTGTGGAAGATGCTATTCAATCATTACTTTCATGTACTAAGGAGACATCAATTAGATCCAAAGACATGTATGACACTTTGCTGCCTCTTTTTATAGGTGGACAGCCTAGTGCTGGTCCTAATGAGGCAACTTCTCAACCTTTACAAGTTTCATGTGATGATGTAGATCATTCCATTTTTTATGCAGATTTACATGATGCACTTGTTGATGAGAGAACTCATATTGAAGAGGAAAAAACTATGCCAAAATGGCTAGTGTAGACTTTGCATGATAGCAAATTAGATGCACCTCTATCATATCATACTTGTTCAGATTCTCACAATGCTTCTTCATCTCTTTTAAGCACCATTTGTGAGACCAACCAATGCCAAACTCTGACTCCAATGAAATACGTACATATCTTTTGTCTCCTTCATCGAATTCATTGCAAAGAAAAAGATCATTTAAGTAAAACATAAAATCAATATATTTCGATCTTTATGATAAATTTATACTTATAAACATTTTAAATGAACAAATTTAAGATAAGAATCACATAGAGCTCTCATTCTATTTTTGAACTCTAAATTGTGTGTGATGTATACTATGCTTCCATCTCGAGATATATCACACTCCAGCCCTAAGCTACCTCTACATATGTGCATAGGTACCTCTGTTAGGCTCTGACGACCTTGAGTTGGTATAAACATCCTAAAAATAAACTAATTAAGATAAAAAATATTTATGTTATAATTTTATTAAAAACAATAAATTATGATAAGAAAACATACTTGTGTGTGGAAGGCTCTCATGCTCTAGGAAATGGGTCAACAAAGGAACATTCCTCTCTCCATTTAGTAAGCATGTGTATCATGTAATCTAACTCCTCAATGGACATGTCTCCATACTCATGCATGAGTGCCCTTAAGGAGTCAAATGCAACATTTCCTCTCAGAAAATTCTTTATGAGAGTCAATTTCACCTTGCGCTCTCTAGCAACATCCATCATATCTATACATACATAACAAAATGGATTAGAAATATGTCTCTCTTTCTCTCTCTCTCTCTCTCTCTCTCTCTCTCTCTCTCTCTCTCTCTCTCTCTCTCTCTCTCTCTCTCTCTCTCTCTCTCTCTCTCTCTCTCTCTCTCTCTCTCTCTCTCTCTCTCTCTCTCTCTCTCTCTCTCTCTCTCTCTCTCTCTCTCTCTCTCTCTCTCTCTCTCTCTCTATATATATATATATATATATATATATATATATATATATATATATATATATATATATATATATATATATATATGTGTGTGTGTGTGTGTGTGTGTGTGTGTGTGTGTGTGTGTGTGTGTGTGGTATGTATGTATGTGTATGTATGTGTGATATATGCATGTGTGATGTGTGCATGTTTGTGTGTGTATACATACACACACACATACATACATACATACATACATACATACATACATACATACACACACACACACATATATATATATATATATATATATATATATATATATATATATATATATATATATATATATATATATATATATATATATATATATATATATATATATATATATATATATAACATACCTCTACAAGGAATACTATCACATGTGTTAACAACTCCTCTTATCTTGTAATGTGAGTTGGTGAGTCATTATGACTACTACTTATGACAGTTCTTTCATGTTATGAGATGCTTTATATGTACTAGGTATCAAAAAAAATCCGTTTTCATTTTCGACATTTGCCAAGATTAACTCGGTTGTCAAATGTTTTGATGATAGATATACAATTCATGATCTCTCAAATGGTGATGTTATTATTACTTTTGGTGTTTTATGGGCTATATTGCTCATAGAATATGCAAAATTTGTGAATGGTTGAGCATGTTTAGTTCAAGATTCTGAGACTATGTTAGATGCAAAGCTTTAGCATGCATGCTTTGGTCATCTGAATTTGGCTAGTTTGATTTTATCATAGAAATCTGAAATGGTGTCCTCTCTGCCCAAACTTTAAGCACTCTGTAAACATGTATGTGAATACTATATTTTCAGAAAAATGCAACATTCCTCCTTCCCCAAAGATGGTTTAGTTTGAGTTGCTCATAAGTTGAAACTTGTTCATAGTCATGTCCATGGTCTTATGCAGACATCTTCATTTGAGAACTACCAGTACTTTGTGAGTTTTATTGATGAATTTGATGGAGAGTGTTAATCTCCAAAAGAACAAGTTAACCTTGAATTTAGATCACCTCTATATCAAGATCAACTTTAGACTCCACCTAATTTAGAGAATCTTCACCAAATTATCAGAAAATTGATTATTCTGAAAAATTCAGTTTCTTCAGAAAAGTCTGCTGCAGATTAGTCACTCATTGACTAAGCAATCCTGTAAAGTTTTTGATAAAACTTTGCACAACACTTCGCCTTAAGGTTGCGCAACTTTACCAAGTTAAATCTCTCAAAATGATTGAGTATACTGTGAGAAATGTGTGAAACACTTTACCTATGTCTGAAACTGCTTCCTTGCAATGGCGACTTTGACACCTGCAACTTCTTAGCACTGGTTCTCCCAACTCTGAATCCGTTTGATCAAGATCTTCTAGCCATAGATAGCTTACCTTCCAACTTAGATTTTGAGCCCTCACTTGTGTAAAACTTTACACTGTGAACTGAGCACTGACCATTTCTTTGAAGATGAAATGTGCGCCAGATTTTTCGACTCTTAGAACATTCTTACATATGAATGTTCCTAATCAAAATTCTCTCAACTTGATTGCAATTAACCTCTCAAATTCTAGCCATAGATAGATTAGCTATGGACTTAGATACGTACAAAAGGATTCTTCAAAAGATTAAGCACAGAAGGAGAATGGGAGAGAAGATCGACGCGCAGAAATCTACAATATTTTCTTCTTCATTACTTTTCGTGCATATGGTTGATGATACATACAATGTTCATCACCTATTCACCTATTGTCCTCTCTATCTGATCTATATCACTCTCTCTCTACGAATACATATCTGTAGATATATATACGAGTCTAACTCGTCATCTTTTTCAAAATACATTGAACTATTTACAAAAGTAATATACAAAAGAAAACATTTCTGATTCTATTCTTTTCCTTTGAAAGTAATCTTCATCCTTCCACATATCTTTTCACTTTTGGACTTCATGTAATCACCTATTGATGATTGCTCTGCTCCAACAGCTCCCCCTCAATCTTCAATTGTGATTACCTGTATCTTCTTTATTCCTGCCATATCTTTAAACCTCTGCAATTTAGGTCCATCCAAACTTTTAGTCATCATATCTGCAAGTTGATCTTTTGTAGGAGTGTGTATGACTTCAACCTCTTTCTCAATGACCTTCTCTCTCAGGAAATGATACTGTATTTCAATATGCTTAGTTCTAGCATGAAATACAGGATTAGCTGCCAAGTATAATGAACTCATATTGTCTCCACAAATAATAGGAGTATTCTGAATCACATCAAAAACTTTCAAAAGTGTCTTAAGCCATATTACCTCTTTTGCAGCTTCCACCATACCTTTATATTCTGCTTCTGTAGATGACAAAGCAACTGTATGTTGCTTCTTGGAACACCATGAAATCAATTTGTCTCCTACATAGCACAAGTATCCATGTGTTGATCTTCTATCATCCACATTACCTGCCCAATCTGCATCACTATATATCTTGATTCTTGTATCTGAAGTAAACCCATAGTACAACCCTTCTCTGAGTGTACCCTTGATGTACCTAAGTACTCTTTGTCCTGCAATCCAATGTTCCTTTCTAGGACAATGCATAAATTGTGAAAGCACACCAACTGCATATGACAAATCAGGCCTTGTCAATGTAGCATAAATCAAGCTACCAACCAAACTTTGATAAAGTTTCATATCTCTGAACTCTTCTCCTCCAAACCTAGACAATTTATGGTTCACTTCCAAAGGTGTAGGTGCAACCCTGCAATCTTCCATTTTAAATTTGGTTAGCAAATTTTTAAGATACCTTTCTTGGGTCACATATACTCCATGTTGAGTATAAGAAATCTCCATTCCCAAGAAGAATGATAGGTTCCCCAAATCACTGATTTTGAACTCTTTCTCCATCTGCTTCTTGATCATTTGTATTCCCTTATCATCTGTTCCTGTAAGTATTATGTCATCAACATAAATACAAACATAAATGAACCCATCTTCACTTGCTTTGACTAGCAAGCTACTATCTGCCTTTGATGCTTGAAATCCAAGATCATTCAAGAATTTTACAAGCCTATAATTCCAAGCCCTTGGGGCTTGCTTTAACCCATACAAAGCTCTCTTGAGCTTACACACATAATTTGGACTCACTTGATCTTTGAACCCATCTGGTTGCTCCATGTAGACTTCATCTGAAATGTAACCATTCAAGAAGGCATTTTTTACATCTAATTGAGACAACTTCCAACCTTTACAAGCAGCAATTGCTATGAGTGTCCTGATGGTTGTCATCTTTGCCACAGGACTATAGGTCTCATCATAGTCCACTCCATATGTCTGTGCATACCCTTTCACAACAAGTCTAGCTTTATACCTAGACACACTTCCATCTGCAAATCTTTTTGTTTTGTAAACCCACTTACATCCAATGATCTTCTGACTATTAGGTTTAGGAACCAAATCCCATGTTTGATTCTCTATCAATCCATCATACTCTTCTTGCATAGCATCTTCCCAATTCTTCTTCCCTTTGGCCTCTTCATATGTAGAAGGGTCTTCATCTGCTTTTACCAAATAAGCATAATCTTTAGTAGTTAAGAATGAAGTGTCATAGCTATACCTTGTAGGTTGCCATTTGTGCCTAGATGATCTCCTAACTTCTGCACTTCTTGAGGTCTCTGGTTCATCACATTCTGGATCAAACCTTGGCCTCTCTTCAACTTCAATCTGCACTTCATTGCTCTCACTTTCATCAAGTAATTGAATCTTTGCTTTACCTTTTCTTTGTTCCACTACTTCTTCATCATCTGCATGTACATTATATTTACCTGCATACCAAGTACCTTGCTCATCAAATGTAACATCCTTGGATACAATAAATTGCTTTGTGGATGGACTCCACAACCTGTATCCCATTTGCTTATCATCATAACCAATGAATACATACTTTTCTGCCTTAGGCTCCAACTTATGCCTCAATTGAGATGGCACATATGCATATGCCAAGCATCCAAATATTCTGCAATGATCCAAGGTAGGTTTCTTACCCCACCAAGCTTCATATGGTGTCATACCCTGCAAAGCTTTACAAGGCAATCTATTAACCAAATATGTAGCTGTATTAACAGCCTCGGCCCACAAATAATTTGGGCAATTCTTCTCTTTCATCATGGACCTTGCAAACTCAACAAGAGTCCTATTTCTTCTTTCTGCTACTCCATTTTGTTGAGGAGAGTACCTGCAAGTAACTTCTCTCTTTATACCTGCATTCCACAAATAGTCATTGAACTCATTTGAAATATACTCTCCCCCTCCATCTGACCTTAGTCTCTTCAATTTTTGACCTGTAATTCTTTCTGCATATGCATGATAGTGTTTAAATGTATTAAACACTTCTGACTTTTCCTTAATCACATAAATTGTGATCCACCTGGTAGCATCATCAACATATATGACATAATATCTTGAACCATTTATACTAAAGTCCTTTGAAGGACCCCACACATCTGTATGCACCAATTCAAGTCTTTCTGAATACATAAATCCATGCTTGGAATAGGATTGCTTATGAGCCTTACCTAATTGACATGCCTCACATCTGTATGTCATGTGTTGACCTGCAATGTTAGGCATTCCAAGCACTGAATCATTGTTAATCATTTCTTTGATACCTCTTTCATTAAAGTGTCCAAGTCTTTTGTGCCAAAGATCCAATTCTGACACCTTCTGCTCTCCATATGTGAACATAGCATGTCCAACATTTCCTTGTACCTTCAATGTGAAAAGCCTTCCTTCTTTCTTTCCTGCAATAACTTGTTTATACCCTTGACTAGGGTCTTCCACATAAACTCCATCATTGGTAAACCTTACCTCATAACCTTTTTCCACAATTTGACCTACACTAATCAAATTCTTTGGAATTGTGGGAACATAAAGTACCTTACTCAGAAGAGTGCTCCCATCCTTAGCTTTGACTGAACCAATTGACTTTACCTTATGCTTTGTATTATCACCTGTCTGAACTGTATGATTAATTGCATTATGATCTAGGTCAGTCATCAGAGCAATATTTCCACTTAAATGATTACTACATCCTGAATCAATATAAAACACTCTCATGTCCTCATGTGAAGTTTCACATGTATTCATAATGAGAGTCGAGTCCTCCTTTTGATCTGATGGATAGTTGTAGTAGGTGTTATTATAGGATTGACTTTGGAAGTTTCTTCCACCACCTCTTCCAAAAGAATTCCTACCACCTCTACCTCTGAAATTTCCTCTCTGAAATCTACCACCTCTTGCTCTTTGATTAAAGTTATGATAATTACCATTGTTTTGATTATTATGCCAACAATCATGAGATAGATGATTGGTCTTACCACATATCCAACAAGCTCTTGCATTCTCTTTGTTGTTTCTGCCTCTTCCTCTACTTCTGCCATTTCCTCTTCCTCTTATGAAGTTTGCTTGATTTGAAGTACCTTCTTCTTCACCTGATTGTTGCTTTCCTTTGTTGGCTTTCTTCTTGTCTTTAGAATACATTGCATGACCTGCACTCTTATCAACATCTCCTTTGACATCATTCTCAAAAGTTAGCATATGACCTAACAATTGATTCAAGTCAGGAGTAAAGTGATCTAATGAAAGTTCTGTAGATAAAATGAAAGGCTTCCACTTCTCATCTCCTCTTAGCCCTGTGAGTATTTGTCTTACCAATTTGTCTTCTTCAATATCTTCATCCACTGCACCTAAAGAATCTGCAATGTCCTTCATCTTTGTCACATAATCAGAAATTGATTGTGAGGCCTTCTTCTTGAAGGTAGTAAACTCTGCCCATAGTGAAGCCTTCCTTGATTTGGTTGTATTTTGGAAATGCTCTTCCAAAGCATTCCAAATGTCACATGCACTTTCAAGTCCTCTAATGTGAGGAAGCAAATAGTCATTGACTGCCATGTAGATGATGCTTCTTGCTTGAGCATCCTTCTTCATCCAATTCTTCAAATCTGCAAGCTCCTCCCTAGTTGGAACACTAGGATCTCTGAATTCTGGCTTTTCTTCATCTCCTGTGATATATCCTATCAAATCTTTGCTCATAAGATGAGCTTCCATCCTCATAGACCATGCAGGATAGTTCTCTCTATCCAGCTTCTCAATTTGGAGACTATCTCCCATCTTTACTTCACCTGTAGCTTCAAATCTTTAACCTTTACAGATAATGAATGTACCTTTACTTCGAATGTTGCTCCTTTTGATCCTTTTGATGCTCTTTGTATGTCTTCCTTTAATCTTTCTTCACACTTTGACCTTTTGCACCTTCGAAATGTAAAGTTTTGTATTTCTGCAATAGTCGGAGTCTTCTTCACTTCAATTTTGACACAACCTGCTCTGATACCACTGATGGAGAGTGTTAATCTCCAAAAGAACAAGTTAACCTTGAATTTAGATCACCTCTATATCAAGATCAACTTTAGAATCCACCTAATTTAGAGAATCTTCACCAAATTATCAGAAAATTGATTATTCTGAAAAATTCAGTTTCTTCAGAAAAGTTTGCTGCAGATTAGTCACTCATTGACTAATCAATCCTGTAAAGTTTTTGATAAAACTTTGCACAACACTTCGCCTTAAGGCTGCGCAACTTTACCAAGTTAAATCTCTCAAAATGATTGAGTATACTGTGAGAAATGTGTGAAACACTTTACCTATGTCTGAAACTGCTTCCTTGCAATGGCGACTTTGACACCTGCAACTTCTTAGCACTGGTTCTCCCAACTCTGAATCCGTTTGATGAAGATCTTCTAGCCATAGATAGCTTACCTTCCAACTTAGATTTTGAGCCCTCACTTGTGTAAAACTTTACACTGTGGACTGAGCACTGACCATTTCTTTGAAGATGAAATGTGCGCCAGATTTTTCGACTCTTAGAACATTCTTACATATGAATGTTCCTAATCAAAATTCTCTCAACCTGATTGCAATTAACCTCTCAAATTCTAGCCATAGATAGATTAGCTATGGACTTAGATACGTACAAAAGGATTCTTCAAAAGATTAAGCACAGAAGGAGAATGGGAGAGAAGATCGACGCGCAGAAATCTACAATATTTTCTTCTTCATTACTTTTCATGCATATGGTTGATGATACATACAATGTTCATCACCTATTCACCTATTGTCCTCTCTATCTGATCTATATCACTCTCTCTCTACGAATACATATCTGTAGATATATATACGAGTCTAACTCGTCATCTTTTTCAAAATACATTGAACTATTTACAAAAGTAATATACAAAAGAAAACATTTCTGATTCTATTCTTTTCCTTTGAAAGTAATCTTCATCCTTCCACATATCTTTTCACTTTTGGACTTCATGTAATCACCTATTGATGATTGCTCTGCTCCAACAGAATTCTCTAGGCATGCATGAATGTATCCATTGAAAGCAAAGTCAGAAGTGTTTATGTGCTTTAAATAGCTCTTGGTTATGGATGAAAATGTGTCAACATATGAATTGGGCACCCTTCTTTTTTATCAAGGGGGAATGCATGTCTTCTAATTTTAATGGATTTTTGGCTGATTTTGGCATAAAACATCCATGTATAGTGCCATATACACCTCAAAAAAATGGATTTTCTAAAAGAAAGAACATGTCTCTCATGGAATTGGCAAGGTCTATGGTCAAAAGTCAAGCTTTACCACATAGCTTCTGGCTTGAGGCTGTTATGTGTGTAGCATATGTACTTAATGGGTGTCCCACCAAAGCCCTACAATTGATAACTCCATATGAGGCTTGGCACGGCTCCAAACCATTTCTTGTTTGTTTGTGTGTCTTTGGTTTTCTAGCATAACAACAACACAAAAACCTAGATGATAAAGGATTCAAATGTATTTTTGTTGGCTATAGTTCAGAAAGCAAAGGCCATTGTCTGTATCATCCACATGCTAAATACATTTTGGTTAGTTGTGATATTGTTTTTATGGAAGTTTCAATTCATACATTACTTTCATGTACCAAGGAGACATGAGTTAGTTTGAAGGATGTGTATCACATTTAATTGCCTCTTTTTACAGGTAGACAATCAAGTGCTGGTCCAAATGAGGTTATTACTCAATCTTTACAAGTTCTAAATGATAATGAAAATCATTTGATTTCTGATGAGGATTTACATGATGCACTTGATGCACCTTTGCCATATTGTACTCATTTAGGCTCTCATGGTGCTTTAATTTGCATAAGATTGCTATGCAATGGATACCTCTAGTCTTTGTGATGAGAATGAGCTTGTTTCATTTCATCAAGCACAAATTTAGAAAATTAGATGGCTTCTATGCAATCAAATTATGATGCTATTATGAAGAATGGCAGTGATCTTTATGTGATTCACCTCTAGGCAAAAAGTTCATTGGCACTATATAGGTATATAAGCTGAAATGTAAGCTTGATGGAACAATTGATAGTTATAAGCCAATGCTTGTTGCTAAAGCTTAGGCTCAAGAGAGAGGCAATGATTTTGATAAGACCTTTGCTCCCCCATGCCGAATGACCATTGTCCATAGTATTTGTGCACTTAAAAGTCATCATGGTTGGAATGTACAAGATCACATTAAAACTCCGCTTATGAATGGTGAATTACATGAAGAAGTGCACATATTTCAGCCTTGTGGTTTTGTGTAGAAAGGGCATGAAAACAAAGTCTGTAGGTTGAAAAAGGCATTATATGGTTTGAAACACAACCTGCTTGATAGCACATAGTTTTGAGAAAAGTCCAATTGAGAGCACGTTATATACTAAGTGTGTAGAGGATGCACTTATAATCGCTATTGTATAGGTTGATGACATGCTACTCACTGGTCCTAATGGGAAACATACTGCAAAATTTAAGGATAATTTGCATGCCTCTTTTGAGGTGTCAAATTTCGGGCATTTGCATCATTATTAGGGCATTCAATTTATGTAAGTTGATGGGGGAATAGTTTTGTGCCAAACAAAATATATTGACACATTATTGCACCAATTTGGCCTTGAAAATTGCAAACCAATTGCCAATCCCATGGAATAAAATTTACCATCATGTCTTCATTATGATAGAGATGCATTTGATGTTGTTCTCTATGAGAATAGTTTTGGATGCTTGATTTACTTATGCATAACTCAACTTGATATTCAATTTTCTATTTCTCAAAGGAGCAAGTTTATTCAATGCACATGTGTTAAGCATTGGAAACTAGTTAAGCATATTTTTTGCTCCTGGAGTGGTACTTGGCTACTTGGTTTATTTTATCTAATGGTGGGATCATTACTGCTAGATTTACATACTTTTTCTAACTTAGACTAGGTTGGTTGCTATGACACTCATGTTTCCACCAATGGTTTTTTCTTCATGGTTGGTAGCTTATGCATATTTTGGTTGAGCAAGTAACAACCTAATGCCACCACTTCTAGTTGTGAGGCTTTCATAGTGACTATTGAGTGTATGTGGCTAAGAAACCTTTTGGCTGATTTGGGTATTGGTCAATCTTTTGCCACCACCATCTTCAGTGATAGCTTGTTGTTGGCAGTAGCCAAAGGCACAGATGACGAGGAAGCATCTGAATGCGGATTACGACAAAGCAGTGGGGAGCCATGCAGTCATTTTTTCTCTAACAAATATATTTGATAAAACTCCCAACAGTGATTTTCATCACTCTTGTACCATATGTATCATAGAAACACCTAGTTTTGTAATTAATAGCTCCATTTTGTGCAAGCTGAGGAGTCCTCAAGCTTGAGGAGCTTGGGTAGAACGAGCATACCAATTCTGGCTATTTTTAGATCTTGTTTAGACCTCCAAATAGTACCTAGAACCTATTTTTTAACTATGCCGATCACTAGATGTGAAACCGATCAAAATTAGTCAAAAACTATAAAGAGAGCTAGAGAGCTCATTTTTGAGGTTGGCTAGTGTATACTTGTATGAGTTAGTGAGAGCTTGAGCTCGTAAGAGTGTTCTTGAGTAATAGAATCTACCTTCAACCTTCCATTGTGTCTTGCTTGTTTCTTTCTTGTGTGTGTGTATGTATGTGTGCATCTCTATGCTTCTCACCTTCACTCTCACTACATCTCGCGTTCATGATCTTCATATCACTCCTATCTCTTCTGTGGATTGACATTAAGGAGGTGGAGCTTCTGAACGTGGTGCTTACCATTGTGCCAGAGCAACGCCAAATTTGGTGCCATTGTTGGGGATCGAGTCTAGGATGAATGTGTGATGGTAAGAGTATAGCAAGAAGTAGCCTTGGAAGGTAAACATTTCAAATTTTGTTGTTGTTTTTATGTATTTTTTTATGTTTTTCATCTTCCCTACACTCCTTCTTCACCACCGCATCATCTTCTTCCACTCCAAAAAATCAAAAATTTCACCATATCCACCTATCCCCCTCATTTCCCTCATTTTTGCATGCGAGAGAGAGAGAGCTCTGGTGCTTGTTGTGCTATGTGTGTTTTTTAGTTTTCTTGCAGGTACAGTGCTTCACAGCATCAAGAGAGCTCCAAACAAATAAGAACTCTAACTTTCTGCCATATCTACCGAAGCCCTCACACCATCACAATGTTCTAAGAAACTCGGAATTTTTTGTAGGCATCTATTGCACGACACAGGTGATCCTTGCGCACACACAAATCCACAAATGCATTTGCAAAATCAGTAGTTTGGTGGACCATCACGATTGTGTCACACCATCGCGATTGGCCCACGCCATCGTGACGGCTTGGCCGGACCATCGTGATGGTCTCACACCATCGTGATGGTCACTGACCATCACAATGATCCCGTCGACCCCACGCCATTGCGATTGGCCCATGCCATCGTGATGAATTACTTGCCATGTGTCAAATTAGACCATCGCGACGATACCAGGTATGCCATCGTGATGCTTCAAGTTCAGACCATCGTGATTGGCTCTAGCCATCACGCCTCATGACCATCGCGATGGGCTCACGCCATCGTGACGGTTGCATTGACCGTTGACCATCACGACAGGCTCACACCATCACGATTGCTCACTAGACAGACCATCGTGACGCTTCACCTTTGACCATCGTGACGCCTCACACCATCGAACCATCGCGACGGTTCAACAGGCCCATTGCGACGGTCCCAGAACATCGTGATTGTCTCAGACCATCGCGATTGTCCACCTAGAATGCCAAATTTAGGGTTTGATTTTTTGGGCTATTTTGAGTGAAATTTGGGTGATTAAGCTTATTGGAGACCCTTAACTCATATCCAAAGAAAAATGTGTTTGTCAATTTTTACCCCCGAGGGCATGAACATCCATAAATTTGTCATTCTAAGTCCATTTTTTGAGCTTTATAGCTCATTGGAAAGCAATTCTATGTGACCTCAACTATTTTTTTCAAGAATAAAATGTTGATATTTAGATAAAGTAATTTGAGGTTGACCCATTTGTGGGACTAAGAAAGCAAAATACCATTGGAAAAATTTAGCCAAAGAAGAAGGGACCCTTAAAGGTGTATATATCAAAGTCCGTGAACATTAATTTAAAGAATTGGTCTAAACGTTGGATTTTGACAGGTCTAGTAAGAGATATCCACGTGCAATCAAAGCAAGGCGGGTGAAGAATGCAAGGCTTGGGAAGTGCAACTTCTTGGGCAGCAGAGGAATCAAAGAAGCTGACTCGAGGTTGGAAGAATACTCAACCCCCTCAGTCAGTTATTAGCTTAGGCTAAAACGTCTAGCATTGTGGATTAAATTAGGATGACGATAGGAACGCATCAAGTCCACGACTAAGATAAAAGTGTGTGATACGAGAACCAAAAGGAAGGAATTAAAGTCTGATGGAATGAGAACTCAAAAGTGCAACGAAAAGTCGACTCCTGATGCATACATTGAGACAAGACAAGAACTGAAGGAATTAAAAACGAAATGAGCAACTAAGAACAAAGACACATTGACGATCAAAGTGTGTATTGAGTGATTCAAGAAGTAAATTCATGAACCTTAGATCGGGCAAGCATATAGGTAAGTCAGATCATCGAAGCCTTAGATCATCAGAAGCAAGTATATGAACTACTGCACATTCGTGGGCACAACAATTGAATAGTTACCCGTATGAGTGGTACCCACATTTGTAATCACCCTTGTTGAGCTGCAGCTAATTTCTTTGGCACCCAAATTTGTACCTTATTATGGTCCGTCTTCATCGATTGCTTTGGTACCCAAATTTGTTAGAGACCTTGGGATTGAGCTTGTCCTTGTTTCTTGGTGATTCTTTTAGCATGGTTAGCTTGCTTTGATGGTAATGGTTATGGCAAAGCTGGTGGTTGCTCTCCTTTTTGTACCCAAATCTGCTTCTTGCCCTGAGCTTCTTTCTTCTTGAACTTGGTTTGTCTATTTGATGTAGTCGTGTGCGTGGACTGTTTTATGTGCCTCTTTGGTTGAATTATTGTGGATGCCGTAGTCTTTGAAAAAGAAGAGGGTTTCTCTCTCCTTTGAGACCATTCTTTCATGATTGAGTCAGTCTGGATCACATCTTTCTTGACACATACAACATCTTCTTTGCTCAGATTAGGCCTAGAGGAACTAAGAGAATGCATGCAACTTGTCTTTGTGCTCATGCAATTCTCTAATTCTAATGTGATGTATTGTTCATGTACCCAAACTTGAAGAAGGTGTCTTTTGAGGTTTAAGTTGACTGCATGGTCATAGATCCAGTCTTGACCCAGGACAAGTTCCGTAAGGTTCTCATCTTCACACACTAATATTTTGACTCTCATTGGAACATCTTGAAGATAGATGGAAAGCTCTACCTCACCCAAACAAGGGGTTTCCACACCTCCCAATCCTATGAGATAGGCTTCAATGGAATTGATGTTCAATTGTAGATCTTGGCAGTATGAAAGTCTAACCGCACTAGTTGTTGCACCTGAGTCAATCAATGCTCTCATAGTCCTTGCATTCTTCCCTTGTCCTACTGCTATGGTCACAAAGGGACGTTGATCAATTATGCGAGAAGGAATTGCACTTGATGTTTGACACATGGCCATGTGGTATCTTGGGGCCTCACGATTGAAATCTAGGCCTAGGCATCTTAACTTATTTCTCCTAATGTGTTCTCTAACCTCTACCTATGCTTCTTCTCTAACCTTTAACTCTTCTTCTTTTCGCTTCTTAATAGTGTTGAGTCTCATTAGGATATCCTTTGTAAGAGTTTCTTGATACAGCGTGACTCGACATCCACTAATATAGTTTGGTAGGATATCACCTTCTAGTGTGGCCAATTGAACTGCACCGCTAGTGGAAATTCTATAAATGATCATGGGTCCATATTCTCTTTTTTCCAATTTATGGGCATGTTGCTTTCGTGTATAAACCAACATTAGATCTCCCTCTTTCAATCCTTTATCTTTGATATGTGCATCAAAGTATGCCTTTTGCCTTTTCTTTGCAGCATAGATTCTTGCAGATGCTCGTAGCCTTGTCTCACCTAAGCGTTCTAGATTAAAGATCCTAGACGATAACTCGTGTCCATTCCACTCATGCTCTTGTGCTACTTTTAAAGTTGGGATTAGGAATTCCAATGGTAGCACAACATTTGGTCCAAAGACCATTTGAAATGGGGTGGCATTGAGTACTATTTTATAGGCAACTCGGTAGGCCCAAACAGCATGATGAAGTTGTTTCTCCCAATCAGAGCGTTTGTTATTTACTAGTTTTGTCAGTACATTACATAGGATCTTATTTGTGCTCTCAGCTTGTCCATTAGCTTGTGGATGATAGGGTGCAGATTTCTTATGTATCACCAAGAACTCTTGGAGAAGATTTTTGATTACTTCATTCAAGAAGTGTGTGCCTCTATCACTTACTAACTCTATTTGTAATCTGTATCTCATGAACACATTCTCAAATAAGAACTTTGCCGTAGTTTGAGCATCATTCTTTGTTGTGGCTTTGACTTCTACCCACTTTGTGAGGTAATCCATGGCTACAATAATGTATTCGGCATGGGAGTTTCTAGTTGGGGGGTTAATAGGAACTACAAAGTCTATGCCCCACTTCGAGAATGCACGTCCTCCCATCATTGGCCTCAGAGGCACCTCATCTTTTCTTATCGGATATTGTGCACGTTGGCATGTGTCACATTTCTTCACATAGGTATATGCATCCATATGAAGAGTGGGCCACCAAAGTCCTGAAAATAGAATGGTCTTGATTACTCTCTCAGGACCAAAGTGTCCACCTGTAGCACCACTATGGGCAGTTTCTAAGATTTTCAAATAGTTAGATTCATGAACACACAATCTCAAGTAACCATCCTTGCCTCTTCGATATAGGTTATCACCTATGAGGGCATAGTCTTGAGCTTCTTGCTCCATGCTTCGTTTACTTGTTAGACTAGTCCCATTGGGTAATGTTCTTGATCTCATGAATTCTACCAATGGAGCACTCCAATCTAGAATTAATGGTACATAATAAAGAGTCGTATGCTCCACAGGGGGTCTCTTCTGGCACACTAGAAAATTCTTGATCCACTCATGAATTACTTTGTCCATACTAGGAAAATACACTCCTAAGCATTTTAGATTTTGCAATGTTCATTGTTCAGAATTGTGATTCCCTAGAAATCCTTCATGGGCTTGTTGCAACCAACTACTATGTTCCTCGTCCTTGACACAACAAGCTAATAGACCTTTTGTATCTTGTTTGTACATGCTTCCTGCCAATATTTGATATTTTTGTGATTTTACAATTTCATCTTTGTTTGTTTTTACCTTCTTATTTGCGGGTCCGAAGGTTAGGACTGGTACCAACTCATTTTCCCATTTAGGAACAACTTCTAGATTGAACAGATAAGCGTCGGGCAATTCATCAGACACTCCTTGCGGTGACTCGCCTGAAGTGATGCGAGAAAGGTGATCCGCTCTGCGGTGGGTCTTACCTTTCCTAACAACCACTTCAAAGTCATATTCCATTAGTAAGAGGAACCATCTTACTAAGCGTCCGATATTGCAAGGTTTATTGACCAAGTATAGTAAAGCTTGATGATTAGTGAAAAATTTGAACTTGTTGGCCCGTAGATAGTGTCTAAACTTCTTTACAGCATATACCATGCCTAAACCTTCTCTTTCGGTTGTGGTGTAGTTTCGTTCAACAGCATTCAATTGCCTGCATCGTATTGCATAATTGGATGCATCCATGTGTACATGGAATGGCTTATTCCAATCAGGAGTGGTCACTATTGGTGCTATGCACAAACATCTCTTCAGCTCATTGAAGGAATTTTCACATTCGTCATTCCACTCAAAATTTGTCAACAAGGCATAAAGAGGTTTAGCTATGATTGCATACATGTGAATAAACCTACGGTAATATCCACAATGGCCCATAAAGGCTTCTACCTCTTTAACGTTCCTTGGCCTCAACAACTCCGCTATGGCTTTTACTTTGTCCTCATCTGAGATATTCCGTTCTTAGAAACAATATGACCAAAGATTTTACCTTGCCGTACCATGAACACACACTTTTCTGGGTTCAAACACACTCGATATTCTCTACACTTGTTGAAGATCTGTCTGAGCTCAGGGATGTGGTATCTTCTTTGTTGGGAATGAGCACATAAATCATCCACATATACTTCTAAGCTCTTTTGCAAGAACTCCTTGAAGACATGACACATGAGCCTTTGGAATGTTGCAGGTGCATTGGTGAGCCCAAATGGCATCACACAAAATGCAAAGACTCCCCACTCTGTGGCAAAGGCCATTTTATGTTTATCTTTTGGGGCAATGGCTACTTGGTTGTAACCTGAAAATCCATCAACGAAGCTATAAACTTCCTTGCCTGCAACACGCTCCAATAAATGATAAGTTATTGGAAGTGGATAACTATCTCTAATCGTAGCATCATTAACCTTTTTAAGGTTAATACACACACACACAACTTTCCATTCTTCTTGGGCACCACTACAATGGGCGACACCCATTCAGTATGCTCAATCTCATAGATAAATCCAACTTCAATCAACTTGTCAATTTCTTCTTTGATTTTGGCTGCATAAGAGTCATTCTATGTGTAGGGCTTTTGTTTGGTGGGCTTGGCATCAGCGGTCATGGGGATCATATGAGAGAAAATTTTCGGATCTACTCCCTTCAAGTCTCTATAGTGCCACACAAACATGTCCCTATATTCCCTTAATAAGGTTACCAACTCTGCTTCCTCTTCTTTACTTAGGTCATCTCCTATGTATGTACATCTCTCTTCGTTCTCTTCAATGGTGACTATGATTTTTTTGGTCTTTTCTTTTGTTATCATATGCTTCTCCTATGGTGACCTCTCTCTTAGGCATTCATACCAAAAATTTTCAGTCTTCAACTTCATATTTCTTGAAATTTTCTGGTACCTCAAGCAGTGATTTTTCCTCTTCTTGTTTCATAGCTTCTCTCTTCTTTTTCTTTTGTCCTCCTTCACTTCCATCCTTTGAATTTACAGTTCTAATGCTTGTGAGGGGTTCTTCTTCCTTTTGGGTAAATACTCCTATATCTTCTAGATAGTTCTTCTCTGAGTCAAAGCAACTATCCATTACAATGGACTCTAGATCATCGTCATTTTATCCTTTTTCTATGACATCACTAGGATCACATTCTTCTAGCAAGGGCTGACACATGAACACTGAAATATCAAATCCCTCCTCATCACAATGAGGTGTCCACTGTTCTTCATTGACAACAATGTCCATAGTGGCTAAGATTTGTGCCCAACCATGAGGCTCAAATTCCTCATCCAAAAAGATCATCGGCGTATAGTTTGGGTCTCTAACTGGTCTATCTCCTTGACAAATTCCTTTTTCTCTTGCCTTTAAGCATTTTTCCTCTTCCTTTGCGACCTTGCACATCCACAAATGAGTATCTTCATGCATCCAGGATGTATCAGATGAACTTTTAGAATGCACAGAGATTTAATCTTCTTGCTCCTTGTGGATAGGATTCCACTTTAAGGGTGGTACATCTCTAAAGGTGTAATCCTTCAGATTGACCTTGGTTCTGTGAAGAGATGGATAGGTATGTGCTTGAAGATCAAGAGGTGTTGCAAAATCCTTGATCTACACCAGCCGAATGAACTCTAGGAGTATATGGTGGGCCCTTTTAGCTTGTCAATGGATGTATTAGACACCCTATGTACCTTGGAAGATCACTCTCAAAAAGATAGATCAAAACAGATAAGTTGGAGTTAGCTCAGAGGTGAAGAACTTGCTATTTTGGTTCATACACCTATCCAGTGTTTTGCATAATTCTCTAAGCACAGCAAAAATTAGCTTAATTCCTCTTGGGGACGTCTAGCTAACTTAAAGAGCTAACTTTCAAGAGTAATCTCATAAAAAATAATGAACCACACACTGAGAAAGATGTTTAACAAGTGATGACAACATCTCGATTTTCATGGGCTGCTACAGTAATGAGACCAGTGAGCAGAAAAATGAACATAACTCCAGATTTAAGAATTCAATGATTATGAAAATTTGTATGATTATACGAGAAAGTATGATAAATCCAACAAGATTTAAATCATTGAATTCAAGTAAGTACACACTGAGAAACATCTCTAACAAGATGAGTAAAAAAGTCGGGTACCTAATAGAGAAGTGAAAATGAACAGACACTGTTGACTTCAACTGAACATAACTGAAGATTGAAACACCCAAATAAAATCAAAATTGGCGAGCACATATTAGACTTATAGAGCTAACTTTACCAAGTTAAATCATTGAAAATGATGCACCAAGCTCAGAGAAACCATCTCTGCAATCTGACTCAAAAAACTGAGAGATATGGTAGTGAGTAGTACACTTCACAAGAACATGGAAATATGAACTCAAATGATCATGAAAATGAAAGTGTATTGCTTGTACAATACAATGGACTTATTGATACATATGTGTGCCTTGGAATCACACCTTGATATGGCATAAAGCTCAGCTCTTGGAGGTCTTCACATAGGTCTCTCTAACCACGACTAAGACTACCATCTATTTATAGTTGAGTTTGGGAGGCTAACTTCCCTCAATCACTCTCCAATCAATTAGTGATTGATTTGATTCTCTACCTACCACAAATCACAAATTCTTGGCTCCTCTTTCCCTTTTTGATCAAGTGGACTCAACCACTTAAGATTCTTTCACTTTTACATTAAGTAAAGGCTTCAAAAGTTACAAGAGGTAGTTTACAAGTGAACTTTACATAGTCTTCATTTTAAGGCTTCTTCTATGACTTTGTGGGACTCAAGCCAATACTTAGGCTTGTCATAGACTTGCTCCAACAGCTCCCCCTCAAGCCAAGTATGCTTGAGGTCTTCAATCTTCCAAGATTACCTGCAAACCAATCATGGCTTTGAACTTGCAGAGCTTTGTACCATCCAATGCTTTGGTTAGAATATCTGCACATTGTTGATGAGTGGACACATATGATATTTGAATCTCTTTGCTTAGAACCTTGTCTCTTACATAGTGATAATGAACTTCAATATGTTTAGTCCTTGCATGAAAAATAGGATTAGCAGCCAAATGAATAGAACTCATATTGTCACCATAAATAGTTGGAGTTCCAAACTCCAATCCAAGATCTTTGAATAATGTCTTCATCCACATAGCTTCTTGTGTAGCTATGGCAAGACCTCTATATTCAGCTTCAGTAGAAGAGAGAGCAACTGTGGGTTGCTTCTTGGATGACCATGAAATAAGCTTTGAACCTGCAAAGGTAAGATAACCTGAAGTGCTCCTTCTATCTTCTTTGGAGCCAGCCCAATCTGCATCAAAAAATAGCTTCAAACCTAAATCAGATACATAAGGATAATAAAGTCCTTCATTTATGGTTCCTTTGAGATACTTGAGAATCCTCAAGGGAAAAAACCTCCTAAAGAGGGAAAAAAGTGTTGATATATTTAGGTAGTGATGTGTGTGAGCGCTCTAGGATCACTGGGGCACTTTTTTCCCTCTTTAGAAAGTTTTTTCCCCTTGGCTTGTATATATGCCTACTACCCTAACGGGTTACTTATCTTTGTACATTCTAGTGGTAATACATTCAGGATTATGTGTTGTGCTCCAAGCTTCTTCTTCTTCCTTGTGTTGTTCACGTGCTTCCGCAAACCTCGACCTCCAAGAATTGGTATTAGGGCAGGTTGTCGCTTCATTTAGGGCATCATCAACACCCCTCTGGTTGCAATCTCAGAATTGCACACTCAGGGTGATTAGGAGATCAAAATAGCTTCGCTTTTGTGGTGCCAAAACTGGGATTTGAGCTGGTTTTGGACTCCAAATGCACTATTGTAGTGCTTGTGTAGGCTATTTTGTCTTTTTGTGCCAAGATATATACAAGTTTTGGTTCGCCAATATAAGCATCTTGAAGTCTACTATAGGTTTAACAAAAGTCATCAGGGTAGCTCTATTCAACTTTTCAGATACAATCATTTTCCTGCATCAGGGTATTTAAGTCAGTGCCCATGGCTGAAAGCAGTGATGTATTTCATATGTTGGGTATTGAAGATAAGTTGGATGGTACGAATTACCCATTGTGGGCTTATATGATGCATCATGTATTGGTCATAGAAGGACTGTGGAATATTGTGCAGGGTGTTGAAAAACATCCTATTACAACTGCAAATACAGTTATTGAAGATGATGTAGACGGTGTTCAAGAGGATGATATTCTTCATGTTCCTGATTGTGTTGCAGTTTCTAATGAATCTATTGCAGAGCAAATTCATTCGGATGGTAGAGATGCTCAGGCACATGCATTGATAGCCTTGTCTATCAAAGGTGTCATTATTCCTCACATTCACTCTTGCAGAACAGATAAGGATTCTTGGGATACACTTACCACATTATACCATGCTAGGAATGAGCCTCGTGTTGCTTACCTCCAAAAACAATTGGAGAGTGAGCATATGAATGAAGGTGATTCTATGGACACTTTTCTAAAAAAGATCAAAGATTTGAAGGAATAATTAATTTATGTCGATGAAGTCTTGCCTCACAGTTCACTTGTACAAATTGTTCTGAATGGTCTTCCCAATTCATACCAGAGTTTTGCTTCTACTCTTCGTTTGATGATGAAAGGCAATCCAAATGCCTTAACATTTGAGGAGTTAGTCTCTATTCTATTGCAAGAAGATCAATCTAGGCAGAACAAGTCCATTATGCGTGCTGCAAATCAAGCTTTCTTGGCTAGTCAGAAGGGCAAAGGTAAATGGATCTCTTCTATTAGTAAGCAAAAATCTGCTAATTCTGCACAATCAAAGAAGGAAGACAGAGAAGAGAAGAAAAAAGAAAAGTAGAAATTTTTTTGCAAGCACTATAAAGCAAATGATCATGTCATAAAGAATTGTCCAAAATTGGCTACAAAGAGGCAAAGAAAAAAGAGGCTGGAATGGTTGTTGTAGAGGCCTCTACATCAAAAATAGAGTCTGCTAATCTAGTGTAGAATGAAGAATGGGTGTTTACTACTATTTGCAGTTTTGACCTATCATCTTCTTAACAGTGTATGTCTACAGTAGACTCAAATGTTTGGTACTTTGATAGTTGGGCAACCAAACATATTTCCTTGCAGTGCAACTTCTTCACTTCACTCAAGCTTGCCATTATAGGGAATACTATCAGATGCACAAACAACTCCTCTTATCCTATCATGGGAGTTGGTAAGATCATTATGACTATTGTTGACTGTAGTTCTTTCACATTATCATATGCTCTATTTGTGCCAAGGATCAAGAAGAATCTGCTATCAGTTTCAACTTTAGCCAAGATTGGCTTGGTTGTGAAATTTGTTGATGACAGATGTACAGTTCATGATCTATCAAATGGCGATGTGATTATTGCTTTTGGCATTTTATATCGTGGGTTGTATAAGCTCATAGACTATGACAAATCTATGAATGATTCAGCATGTATAGTACATGATTCTCAGGCTATGTCAAATGCAAAGCTTTGGCATGCACGCTTTGGTCATCTGAATTTTGCTAGTTTGCTATGCCTGTAGAAATCTGAAATGGTGTCCTCTTTGCCCAAACTTGAATCCCCCGGTAAACATGTTTGTGAAGGCTGTATTTTGGGCAAAATGTAGTGTTCATCCTTCCCAAAACATGGTTTAGTTCGAGCTACTAAAAAATGGTAGCTTGTACATAGTGATGTCTATGGTTCTATCTAGAGACCTTCTTTTGGAAACTATCTTTACTTCGTGACTTTCATTGATGATTTTTCCAGGCATGCATGGGTATATCCATTGAAAGCAAAGCTCAAAGTGTTTATGTGCTTCAAACAGTTTTTGGTTTTGGCTAAAAATCTATTAGCATGTAAAATGGGCACCCTCCGTTCTGATCGAGGGGGGAGTATATGTCTTCTAACTTTAATGCATTTCTGGCTGAACATGGGATAAAACATCAGTGTACAGTGCCATATACACCTCAACAGAATGGAGTTGCTGAACGAAAGAACAAGTCACTCATGGAGATGGTGAGGTGGTTGGTCAAGAGTCAATCTTTACCTCATACTTTCTAGCTTCAGGCCATTATGTGTGCCGCATATATGGTGCAATGGAGATATTGTTCTAGGAATTGATTCACCCATTAATTCTCTTTGTCCATCAGTCTATGGATGATTAGCTATAGAAAATTTGACTTAGACACCAAAGAGCTTGAAAAGACTGTTCCAAAAGCTGGATATGAACTATGGACCTCGATCACTCACAATATCATTAGGCAATCCATGAAGCCTAAAGATGTATCTGAGTAAAAGTCTAGCACCATGGCCTTTTTGGAATAGGTAAAGGTTGCAAGAGACCATGAGGCTTATGTCATGGTAACTTAGATATATTGCAAGTGTCATAGATTCGGATATTCTTTGACTTCCTTCAATATTTTAGGCCACAAAAAATCCCTTGATATGAGTTGTATGGTTTTATTCACTCCAAAATGTCCTATTGTAAGGTTATCATGACGTTGCTAAAGTACTTAGACCTTGGGCTTTCCTGGAGGGATGTACAATAGGTTTTTATAGAATAGTAACCCATCATTTTCTTGGACTCGTTTACTTCATGAACTTTCCCTTCTTGAACTAGTTTGCAACATATTAGATTTTTACCTAATTGGTTGTCACAACTCTATTCTAGGAGTTATATAGACAGTGCTATGTATTATGATCCATTATGTTACAAATAACATAATATACATGATTTAAATAAAAAATTACAATGACATGTCTTACATTACTACATTTTGTAAAAATAAAATTGTTTGAAAGAATCAAGTACCCCAGTATGTGGAGTTAGCATCAATATTGCAGTCTTTGAAGGTCATTACAGAAATGGATTAGCTACCTTCAAATCTTGCTCAAGTTATTTGGGTGCATCAATAATCGAATCCAATGTCCCTGTACCATCTAAGGCATAGAGGCAAATATTTTCCTTGAGCATGGGGTTGATTCCTTCAATAAACCAACCACACACCACGTATTTTGGAGGGCATTCTCTTTCTAGAATCTATCACAAGGTACTTTGAAACAAAGAAGCATAGTTTCCAATTGTTTGACTAGGTTGGCGAACCATATATTGCAAAGCAATGAATAAATGACCTATCATTTTAGCCTTGTGAAGAAGACCTAGTGACCCTTCAAAATCTCAGGGTTTCTTGTTCTTCACCCTCTCTGGTTCCCCACCTAGTTACATGTCTCCTTCCCATTCCATGTGCAACTTTGCAGCCTCAAATGCCATTTGCACCTTGTAGCTCAGTGATGAGTAGCACCTCCTTTAATGTCAATCCGGGAAGACGTGAGGATGGTATGATGACCTCGAGCAAGTGAAGGCACAAGTGAGTGAGTGAGAAGCACACTAACATGCACACACATACACACACACGTGCACACAAGGCAAGACAAAGAGTGAGAAGCAATGGGGTTCTTTAGATTACTCTCAAAATGCTCATACAAGTTCAAATCAATTACAAGATACCTCCCAAAAATGAGCTCTCTAGCTCTATTTATAGTTTTTGATTTTGGCCGTGTCCAGACCTAGTGTCGGGCCTAGTTAAAAATTAGGTTCTAGGTCCCATTTGAAGGCTCAAATGGAGTCTAAAAACTATGTAGGTAGCTACTTCTAATGCTCCTCAAGCTCAAGGACTCCTTGGCTTGCACAAAATGGAGCTACAAAAATATGAAATGGTATTTACAATGGCTTTTAGTGATGAAAATCACTATTTTTGTAGGGATTTCCTCTAACAATTTGACATACGCATCTTTGAGCTCCCTACTTGCTCCTTCTCCTTATGTGTCCACCTCTTTGATATGCTTTAGCTTCCTGAAAAAATAATGGCCTACTTGCCCAATCTTCTTTGACTACTCTGTCTTCTTGTACCTTCTCTTCGCTCTGACTCCCTTCGTTGACTTCCTTGTCTTGTGAGTCCTTCAGTTCCTTGACTGCCAACACCCCCCCCCCTCTCTCGCGTATGTCGTCCCTGATAGACCCTTGTTGCGTGGGTCGTTGGATGTAGTACTCCACAACGTCTTGCGCTAAGTGATGTTCCGCAATTCGCTATCCTTTGGCCAAGTCAGTGAGTAGGGCATCCCAATCTACAGGCCCGGGAACCTTTGGATGTGGTATACGTAGCTTTTCTGAATGGAGAGCTTGTTCCACGGCAAATAACTGTAATAGATGAGATGGTCTGGGAATGAATTGATGGAGAGTGTTAATCTCCAAAAGAACAAGTTAACCTTGAAGTTAGATCACTTCTATATCAAGGTTAACCTTAGACTCCACCAAACTTAGAAATCATTCATCAAATTATCAGAAATATTGAAAGTTCTGAAAAATTCAACTTCTCTGAAAAGTCTGCTGCAGATTAGTCACTCATTGACTAATCAATCCTGTAAAGTTTTTGATAAAACTTTGCACAACACTTCGCCTCAAGGTTGCGCAACTTTACCAAGTTAAATCTCTCAAAAAGATTAACCATACACTGAGAAATGTGTGAAACACTTTACCTATGTCTGAAAGTGCTTCTCTGCAATGGCGACTTTGACACCTGCAACTTCTTAGCACTGGTTCTCCCAACTCTGAACCCGTTTGATCAAGATCTTTTAGCCATAGATGGCTTACCTTCCAACTTAAATTTTAAGTCCTCATTTGTGTAAAACTTTACACTGTGGACTGAGTAATGATCATTTCATTGAAGATGAAATGTGCGCCAGATTTCTCGACTCTTAGAACATTCTTACATATGAATGTTCCTAATCAAAATTCTCACAGCCTGATTACAATTAACCTCTCAAATTCTAGCCATAGATAGATTAGCTATGGACTTAGATATGTGCAAAAGGATTTCTCAAAAGATTAAACACAGAAGGAGCAGACAGCAAAATATCGGGCGCAAAATTTTTCGATTTCTCAGAAAATTTACATCTAAGTGAGGATGGACAATTCACTCACTCTTCATGTGTCTAATGACACTAAAATCTCTCTTCCTATTCTCAAATCTTCTTCTACTCTACTTGCCCGACATTTTTCAACATATTTATAGATGAATATATACAAGTGTATGACTAGACAAAGGTATAAGTCAGCTAATGTACATATGTGTACATGTCTTTGGATTTTCTGAATATGCCCTTCCTTCAACCATCTGAATTTGTTCTCTTCTTGACTTCTTGACTTCATTTCTCCATAATCCTTCAATTGATGATTGTCATGCACCAACAGCTCCCCCTCAATCATTAATTGAGGTTCTTCTCTATCTTCTTTACTCCAGCCATATCCTTGAATCTTTGTAGTTTTGGTCCATCTAGACTTTTAGTCATCATATCTGCAACTTGATCTTTTGTGGGAGTGTGTATGACTTCAATCTGCTTCTCAATGACCTTCTCTCTAAGAAAATGATACTGTATTTCAATATGCTTAGTTCTAGCATGAAATACAGGATTAGCTGCCAAGTATAATGAACTCATATTGTCTCCACAAATAATAGGAGTACTCTGAATCACATCAAAAACTTTCAAAAGTGTCTTTAGCCATATTACCTCTTTTGCAGCTTCCACCATACCTTTATATTCTGCCTCTGTAGATGACAAAGCAACTGTATGTTGCTTCTTGGAACACCATGAAATCAATTTATCTCCTACATAGCACAAGTATCCATGTGTTGATCTTCTATCATCAACATTACCTGCCCAATCTGCATCACTATACATCTTGATTCTTGTATCTGAAGTAAACCCATAGTACAACCCTTCTCTGAGTGTACCCTTGATATACCTAAGTACTCTTTGTCCTGCAATCCAATGTTCCTTTCTAGGACAATGCATGAATTGTGAAAGCACACCAACTGCATATGACAAGTCAGGCCTTGTTAATGTAGCATAAATCAAGCTACCAACCAAACTTTGATAGAGTTTCATATCTCTGAACTCTTCTCCTCCAAACCTAGACAATTTATGGTTCACTTCCAAAGGTGTAGGTGCAACCCTGCAATCTTCCATTTTAAATTTGGTTAGCAAATTTTTAAGATACCTTTCTTGGGTCACATATACTCCATGTTGAGTATAAGAGATCTCCATTCCTAAGAAGAATGATAGGTTCCCCAAATCACTGATTTTGAACTCTTTCTCCATCTGCTTCTTGATCATTTGTATCCCCTTATCATCTGTTCCTGTAAGTATTATGTCATCAACATAAATACACACATAAATGAACCCATCTTCACTTGCTTTGACTAGCAAGCTACTATCTGCCTTTGATGCTTGAAATCCAAGGTCATTCAAGAATTTTACAAGCCTATAATTCCAAGCCCTTGGGGCTTGCTTCAACCCATACAAAGCTCTCTTGAGCTTACACACATAATTTGGACTCACTTGATCTTTGAACCCATCTGGTTGCTCCATGTAGACTTCATCTGAAATGTAACCATTCAAGAAAGCATTTTTAACATCTAATTGAGACAACTTCCAACCTTTACAAGCAGCAATTGCAATGAGTGTCCTGATGGTTGTCATCTTTGCCACAGGACTATATGTCTCATCATAGTCCACTCCATATGTCTGTGCATACCCTTTCACAACAAGTCTAGCTTTGTACCTAGACACACTTCCATCTGCAAATCTTTTAGTTTTGTAAACCCACTTACATCCAATGATCTTCTGACTATTAGGTTTAGGAACCAAATCCCATGTTTGATTCTCTATCAATGCATCATACTCCTCTTGCATAGCATCTTCCCAATTCTTCTTTCCTTTGGCCTCTTCATATGTAGAAGGGTCTTCATCTGTTTTTACCAAATAAGCATAATCTTTAGTAGTCAAGAATGAAGTGTCATAGCTATACCTTGTAGGTTGCCATCTGTGCCTAGATGATCTCCTAACTTCTGCACTTCTTGAGGTCTCTGGTTCATCACATTCTGGATCAAACCTTGGCCTCTCTTCAACTTCAACCTGCACTTCATTACTCTCACTTTCATCAAGTAATTGAACCTTTGCTTTACCTTTCCTTTGTTCCACTACTTCTTCATCATCTGCATGTACATTATATTTACCTGCATACCAAGTACCTTGCTCATCAAATGTAACATCCTTGGATACAATAAATTGCTTTGTGGATGGACTCCACAACCTGTATCCCATTTGCTTATCATCATAACCAATGAATACATACTTCTCTGCCTTAGGCTCCAACTTATGCCTCAATTGAGATGGCACATATGCATATGCCAAGCATCCAAATATTCTGCAATGATCCAAGGTAGGTTTCTTACCCCACCAAGCTTCATATGGTGTCATACCCTGCAAAGCTTTACAAGGCAATCTATTAACCAAATATGTAGCTGTATTAACAGCCTCAGCCCACAAATAATTTGGGCAATTCTTCTCTTTCATCATGGACCTTGCAAACTCAACAAGAGTCCTATTTCTTCTTTCTGCTACCCCATTTTGTTGAGGAGAGTACCTGCAAGTAACTTCTCTCTTTATACCTGCATTCCACAAATAATCATTGAACTCATTTGAAAAATACTCTCCCCCTCCATCTGACCTTAGTCTCTTCAATTTTTGACCTGTAATCCTTTCTGCATATGCATGATAGTGTTTAAATGTATTAAACACTTCTGACTTTTCCTTAATCACATAAATTGTGATCCACCTGGTAGCATCATCAACATATATGACATAATATCTTGAACCATTTATACTAAAGTCCTTTGAAGGACCCCACACATCTGTATGCACCAATTCAAGTCTTTCTGAGTACATAAATCCATGCTTGGAATAGGATTGCTTATGAGCCTTACCTAATTGACATGCCTCACATTTGTATGTCATATGTTGACCTGCAATGTTAGGCATTCCAAGCACTGAATCATTGTTAATCATTTCTTTGATACCTCTTTCATTAAAGTGTCCAAGTCTTTTGTGCCAAAGATCCAATTCTGACACCTTCTGCTCTCCATATGTGAACATAGCATGTCCAACATTTCCTTGTACCTTCAATGTGAAAAGCCTTCCTTCTTTCTTTCCTGCAATAACTTGTTTATACCCTTGACTAGGGTCTTCCACATAAACTCCATCATTTGTGAACCTTACCTCATATCCTTTTTCCACAATTTGACCTACACTGATCAAATTCTTTGGAATTGTGGGAACATAAAGTACCTTACTCAGAAGAGTGCTCCCATCCTTAGCTTTGACTGAACCAATTGACTTTACCTTATGCTTTGTATTATCACCTGTCTGCACTGTATGATTAATTGCATTGTGATCTAGGTCAGTCATCAAAGCAATATTTCCACTCAAATGATTACTACATCCTGAATCAATATAAAACACTCTCATGTCCTCGTGTGAAGTTTCACATGTATTCATAATGAGAGTCGAATCCTCCTTTTGATCTGATGCATAGTTGTAGTAGGTGTTATTATAGGATTGATTTTGGAAGCTTCTTCCTCCACCTCTTCCAAAAGAATTCCTACCACCTCTACCTCTGAAATTTCCTCTCTGAAATCTACCACCTCTTGCTCTTTGATTAAAGTTCTGATAATTACCATTGTTTTGATTATTGTGCCAACAATCATGAGATAGATGATTGATCTTACCACATATCCAACAAGCTCTTGCATTATCTTTGTTGTTTCTGCCTCTTCCTCTACTTCTGCCATTTCCTCTTCCTCTCATGAAGTTTGCTTGATTTGAAGTACCTTCTTCTTCACCTGATTGTTGCTTTCCTTTGTTGGCTTTCTTCTTGTCTTTAGAATACATTGCATGACCTGCACTCTTATCAACATCTCCTTTGATATCATTCTCAAAAGTTAGCATATGACCTAACAATTGATTCAAATCAGGAGTAAAGTGATCTAATGAAAGTTCTGTAGATAAAATGAAAGGCTTCCATTTCTCATCTCCTCTTAGTCCTGTGAGTATTTGTCTTACCAATTTGTCTTCTTCAATATCTTCATCCACTGCACCTAAAGAATCTGCAATGTCCTTCATCTTTGTCACATAATCAGAGATTGATTGTGAGGCCTTCTTCTTGAAGGTAGTAAACTCTGCCCATAGTGAAGCCTTCCTTGATTTGGTTGTATTTTGGAAATGCTCTTCCAAAGCATTCCAAATGTCACAAGCACTTTCAAGTCCTCTAATGTGAGGAAGCAAATAGTCATTGACTGCCATGTAGATGATGCTTCTTGCTTGAGCATCCTTCTTCATCCAATTCTTCAAGTCTGCAAGCTCCTCCCTAGTTGGAACACTAGAATCTCTGAATTCTGGCTTTTCTTCATCTCCTGTGATGTATCCTATCAGATCTTTGCTCATAAGATGAGCTTCCATCCTCATAGACCATGCAGGATAGTTCTCTCTATCCAGCTTTTCAATTTGGAGACTATCTCCCATCTTTGATTCACCTGTAGTCTCAAAACTTTAACCTTTACAGATAATGAATGTACCTTTACTTCGATTGTTGCTCCTTCTGATCCTTTTGATACTCTTTGTATGTCTTCCTTTGATCTTTCTTCAACCTTTACCTTTCTGCACTTTCAAAATGTAAAGATTTGTACTTCTGCAATAGTCGGAGTCTTCTTCTTCTCAATTTTGACACAACCTGCTCTGATACCACTGATGGAGAGTGTTAATCTCCAAAAGAACAAGTTAACCTTGAAGTTAGATCACTTCTATATCAAGGTTAACCTTAGACTCCACCAAACTTAGAAATCATTCATCAAATTATCAGAAATATTGAAAGTTCTGAAAAATTCAACTTCTCTGAAAAGTCTGCTGCAGATTAGTCACTCATTGACTAATCAATCCTGTAAAGTTTTTGATAAAACTTTGCACAACACTTCGCCTCAAGGTTGCGCAACTTTACCAAGTTAAATCTCTCAAAAAGATTAACCATACACTGAGAAATGTGTGAAACACTTTACCTATGTCTGAAAGTGCTTCTCTGCAATGGCGACTTTGACACCTGCAACTTCTTAGCACTGGTTCTCCCAACTCTGAACCCGTTTGATCAAGATCTTTTAGCCATAGATGGCTTACCTTCCAACTTAAATTTTAAGTCCTCATTTGTGTAAAACTTTACACTGTGGACTGAGTAATGATCATTTCATTGAAGATGAAATGTGCGCCAGATTTCTCGACTCTTAGAACATTCTTACATATGAATGTTCCTAATCAAAATTCTCACAGCCTGATTACAATTAACCTCTCAAATTCTAGCCATAGATAGATTAGCTATGGACTTAGATATGTGCAAAAGGATTTCTCAAAAGATTAAACACAGAAGGAGCAGACAGCAAAATATCGGGCGCAAAATTTTTCGATTTCTCAGAAAATTTACATCTAAGTGAGGATGGACAATTCACTCACTCTTCATGTGTCTAATGACACTAAAATCTCTCTTCCTATTCTCAAATCTTCTTCTACTCTACTTGCCCGACATTTTTCAACATATTTATAGATGAATATATACAAGTGTATGACTAGACAAAGGTATAAGTCAGCTAATGTACATATGTGTACATGTCTTTGGATTTTCTGAATATGCCCTTCCTTCAACCATCTGAATTTGTTCTCTTCTTGACTTCTTGACTTCATTTCTCCATAATCCTTCAATTGATGATTGTCATGCACCAACATGAATATCTCTGAATGATATTCCCAGAACCCCGTGATAAACATTTCTTCAAACGTCTGTTTGAAGGAAGCAGGTAGATACTTTATACGGGCATGCCAGGTATAGATGACGTTAATGGAGGGTGTGTTGGGAGTGATGGTTGGATGCACTCAAGAAATGAGTTGATGCTGCAAAACTTGCTTCACACCTGCCCTCCTTTGATTCCAGATATGCTTAGTAGACTCCTTGAGCTTTCAAATGATACCAAGAAACCATATATGTACTTTGCAAATGGTTTGTGTAATGATCAAACCAAAACAGATAACTTGGTTCCTTCACAAATCCAAAAAACTTACTATTTCTGTAGTGATACCTGCTCAGTGTTATGCTCAGTGTGACCAGCACACTTGCAATTCAAACAATTCCTTTTGGGAGTATTAAAGTACCTTAATAAGCTACCATTTGCAAGTGGAATGAGAAGAAATGATAAACCATATCCAGAGAAATTGATTTAGCAAATTTAGGGACACTCCCGACTTTTTAGGAGTTGTGCAGAACAATACCAGTGGCTGCTTCGAGCGTGATTTCTCCCAAGTGGCTGAATGAAATCTTCTGAAATTTTGTATGCTTGTAGAAGACCTTGAGCTGGTTCCAATGAGCTATTAAGCTCTTGATTTGGTTCAGTGAGCACTGAGAAATGCTCCTTGGAAGTTGACAGACTTGAAGTAGAAAACACAGAGAACCAGATATGATGAATGTGTATATATCTATTGATTGATAAGATTGTACAAGCTCAATAGCATGACAAGCATAGCTAATTCAGGTGTGGTGGTGTAGGCTATGGAGTAGCACTAACACACACACAGTTACAATGACAAAATGCCTCGGGGAGTGAGCTGAAGTGACTAGACTAACCGCGAGTTTTTTCTCTCCTTTTTTATATGGATTGGAAGTTGATTTGAATTTCAAATTCAAACTAAGGCTCCCTAGAATCTCTCCTCTAAAAGTAGGGAGATATTCTCTCCATTACAACATTCAAGTTTCCACGACTTTCTCAAGTAGGTGTGATTACAAGATATTCCAAGTCACAATGACTTTTACATTAAGTAAAAAGGTGAGAACTCATAAGCATGAGTTTCTATGGCTCAATATTCAAGAATTAATCCAAGCTCTATGTGATGTCTTCAAACTACAAATCAAAGCCAAGTGTGAAGGCTTGATTTACACCAACAGCTCCCCCTCAAGCCAAACACTTTGGCTTAAGTCTTCATCTTCAATCTTCAATTACTTCCTGCAATCCAATCAATGATTTGAATCTGCATAGCTTGCTTCCATCCAATGCTTTTGTGAGCAAATCTGCACATTGCATATTAGTAGACACATAAGTCAATTGTATATCTTTGCTTAGCAACTTCTCTCTCACATAGTGGTAATGAACCTCTATGTGTTTGGTTCTGGCATGATAAATTGGATTAGCTGCAAGGTGAAGAGAGCTAGTGTTATCTCCAAATATGATTGGTGGCCTTGTATATAGACCTAACTTTGTATATAGAAGCTTCAACCAGATAGCTTCTTGAGTGGCATTGGCAAGTCCTCTATACTCTGCTTCAGTGGATGACAATGCCACTGTAGGTTGCTTCTTAGCTGACCAAGAGATAGGCTTATCTCCTGCAAAACAAATGTATCCTGAGGTGCTTCTCCTATCATCCTTGCATCCTGCCCAATCTGCATCTGAGTAAACTTTAATGTCAATATCTGATGTATAAGGAAAGTACAAACCATGACTTTGAGTTCCCTTCAGATACTTCAAAATCTTCTTTGCTACCTCTAGGTGAGGTACCCTTGGTTTGTGCATGAATTGACTAAGCACACTGACTCCATATGCTATGTCAATTCTTGTCAATGTAGCATAGTTCAAACTTCCTACCATACTTTGGTATCCTGTGATGTCTTGGACTTCTTCTCCTTCATGAGCACTTAGCTTTAGGTTGACTTCCATTGGAGTAGTAGATACTTTAGCATCCTGTAAGCCAAACTTCTTGACCATATCCTGCACATACTTCTTTTGAGTGATATATATACCTGAGTTGGTGTAGACTAACTCAAGACCTAAGAAGTACTTCAATAATCCAAGATCACTAATCTTGAATTCTTTCATCATCTGTCCTTTGATGTGTCTAATCCCATTGACATCATTGCCTATAATGATGATGTCATCAACATAAACACATAAGTAGATTACCTCTCTATTACTTCTCTTTATGAATAGAGAAGTGTTTGCTTTACTCATCACAAATCCTTGGTCTTGGAGGTAGGTTGTCAACCTGTAGTTCCATGCTCTAGGTGCCTGCTTTAAACCATACAGGGCCTTCTTCAATTTACAAACATAATGTACCTTTTTTGGATCTTCATAGCCAGGTGGTTGTGACATGTAGACTTCTTCAGATATCCATCCATTCAAGAAAGCATTCTTGACATCTAATTGGTACATATTCCAATTCTTGGATGCAGCTACACTCACCAAAATTCTGATAGTGGGCATCTTAGCCACAGGAGAAAATGTCTCCTCATAATCAATGCCTTGGGTTTGTGCAAAACCCTTGGCTACCAACCTAGCTTTGTACCTGTTTATTGTTCCATCTGAATTCTTCTTTAGTTTGTAGATCCATCTGGATCCTATTACCTTCATAGAGTCTTTCTTGGGTACCAAGTCCCAAGTATCACTTTCCTTGAGAGCTTCCATCTCTTCATCCATGGCTTCTTTCCATTCTGGTTTGGTAATTGCTTCTTCATAGGTACCTGGTTCTTCATTCAACAAGTCCTTTGCAAGATATACAGAGTGTTTAGTTACAAGTGATGTGTCATACCCATATCTGATAGGTTTCTTCTTTTCCCTCTGAGATCTCCTCATTGCTTGAGTTGAGGATTCTGGTTTATCTTCTAGTTGCTTCATCTTCATCTTCCCTTTGGATTTCCAAGCCTTGAACTCTTCAAGATTTATTGTATCATCATCATCTGAACTTGAATCTTCTTGCTGAATTGGTTCCTCCTTTGTGAGCTTTGGAAAATCTTCTTCCATGTCATAGGGTAGGCTAATCTTCCTGCATTCATTTTCATACCAAGAGTCATTCTCATCAAAGATGACATCTCTGCTTACCTTAAACCCTTTGTTTGTTGGGTTGTAGAATCTGTATCCCTTTTGGTTCAAATCATAACCAATGAAGATACATTTTTCAGCCTTGGGGTCTAGCTTTCCCCTTACCTGTGAGGGAATATGCACATATGCTACACAACCAAAGATTTTACACTGATCCAGAGAGGGTCTCTTACCATGCCAAGCTTCATATGGTGTCATGCCATCAAGTGATTTGGATGGCAACCTGTTAATAAGATAGGTGGCAGTGGAAACACTCTCTGCCCAAAGATAATTTGGCAACTTTTTCTCATTAAGCATAGACCTAGCTGTTTCTACTATAAGTCTATTCCTTCTTTCAGCTACCCCATTTTGTTCAGGTGAGTACCTTGTAGTAATTTCCCTTTTGATGCCTCTTTCCTGCAAGAAATCTTCAAACTCATTGGAGAAGTACTCTCCTCCACCATCTGACCTTAGCCTCTTCAAGCTTCTTCCTGTTTGATTTTCAACAAGTGCAAGATACCTCTTGAAACAATTAAACACTTCATCTTTATGCTTCATAAAGTATAAAATGGTCCATCTGCTATAGTCATCAATGAAGGACACATAATACCTTGAACCTGAAATGGAAGGGTCCTTGCTAGGTCCCCAAACATCTGTGTGTACCAAGTCTAGGTAGTCTTCATGCATAAAACCTTTCCTTGAATAAGGTAACCTGTGAGACTTACCAAATTGACATGATCCACACTTGTAAATCATGTGTTGCTTGGACACATTAGGTATCCCAAGCACACATTGATCCCTGCACATTTGCTTTAGGGTTCTTTCACCTATGTGCCCTAATCTCTTGTGCCATATTTCTAACTCTGAAAGTATCTGATCCTTGTAATTATACAAAGCAATGTTCTTGGTGTCTTCTAGCTCAAATGTAAATAATCTACCTGATTTCTCCCCTTTGGCTATCCTTCTGAATCCATGTCTTGGGTCCTCCACATATGCTCCATGTTGTGTGAATCTGACCTGCAAACCTTTCTCCACAATCTGACCAACACTCATTAGATTCTTGGTGATGTTTGGTACATAGAGTACCCTGCTCAATAGGTTCTGGTTACCATCACATGTCTTCACATTTCCAATCTTAACAACAGAATGTTTAGTATCATCACCTGTTTGTACCTGATGTTTGCCCTTGGGCTCCTCCAAATCAGAAAGTAGTGCCACATTGCCAGCTACATGGTTAGAACATCCTGAGTCAATATAAAATAAATGATCATCATTTGTACCTGCCTTGGAGGTCATATTCATGATCAATAGGGAGTCATCTTGCTCCTCTGTGTAGTTGTTGTAGTCTCTTCTATTTCTGAATCCACCTTGGTAGTTACCATTGTGGTTGTTGTTGTAGTTGTTGTTGTATTGGTTGTTGTACCCATTGTAGCCTTGGTGTTGATTGAATCTGCCTCTCCCTTGAGAGTATCCACCTCTTGAGTAGCCTCTTCCTCTCTGATTCTTGTAGTTCTTGTAGCATTCATCTGTGGTATGATTGGACAATCCACAAATGTTGCATGGTGATGAGTTGTAGGGTCTTCCCCTACCTGACTTACCTCCTCTGCCTCTTCCTCTAGATGACCTACCTCTCCCTGCATAATTAGCTTGAGAGGTAGAGCCTTCTTCATCCTGTTTCTTCCCTTCACCTTTATCTTTAACTTTCTTATCAGTATAGAGAGCAGAGGGGTTGTTACCTTTTGATTGATCTCCAACCTTTGTAAACTTTGCTTCATGTGTAAATAGTTGGCCCATGAGTGTTGTGAGATCAGGGGTATGCATGTCCATATAGAGGTCCATTGCAGTGGTGAAACTTTCCCACTTATCATCTGCCTTGAGTCCATTTGTTACTTGTCTGACTATTTGCTCCTCTTCAATCTCCTCTCCAATGCTTGCTAATTGGTCTGCCACATCTTTAATCTTTGTCACATACTCTGAGACTGGTTGCTTGGGCTGCTTCCTAAGGGTTGTGAACTCAATCCACAATTGATTCTTCCTAGCCCTTGTGTTGGAAGAAAAGTAGTTTGACAAGGTTTCCCAAGTCTCTTGGGAAGTCTTACAATTCCTTACATGAGGTAAAAGAAAGTCAGATATAGAGTTTAGAAGGTAAGACCTTGCCAAAGCATCCTTTGCACACCATTGGTTGAGTCTTTCATGTTCATCCTTTGTGGGTAGTCCTCTAGTCTTGAATGAGGGTAATTCCTCATCTCCTGATATGTATCCAAATAAGCTTCTCCCTTGTAGATAGGTCTTCATTCTCAATGACCAAGCCTGATAATTGTTTCTGTCCAATTTGTCAATGAATGAAGGGAAACCATCACCCATGTTTACCTTCTTTTGCTCTGATACCACTGTTGGGAGTGATGGTTGGATGCACTCAAGAAATGAGTTGATGCTGCAAAATCTGCTTCACACCTGCCCTCCTTTGATTCCAGATATGCTTAGTAGACTCCTTGAGCTTTCAAATGATACCAAGAAACCATATATGTACTTTGCAAATGTTTTGTGTAATGATCAAACCAAAACAGATAACTTGGTTCCTTCACAAATCCAAAAAACTTACTATTTCTGTAGTGATACCTGCTCAGTGTTATGCTCAGTGTGACCTGCACACTTGCAATTGAAACAATTCCTTTTGGGAGTATTAAAGTACCTTAATAAGCTACCATTTGCAAGTGGAATGAGAAGAAATGATAAACCATATCCAGAGAAATTGATTTAGCAAATTTAGGGACACTCCCGACTTTTTAGGAGTTGTGCAGAACAATACCAGTGGCTGCTTCGAGCGTGATTTCTCCCAAGTGGCTGAATGAAATCTTCTGAAATTTTGTATGCTTGTAGAAGACCTTGAGCTGGTTCCAATGAGCTATTAAGCTCTTGATTTGGTTCAGTGAGCACTGAGAAATGCTCCTTGGAAGTTGACAGACTTGAAGTAGAAAACACAGAGAACCAGATATGATGAATGTGTATATATCTATTGATTGATAAGATTGTACAAGCTCAATAGCATGACAAGCATAGCTAATTCAGGTGTGGTGGTGTAGGCTATGGAGTAGCACTAACACACACACAGTTACAATGACAAAATGCCTCGGGGAGTGAGCTGAAGTGACTAGACTAACCGCGAGTTTTTTCTCTCCTTTTTTATATGGATTGGAAGTTGATTTGAATTTCAAATTCAAACTAAGGCTCCCTAGAATCTCTCCTCTAAAAGTAGGGAGATATTCTCTCCATTACAACATTCAAGTTTCCACGACTTTCTCAAGTAGGTGTGATTACAAGATATTCCAAGTCACAATGACTTTTACAATAAGTAAAAAGGTGAGAACTCATAAGCATGAGTTTCTATGGCTCAATATTCAAGAATTAATCCAAGCTCTATGTGATGTCTTCAAACTACAAATCAAAGCCAAGTGTGAAGGCTTGATTTACACCAACAGGGTGTGGTGCTCATGTCATAGACAAGGTCCTGATTCCCTTCATTAAATCCAATAGCCGAAAGATGAGGTTCTTTTATGTTCTTAAATGTCTTGAATGTAATCAGCATGAGCTCAAAAATTTTTAGGCATATCTGTGCCATGAGATCTGGGACATTCTTGAACCAGACTTCCCAGTGTCGGATGGTTGAAATCATGTAGTTGACTATGGGTTGGCCATTAGGAGGTGCTAGGTACACATAATTTAACCACTTTTCACATCCTTTAACTGTCAAAACTGTTTTTATGTACTCTGGCCAAGACCTTCTTCGAAAGACAGGGCAGTAGCAGGGATTATACTTGATATATAGAGGCATGTTATTCCACGTGCGATTCATCTCAGGGTAGGTTTCAAGCAGGCGGATCCTCCAAGTAGGTTGATGTATATTCCCTTGCTTGGCACTTGTAGGGATATCATCTGGTGCAAACTGTGTCGCCGAGGTTGGTTCTTTTGTTGTGCGTTGCTTGATTTCAGCATTGTAATCTACCATTAATACACAGAACGGAACATACAGATCATCAGACATGCCAATCCACCTATGATAGGAGAGGTTCCTAAAGTAATCCAATTTAATTACAACTTCTTCCAATTTGATAAATTGATGCTATCTGTACTGCAACTCTCTCATCATGGGTTGTGGCCACCTTCTCTAACCTTTGCATCCATTCAGGGGCCTCGATCTCAATGGTGTCCATTCCTTCTTTGGTTTGCTTACCCCCGGGTGTTGGCATGGGAACGTATGGGTCTTCAAAGATCTCCTCCACTTGAATTGGCACTAAGTCTTCAGGTTCTGGTTTCGCCAGGGGAGAGGGTTGACGCTCGTATTGTAGAACTTTATTTCGTAGTTCTTCTAATTCTACTCTGAGTTTTGCGACTTCTTCAGATGTGTCGGCTTCAGTTGTGACTTTGCTTGGTGACTCCTGTTGGGTTGCCAGTTGCTTTAGTAAGTCATCTCTTTCTCTTTCTAATGTTGTGTGGGCTTCTAGGAGGTCGGCATGGGTTTCCAAGACGATTTGCATATTCTCAGATGGGATAGCCTTGAATTTCTCTGGGTCGATTTCCTGTGGTGAACCCTCCATTGCTGCTTCCAAGTTTTCTTCGTTCTGTCTCTGTAGTCGTTTATTTTCCTCGAGTGTTGTAGACATGTGTTTCCGTAATAGGGCCAGGTTGCGTCAAAGCTTGAGGTTCTTTGTTATCTGGGAGTGTAGCAGCTCATCAAGTTGTTGTTTTTCTTCCGCATCTGACTGGGGTGGATTGGCCACTAACTGCTCATGTTGTTCCTGTAAAGTGACATACTGTTGTTGTAGTAGTAGCCGCTTTTCCCTTTCTAATCAATTAATCGTGCTTGTAGCGCTTCATGGCTTCGGAAGAGGCTCGTATGCTGGTTATCAAGATGCTGGTAGTGTTGTTGTAGTTGAGACATACACTGGTACATATTATTAAATACATTATTAATAGGGGTGGATGCGGGAAGGGTGTTGAATGCAGAGGGGAAGGGAAAAGGGAATGGGAGCGTGTATGATGTGCTTGAAAAGGGTGAAGTGGGTGGTGGGGGAATGGGAGATTGTGGATGTATGGGGGGAGGGAGAGATGCGGAGGTGGGTGATATGTCCATGAGGTCAAAAGTGGATGCAGTCGTGGGAGTGATTGTGAACATGGGAATTGTGGGTGCAGTGATGGTGGTGAAAGTGTAAAGTGGTGTGTGTAGTTGTGAATATGAACCGCCAGGAAGTGTGATCGGGGGAACGGGGTTTTTCGTGGCTGCAGTTAGAATTACAGTGTCAGTGGTAGTGTATACAAGTGAGGTGGTGATAGAGTGTGTGGGTTGTGTGGGTTGACTGACAGTGTGTGCTTCGGTATGGGCAGTGGACTCTGAGGCGGTGATAGTAGTGGTTACACTGGTAGTGGGGGGTGAAGTTGGTGGAGTTGGAGGTGGGGGTGGTGAAGGGGGTGATGGGGGTGCACTGGATGTATGGGCTTCCTCAGTTTCCTGAATGATATGAGCTATGCCCGTGGTTGTGGATGTGGTGCCCTGTGGTTCTGATATTAATATATCCATTTGTTTTCTTGATCGAGGTGGGTGTTTGCCGTATCATCGCTCCGATCTTCTCGAGTATGCAAGAGCTGTATGCACCATCTCAGGTACCCCCAACGCATCAGAAATCATATCAAGGGTTGCTCGGTATTGCTCGTCCACACCTTCCTCTTCAAGGATTTGGTTCATGAGGGCTTTTCCTGCTGCCAGGGACAGTTTGTGCTGTTCTTGAACTCTGTTGATGGTATCATACAACTTTTTCAACTCCTTTGTATAAGCCGGGGCACCCTCAAGTTCCTGTAGAACTCCTTGTTCATATTCCTGCTCTTCTTCTTCTGTTTGTCCACCTCGTTCCTCCTCTTGTTCTTCTTCTTCTTCTTCATCCACTTCAACTACCTCTGGTTGTCTAGAATGGGGTTGGTCTATAGCAGTTTGTTGCCCACTAGCTTGCTCTACCTCGACTTTCGCATTAACAGCCTCGATTATTCTGGCTACCTCCTCATCAGTTAGGTCTTCTAATGTGAAGCTGTGAGGAAACTCTAAGTCGGTTGGCACAGGTGGAAACACTAGATTTGGTCCATCAGTGTTGTGTCTTGGTAATCTGATAGTGAAGGGTTGTACACGCATTGGAAGTCGTGGAGTTGTCTCTGGTGTCAATGTCGCACCGCGGGCTTGTGCACAGGGCATCTGAACTACACCTCTCATTTTCTTTGATGGAGGCCCTGCGGTCGATAGTCTACGTTGAAATTCATGTACCCTGGTCCAAATTAATGCTCTTTGAACTGGCACATCATAAGCCAAACATCTATACACAATCCTAGTGAGGTCACAGCATCCATACAGTACCGACTTTTGCTTTGTATACCACCGTTGATGTGCCAAATGGATTTGGTCGATAATCCAATGCGGCATGTTGATTGTCAAATTGAAGGCATCTGCTAAATATAGACTGAACCATATTTGCTTGGGTGGCATTGTGAATCGCTCTTGAGCTGGGAACGCGAAATGTTGCATGACCATTTGTAAGTGAATGGCAATTGTGGGTGTCATTGCCACCATGTCTTTGAGCTTAGTCAGGTTCCTGTTCTTCATGTTATCCAAGACCATCATCTCTTTTTCGGTGGGGATATGCATGCCTTTCATGTCGAGAGCTTCCCTCACCAATTTTTTCATCAATTTGAAACGCTTTAATTCATTACCTCTGGTAAGTGATGGTAGAACGAAGGTACTATATCCCTTTTTCTCTTTACTAGGGGTCAGAGTGCTAACTAAGTAGGAACACCGTAGAAAATCTGGCTTGGGTAACTGAGCCTTGAAATAGTCGTAGAGTCCAGCCTTCTTCCAGATGGGTTTTCAGACCTTCATCATTTTGAAGCCTCTCAAATTCCCTGGTGAAAAAATGATATCTGCCCCATCGCCCGTTGAACTCTATCTCGGCCTCGCACATGTAAGTGCCTTCACCCAGAGATCCGGCCACATCACTGAACCAATGTGAGTTTTTGCTGACCAGCATTGTGTGCCTCTATGGAGGATTGTGAATTGGTATGGCGTGTAATGCCGTCAATGCCACAGGGCGTTCCTTCAATTCCTCTTCAATGGGAAGACTTTCAATGTCCACGATTTGGGGGCTGGTGCCTGCTTGGGAGCTAGTTCCTGCCTCGGCCATGGTGAAGAGACTGGTCACCGGTTCTGTGAGAATAGACAAATGAATGTTAACATTGCAAAAGGACACCAAGCATTCATGCGTCCCCATTACAACATTAACATGATTTTAGTGAGAGGTTAGTAGGTCAATAAGTGCTTGGGGGTCGTGTGTGTAGTTAGTGAATGGATATTCCTAAGAGCTAAATGGAAAGATGCGGTGTATGAGTGATGTAGTGAGTAAGTGGATATGAATTTACAAATGAGGGTCGGGGGGTTTAGTACACGTTTTGGGCTTCCCAACAAACTGATTTGCTGTTGGTCTTGATTTTGTGGAGACTCTGGAGGGCTTTTCAAGAGTGTCTACTTGGAAATGAGGCTTTTTAAGGACCCATTTACAAGTGATTCTGATTGTGCTCATGGACCAATGTGTGTCCGTGCGTGTTGTATAAGAAAGGGTATCATATGTTCGAGTGAGTGAACCATGTTGTACAGGGTGTGGCCTCGGTGTAACTATTTGAGCCCGCAAGCAAGCCTTAGGCACCCAAATTTGTCGTGATTGTGGGATGGCCTTCATCGACTTCTTGGGTACCCAAATAGACTTTACTTTCGAAGAAGAATTTCTAAAAGACTTCTTATTAGTGTCATGTTGTTGATTATTAATAAGAAGTTTTGCCCGTGTGGTTGGCTTGATCGCAACAGGGTGTTCGCCTTTCCGCACCCACACTTGTTTCAATGGCTGAGACATTCTGCTTCGCACGTTCTTTTGACCCCCAACATAGTTATTACTCTGCTCCATCTGTATTTGATCTACCTTTGGTTGCTGCATCCCTCTGGTCTCTAGAAAAGAAGGGAGTTTTGTTGCCCCCTTGACTTCTTGATTGAAATCATCATTCCTCTACATCACACAGTTTTGGAGAAGAACAACATGGTCATCTTCATGTGTACCCTTGGAAGGACCAGGGGTGTGTGCCTTGTCTAATTTCTTGAGTGCTTCATTTTCTAACTCAATTGTAATGCGATTCTGATTTACCCAGACCTGAAGGAGTCCACTTCTTAGGTTTAGGTTGACTGCATGATCATAGATCCAGTCTTGACCCAAGACAAGAGGCTCTGTGAGGTCCTCATCTTGACACACTAGCACTTTAACTGTCATTACTTCGTCTTGAATGTAGAGGGGAAGTTCCACCTTGCCCATGCAAGGGTTTTCCACACCTCCCAATCCTATGAGATATGCCTCTATAGGATTGATAGTTAATTTCAACTTTTGACAGTAAGAAAATTTAACAGCACTAGTGGTTGCACCTGAGTCAATCAAGGCTCTTACAGTCCTTGTCCTATCTCTAAGGTTAGAAAAGTTCGTCTATCAATTATTCTATGAGAACTTATTCCTGAGACTTCACACATTGCCATATGATAACCTGCGTCCGCATAGTCATCTACCCTGGCCTGATCTCTACCCAGTCTTCGCAACCTCATCCTTCGGATGCATTCCAATGCTTCCACCTGTGCCTCTTCTCGAACTCGTTTTTCTTCTTCTTTGCATTTTTTGGCAGTGTTGAGTCGATTTAGCATCTCCTCTGTCAGGGGTTCTTGATATAACTTGACTCTGCATCCGCTTATATAGCTAGGGAGAACATCACCTTCCAGTGTAGCGAGTTGAAATGCTCCACTGGTTGAGATCCTATTTATGATCATAGGTCCATAGCCATGTTTCTCTAATTTTCTTGCATGTTGCTTCAAGGTGTAGACTAAAACTAAATCTCCTGCCTTCAAGCCTTTATCCTTAACGTGGGCATCAAAGTATGCCTTCTATCTTTTCTTAGCTACATATATTCCCGTTTCCGCTCTTAGTCTGGTTTCACCTAATCGTTCCAGATCAAGAATCCTCGAAGAGAGTTCATGACCCATCCATTCATGCTCATGTGCTACTTTCAGTGTAGGTATCAAGAAGTCCAATGGTAGCACTGCATTTTGACCGAATACCATCTGAAAGGGAGTGGCTTGGAGTACCGTTTTATAGGCAACTCTGTATGCCCAAACAGCATGGTGTAGCTGTTTGTCCCAATCAGAGCGTTTATTATTCACTAATTTGGTCAGCACATTGCACAGAATCTTATTTGTGCTTTCAGCTTGCCCATTAGCTTGTGGGTGATAGGGAGCAGACTTCTTGTGCACTACCAAGAACTCTTGGAGAAGATTTTCAATAACTTCATTCAAGAAGTGTGTGCCTCTATCACTGACTAGCTCTATGGGTAGCCCGTATCTTGTGAACACATTCTCAAATAAGAACTTGACCATTGTTTGATCATCGTTCTTTGTCGTAGCTTTTACCTCTACCCACTTTGTTAGATATTCTGTGGCAACAATGATGTATTCAGCATGTGAACCCTTAGCTGGGGGATGAATCAGCATGTGAACCCTTAGCTGATGCAAAAGGTGGGTCCATAATGATTGACTCTAGATCGGAGTCACTTGCATCCTCAAATGCATCAGGGCTAGGTTCGCACTCTTCTAAAACTGCATCTCCCATGATTGGCTCTATTGAGAAGACTGAAATGTCATAGCCATCCTCGTCACAGTGAGGTGTCCATTGTTCTTCATTGGTGGCTACATCCATTGTTGCTAAAATTTCTGCCCAGCCGTGAGGTTCAAACTCTTCATCCGGAAATACTACAGGTGCATAGGCTGGGTCTTGAATTGATCTATGTGTTTCCTTAGCACCTACCTCTCTGGCTTTTTCTCTCTTGTCTTCTTCTACTGCTACTTTGCACATCCATAAGTGGGTGTCTTCATGCATCCATGAGGGATCCTGATCCTATGGAATGCACAGACTCCGTATCATCTTTGGCTCTATGGATGGGGTTCCATTGGATAGGAGGGACATCTCTGTGAGAGTAATCTTTGAGATTCACTTTGGTCGTAACACCCAAGTGTTGCAAGTACAAGGAATTGGTTCCCCAATCATGTACTACTTGCAACTGTCGTATAAATGGTCTTCCCAAAATCATCTCATAGGCATGACTTTTGCTAAAGTCACATATAGCAAATGTGTGCTCAAACTCTACGCCACAAGTAGTGAGAGTTATTCCTTCAAGTAGTCCTAAAGGCCTCTCTATGTGACCATCCGCCATCTGCAATTTCATCCTCGTAGGCCTGAGTGCTGGCTTGCCCCAACGTTTCCATAGGGAAGTGGTAGCAATTGCAACTCCTGCACCAGAGTCGAGAATTTCCTTGGTTGTGTACCCCTGATGGGTGATGGGGAGATAGGTGTTCCCTTCTTCTCCTTCACTCATGTCTCCTATCTTGTCTAGAGGAATTTCTGGCACTGTCCTATGAGAACCTACCTAGGAACGCGGTTTGGCTATCTCTGGTACATGTTTGGCTACATGTTTTCATAGCTCTGGCCTTACTTTGAGTAGCTCTTCTAAAGTGAGGTTACACTGCACTTTAGTGTTTTTCACTACCTCTGTGTTCCTAGGTAAGACTGAATCTTCATTTCTTACCATGACAGTGGGTGCTCGCATACACGTAGACTTTGCCTCCCATGGGCCTGTGAAGTGGGGTAATTCATGTAAAGAATTAGACTCAAAGTCTAATCTCTCTCGAGACTCAGTGCTCTCCTGCTCTCCATAAATAGATAGGATGTCTTGTGGGAATCAGTCATGTGCATCATCCACAAGTTCAATGGGAGGAGCGACTTCACTTTCTTTAGCCCATTTGTCTTCTTGAATCTCTCGGAGGAATTATGGGGTGAACCAATTCATAGAAGAAGATGCGTCTGGCTCTGTAGAGTTAGGCACATAGGCTTCCTGGGCAGGTAGGCTTTCTCTTTCGCTTGTCTTGCCCTTATTTGGTGGGATGGGTTCCTTTTCTGATTGTGCAATTAGCCTTTCCAATCTTTCTAGCAGTCCATCAAAGTGCAACTGCATCTTAGCTGAACTAGAGATGTTAAAGAGGCGACTGGCTTCAAACATGGTTTGAGCCAATTCCACCATCTTAGCACAAATTTTGGTTTGTTCAAGCTCTAGTTCTGCTCTAGGGTAACACTTTTCATGATCGGTTATGTTTGGCCCTTCTTGGATTCTGGCCTGATATGCTTTGAGCATCATATTTAGGCCCTCAAGAGTGGGACCTGCTAGGACTGATCCTACTCTAGGGGGTGGTGGGTTTGTGTGAGGTGGGTTGGAAGGTGTTGGATCGGATGGTGATGGGAATGGTGGTGTTGGAGTAGTGTGAGAGGGAGTTTGAGATGTGAGTTCAACTATCCTGGCTTTTGTTTCTCTTAGGCTTTCCTCGAGTTCACTCATCTTCTTAGCCCATTGCCTCTTCATTCTTTCTCTACTATCTCTCCAGGCTCTAGTTCTCTTCTTAGTTATGCTCTCAGTTTCACTAGCCTCTGAGCTCTTTTCCTGGACTACCCCTTGGTTTTGCTGCAATGCCTGAGCTCTAGTGACTACATGTACTGGTGCAGTGGACGTCACACTTCCTGTAGAGTCCACTACTAACCCAATAACATTGATAGGAGTAATTTTTGGCATATTATTGGGGTTCTTTGGACAATCTTGTAAGAGATGCTCCTTTCCACAATCTTGGCAAAAGCCTTGAATTGTCACTGACTGGGGTTGTGTAGGTGGACATAAGGGGCAATCACGAATGAGGTGATCTCCCTAACATCTGTAGCATGGTCCTCTAGGGAATGGGGGTCTTGGATGCCTAGGTTGGGGTCTAGAGTTAGGGTTTGTGTACATTACATTTGTGTACTCTCGCTCCCAACTAGGTTCACTTGGTTCTTCACTGTAGTAGGACTCACCATGTTCAGGAGATTGCATGTAGTAAGCCTGGGGACTATCAACATGTGTAGAATCAAAGCTATGGTCACTGGGATCACTTTCTGAAAGCAATGGCGTTAATGGCACTATAGCTCTATTCAAATTCTCTTCTGCAGCTGCATACTTTACCGGAATTACATTAGCTGGAGCAGGGGGTTGTTGTGCTAACACAGGCTGAGGCCTTTGTTGGTTTTGGTAGGGTTGGTAGGTTTGTTGAGGCCTAGCATACTACTACGGTGGGTACTGGTTCTGGTATCTACCTTGTTGAGGGTATGGTTGTGGGTATGTCTGCCTAACTGCTTGCTTATTGTAGGGGCAATCTTGCGCGGTGTGATTGGTGTACCTCCGTTCTATGGTGCAGTACTGGCTACTAGGATTTACTTGGGGTTGAGCCATAATGGGACATACATTTGCCATGTGGTCACCACCGCAAGTATAGCATCTCTTTACTGGGGCAAATCTTGGAATTTGTTTGCTAGAGACACCTAGTTTTTGAGCTACCTTTTCTGCGAGTTCCTCAATAGATGTAGATTGTGTGGAAGAAAAGCTAGAGGCACTATCTGAATCTTTATAGATTTTGGAAAGCTCTAACTCTTCCCCTAGGTTATCCTCTATGTCGATGCACATGTGTACGCACTCTTCAATGGTCCTAGGGTCCTTCAAGTACACATATGACCTCAATTTGGTACTTAGCAATCCATCCAAGAATAATGCCACCTATTTGGCGGGTGTGGGTAACTCTGGAACAGGGCATCTCTCTAGGTATTGCCTAAACCTTCTTCCTGCAAATCTAACTGTCTCTTGAGGGGTTTGCTTGAAGCTATGTATCAATGAGGAAGTATTATGCCTTATGCCACTTTTAGAGAATTCAGTGATGAAGGCCTCTAAGAGTTGGTCTATGCTCTTGAATTGTCTCTCATTCAATGGTTGAAACCACGTAAGGGCTATGTTCCTAAGGGTTAGAACAAATGCATTATACTGTGTGAATAGGTCCTCAACTTGTTCAGCTCTCAAGACTTGCCTAAACTCAGCCACATGATCATACGGGTCTCCTGTGCCATCGAAGTAGTTCTTCATAGACTTAACCAGCTGTGTAGGTCTCAATGTTCTGGTGTGTTCCCTAGGCCTTGGCAGAGGGAAATCATCAACATTCCTTTGGTTCCTTGGGGCTCTAAGTCCCTCAGGTTCCGCTCTATTTGTTTCCGTTCTCGTTCTTTCTCTTCCCATTGGATTGGCAAAGCTTACCTCAGGTCTATCTCTATGTCTGTCTCTTTGAGCTCCATGAGCTTGGGATGTTCAAGCTCTTGGGTGACCAAAGGACACATTCGATCTTGGTTGGGGGAAAATAAATTCACCTTTCCAAGTGTAAGCATGCCTATCATTTTATGTAACCACAAAGATCCTCTCTGAAGCACGATCTAAGTAAGTCACTCTGCCTAGGCTATCAGGATCTTTGAACTCATATATCATGATTGTTCCTACCTCATTCGGTTGATCAGATTTATACCTCCAAAAGGCTTCATCAGTCTCTCGGTTCAGGAGTAGATCTATGCTCTTATTGTCTTGGGGAATCCACTCCGGATTGAGGATTCTAGTAAGAACAGATTTGCCTCGGGAGGTTCTAGGTTCTACACCCATGTTTCCTTGCTCTAGGTCACCTATGTCCGTCTCAGGGATCACGTTTCCGAACTCGTCTGTCCTATCTGGGTGATTGGTGACTACATATATTGTTCCTTCTTTGTCCAAGTATGCTCCATTTTCGAACTTGACCGCTGGATGTTCTAGTCCAATGGATTGGTCTAGGTTTTTGATCTGTACCACAGACCTTCCTAGGTTGTCCTCATAAATGCTAGCACCTAATCGGTTGGTCCTAAGGTATTCCAGCTGAGTCTTGTAGGGGCCTTCCACCCTATACAAGTATGGCACACCTGAACTCCCTGTAGGTATCTCCATACCTTGAGACATCTCTGATTCACTAGTCTCTGAGCTAGGGTAATGTGAAAAGTGGCTCAACTGCTGGGCCCAAGACCTAGCAGTGTAATTAACACTAGCCTCTGAAGGCCTAAGACTTTGTCTATCCCTCCCTAGATATCGTTCTGATCTAAGGTTCATATGCTTTATTGAGCAATCCCCAATTTTACCCAAGTACAACCTCGTTGTTGAGTTCTTTTGTATCAGTTACTTGATTCTTTTTAGTCGATTGTCGTGTTTAGGATCTTGTCTGATACCACGTCGTCAGGAATACTTGAGTTAATTTCCGCACTTGAAGTTGATCGTTCCACGTTACGTCTTTTCCTTTAAAGTTATCGACCGTACAAAGATTATGTTGTTAGCTTGAACTTGAGTATTTAGGTAGTCTTCAACTTGATAAATGCCTATCGTCGCCCTAACTTACTTCTAGCACTATTCATACTTAGCCTAAGCTAGGAATTGACAGAGGGAGTTGAGAGTATTCCAACCTCGCTTGCTGATCCCTTGCCCTTTGGTGCTCAAGAACCTGGTTCTCAAGCTTGCAAATCACCCTTGCTTTGGATGCCCTCAAGTGCTCTCAGTGGACCTGTAAAAGTCCCAAAGTTAGTTCAGACTTTCATGCATGTAATTCACAGACCAAATTCCCCTTTGCCTTTGTGGAAAACAATCCCAAGGATCCTTCAGCTTTCCTACCCCGGCGTATGGTCGACCGTAATAATTTTGATATTAATTTTACCGTAACCAGTGGAAGTTTGGGTTGTACTCCCCATGAGCTTTCCAACAAGACAAGAATCACAGCAAACGGATTTCGTATGAGGAAATTATGACAGTTCAAGGTTTTGGGGTTAAAACAGGGCTCAAACACGCTGACAAATCCCAGGATTTTTCTCAAAACACACTTGTAGGGACCTCACAAATCACTAATTGGTTGGTAATTATGCCAAAAATTACCCCAAAACTTGGAATATAAAAACCCTAGAAATTTGGCCGAAAAAGCCTGTCAATCGCGATCGACAGGTCTGTCAATCGTGATTGACAGAGGTGTCCGTCGGGCCTATCGGTTGCGATCGACACGTCAGTCGCGATTGACAGTGTCAATCGCGATCGACAGAGTCGGTCGTGGGTCCTGTCAATCGCGATCGATGGTGTCAATCACGAATGACACTTTTTTTGGGATTTTTGCCGTGATTTCAGTCAATCGGGGATGTGTCCATCGTGATGGACACGTGGCAACACGAGAAATTCAGTCAATCGTCAAAATTCAATCGGTCGCGATCGATGGTGTCAATCGCGACTGACAGGGGTGTCGGTCATGGCTGTTGATTGCGATCGATGGTGTCAATCGTGATTGACAGGGTCAGTCGGTCGTCTCTATCGGTCGCGATCGACAGAATCTGTCGATCGTGGCTGTCGGTCGCGATCGACGGTGTCAATCACGGCTGACAAAAAAACACGAAATTTTTTAGTTTTTTCTAGTGATTTGGAATGTGCTCCTTGTGCATGTCATTGTGGTGTGCTTTGTTTTACCAAATGAGCGATTTTTCTATCGATCGCGATCGACAGAGGTCTGCGACACAGAGACAGTTTCGAGCTTGTCCGTACCTGCGCAGCGTGCTGGAGGGGATGATACAGCTGTACCTACAAGCTCTTCTTTGACTACTCTGTCTGCTTGTACCTTCTCTTCGCTCTGACTCCCTTCGTTGACTTCCTTGTCTTGTGAGTCCTTCAGTTCCTTGACTGCCAACACACCTCTAGGAGTTGCATAATCAGGGGGTATGAAGCTACTCTGTTCTTCATCAATGAATGTAATCACTCCAAAATATGCACATTGCTCGAAATCGTACTTCCAAAACCTTGTTTGACTTCAAGAATAGAGGTTTATATGGTGTCTAACTGATGCTCCTCTTCCTTAAACTATGAAAAACAAGTACCTAAACACATTGGCATGTTATGTCTCCTTTTCCTTAATCGCTTAGAAAGGTCCGTTATGGTCTATAGTCAACATCGACACCCCACCCTATCATGGTTGCTAATGTTTGTGGTAATATGTACCCTCTGTGCAAATTTTTAGGTCCAAGGAATGGGGAATCCTGACTACAAATAGTGAGAATGTATGTGCTTACTCTGTGCTCACTAACACACTATCCCATTACACATACACAAACAATATGTAATTACAAACGAAGCAAAATCGCTTAAAGCGAATGAGTAACAATGGCTTTTACAATTTTCCATGCAGATAGAGTACAACCCCTTCTTATAGTTCTTTTTTTTTTCTCTCTCTCTATAGGAAGTGATATCTATTAATATCTCACCAAGAAGTCTAACCATTCGACTTTAGCAGACTACATAACGTCAATTGTCACTAATTTACAACAGGTTTAGATAATTACTAGGAATATTACAAAATGTCCACACAAAAAAAAAGAAAACGTACTGAATACAAAAATAATGAAATTTTACGAATCAAAAAGTTGCCTTCTCCGAAGACGGTTGAGTTGGCTAGGAAACATGATACAAGAAAAATATGCTATTAAAAGGAAACATGATGCAGAATCATGTGCTTCCAGTGAGAGTTGAACTCACGACCTCCCGCTTACTAAACGGGTGCTCTAGCCAACTGAGCTATAGAAGCTGATGCTACACGATTCCGCGCAGTATAAAATTGTTATATATGTCAAATCCAAGATTGTACATATCCGTCCTCTACAATATGTTCGTGTGCATTCCTAAGGAGTAACATGTATCGACATTTTCATCCTGATAGTTCCCTTTTTCTATATTTTATTTTTGATTAGGTTTCTTTGAGCATGAGAGATCGATGATGTGAATTCACATGTACGACTCTCATTGAACCTCCACACCCATATGCTTGTGGATAATTTGGTTGTTTTGTGTGCTTTTAAGAATTCAACATGGAGTGCAATTTGAATAAGGTTAATGCATGGATCCATGAATGCATCTAATTTCACCACATTTGTTTTATTATATACGGATCACCTACATTATTTCAGTAAATAATAGTAAAACCATGCTGCATTTTGCATGTTTTGTGCATAATATCAGAGCATCTTCCATGGGGACGTTCTGAAAATCTGTTTGTCAACTGTGCAGTATTTAGTGTATTTCATGTTTTTCTATGTATGAGATGTCTTTTCAGGATAATTTTTATGGTGTGTCACATTGTTTTTCTAGAGTTTCGATGGCAGAAAGAAGACACAAAGAGATAATTGACGTTTATTCAGGCATAGCTATCATTATGAGGAAATGAAAACGCAAAGATTTGCATGCTTGTAAATGTTTTTTGAAGGAAGAAAGGTACCAAGTGCCAATCCATGAAGGTGAAGCAGGATCTTAGTGAAGAGAGTCAATAAGAACATGGTGCTGGCATGCAAGAAGAAAGGTAGTAGATAGAAGGTCAATAGAGAGGACAAAGTGCAATATAAGAGAATTATTGCAGAGTGCTAAAATTTGTACATGAAAGGAAGTTCAGAAAAGGTTGTTAAAAACTGAGTGAAAGCCCTGGAGATTGAAGTGCATTATGAACTTCACAATCCCCACATTCAAGATATACATTTACCTTTTCTGTGTGAAAAATCAATTGACTAAGTATTTTTAATTTATCAACTACTTCATATTATCTGTGATTTCTTTTATGTGATACTTTATCTTTTTTATGGTCAATTTTACCTTGCAAAGTTTTGAAACACATAAGTATATATGTTCAAAAGATGCACGATTATTGATGAGCTAAAGAAACAAGGTGAGATTCTTTGGGGAATTTTTCTCAAAATATCAAGAGTGTATGCCCTAATTGAATTGGTTTGTACAAAAAAATGAGGGTCAGCATGCAAGAAACACCAAGAGCTGTATATGCATGCCAATGAAAAACATATAGAAACAAAAGAGTGAATATTCAAGTTAACAAAAGAAAGGGAATGTGACAAGTTTCAAGTGTACTTAACAATAAATATGGCATCCCTGAGTTACACCTTGAGCTACAAAGAGGCTAGGTATAGATGTATTGATCCTAAGAAGAAACGTCCCAAGTATATCAAGTTCCTTGAGCTGCCATCATTGGGAGACTCTTATAGGTGAAGGGATGAATGAAGAAGCCCGAATATTGGGGTCGCTTTTGCATTTCATGATGCATATGATTTACTGTGTTCTTTTATTGATGATGTTCTAGAAAAGAACTATGAAGAGGGTTTTTTTTCTTTCAAAATGAACTATAAAATTGGAACAAATGAGTTATGATTTTAAGTTGAATGTTTTTGAAAACAAAGGCTTTGACCAAAGTATTGTCTATAGGATGGAATGCATGTATAAAATGGAGTTGGCAATATTTTGCTCTTTTGATGTATATATATAGATAGTCATATTTCCGCTAGTATTATAAATAGGATAGATAGTTTTTCAAAGAGTTCTCTAAGTGATATTCTGACAAGAATACAAACATCATAAGATCTATGATGCCATCAAACATGGAATAATCAAAGAAATATGCTACATTCAAGCCTCTTGATGTAAACATTTTTAAGAGAGTTGGGAGTGAATCTAGGGCTTCAAATGTCAACATTCTAGAAACAAGTGTTTTGAGAGGTTGTTCAATGTTCAACTCATCTCTAGAATGCTATTGAAGAGTATCTATAAGGAAGGAAAAGGGACAAATTTTAGAAGAGGAAGTCATGAGAGAGATTTATAGATATCTCTCTAATGCTCCTAGTCAAAATAATCAAGAATAGTAAGAGTAGGCTACATTTTAGGCAAATCCATGCCTCTCTGCTACAAGAAAAACATGTGAGGCTTGTTTATTTCTCCCTTCGAAGAAATTTAACTTCTTTTATTAGTTTTATATTCTTTATTTGTTTTACGATAAATAAAATGTGTAAATTCAAGAAAAGTTGATAGATTTTAAGCTCTTTATTTTCTAAAGAATGTAAGTGCACATTGATTAAGTAGGTTTAGAGATGGTTTCCTCCTTTCGAAGAGTATCCATTTCTACATAAGCGAGTACATAAACATGGAAACTCCTCAACGTATCATTTCACTAACCCTTGTAGCCATGCTTGACTTGAAATTCCTTCATAGAATGAATGATTTCAGAGTATTCAACATGTAATAGAGAATTCTATGGTGGAAAAACAATGGCGCTCCATTCTTTGGTCAACAACAAAAATCTCTCTATAAATCAGTTCATTCTAGAGGGGTTAGAGCACACATACTATTGCATAGCATTGATTATATCTTAGATCTTGAATATCAAAATATGGACTTGATGTCCAATGCAAAGTGATTGATTTTTTCTAATGAAATGCTAACATGTTTTATTTAGAGTTTGATAGCCATGTAAAATTCTTAAAGTAAATGTCCTCTTTTTGGTAAAGTTAAGTTTCTCTTCTAACGTTCGTTTTTAACAAATGGGAAAAGAGAGAGTTTAATGTGAATGGTGGAGAAAGATATGCCATTACAACACCTCCAAATGAAGATTCTAAGTAAATTTTCTACGAATTTGAGTTAAAAACTAAACTTCAATTTGAGAAGAACTTTATGTAAAAATGCATAGATAGTACAGTTTGTGATACATTCCTTCAAGATAGGCATAACAATCTTGTCTGCATCTGATGTAAGTAGAAAAATTTGGAGGACATAGGAATTGACGAATATAAGGAAGATTGCTACATGGTTTTCTAAGTGTAATGATGTAGAAAATGACCATTTTGATTTGGATCTACGTTACCTACAAGTTTTGAGGTAGATAAAAGTCTTTATATTGAATGACATCATATTGAATGTTGGATGCTATTCTACTTATGAGCAAGTGTGTCATGATTGGAAGCTCATATAGGGCTAGATGAATTTATGTTCACTACACATTGATCCCCCCCCAACCATGACTTATGTTTGTAGTGAAAAGCAGCTTTGTTAGCTATGAAAAATGGTATTTTGTAATCCATCCTCCTTGTACAAACTTACATCCATTGTATTCATTATGATGAAGCAATAATAAAGGTTATTCTTAGTGAATTACTAAGCAGTCTTATGAAAAGATGAGACTGTGAGATTCTATTATGAGGATTGATAAAAAAATATCTAAATCTTTCTATCTATTATGTCTTCATCCCTTTCTCTTTTGTTTTCCCATTAGTTATCACTAGTTTTTATTGTCTAATTATGCTCTATTTTGAGCCTCCAGGGCATCTATTTGTGAGAATCTCTTTCTATTGTTCTTGTTGCTGAGCTTGCAACAAACTCCATAACTTGCTTTTGATTTATGAGCAACTCTACTGTAGTAGATCCTATGTCTATTGTTGATCATGGCCAATAAATGGTATTAGAGATTATGTGCATGATCATGCTAGCACTCCAAGATGGTTTTATCAAGAGCCAATGTCAATACCAAATTTTTTTCTGAGATTGCAACAAAGGAAAGTTAGCTGAAGATGGTCGGGGTTGATTGTCGATTTACCTATGTGCTTATACAAGGTACTTCTAGAAAGAAGAGGAAGTAAGTGAGCTTAAAGCAAAGAAGCTTGAGCTAGTTTAGCTATGATGGGAGAAAAAGTTATGCTTTGCATACTCAAAAGTACATGGGGAAACTTGGAGGGTTGTATCTTGAGTGGGAGAATTCACATTTTTGTTCAAGAAAGAAGGAAGTTTATGTTTTCCAATCAAGGTTTCCATATGAGAAAGTTATCTAGCAAGATGCTAGATTATATATCTAGCAAATAAAGCTATCTGATATTAAAGGCTTCAGTCTAGTTCGATTAACTATGGTGGAAAGTTTAAACTCAACAATATTATTGTGGTACTAAAGTTGGTGATCTTCAGTCTAAATAACAAGATGATATACTCAAAGTGTCTTTGGCTACTTCATGAGTTTCAATTTTTCAAGCTATAGGAAATGGACATGTTGCTTCAAGAAAGGAGATCCATGATGTCAAGAAGTTTGATTGGATGAACTTTGTGCTCTAGAAGAATTAAAGCATAGATGTATTGATTTAGAGGGGGCACTAGAGATTAGTGGAAGGTATGGAAAAGAATCTTTCCAATATAGATAATGATGATTGGGAAGAGCTTGATCAGATGGCTAGGTCTATGATTGAAGCTCCATATTAAAATACAGGACGTGTGTCGTAGAAGTTGTGGAATACCTTTGAGAAGAACATTGCACCTAATAAGGCATAACTCATGTGGAAGGTATACAAGCTTTGTATGTCTCACATTGATGGTTCACAACCACATTAATGAATTTGATTCCCCATTCATGCAATTTTAGGCATAAAAGCTGAATATAGAAGATGAGACAAAAGCATTCTTATAGTTGTGACCTACCTAGATCATGGCATACATGCAAGCTGGTTTATATGAATTTAATGGTGCATTTCTAAATCAGGACATCTAGAGAAAGTCCAAGAGGGTGACTTCTAATGACCAAGCTCACACAATTCTGGCATCAAGATAGGTGTCTCAACATAGGGGTAGAGAAAGCCAAAAGCATGAGCAACACAAAAGGACTAAGTCCCATAACTAGGAGGTGGAGTGTTATCTGGTCCCCAAACATCTGTGTGGATAACTCCAATAGGTCTCCATGTATGTAGCCTTTCTTGCTGAAGGGTTACATGTGTGACTTACCAAATTGGCAAGCACTACATTTATATATCATATGTTGTTTTAATATGTTTGGTAGTGTCATGGACGAAGGAAACCATCCTGAACCTAAGATTCCATGTGAACCCTGTATCTCATGATTGGTTCAGAATTAGGAGAAACCAATGCTTCCATTGCGTCCGGAATGTGCCAAAACCCCAAGATCGACTGTCTATTCGCTGAATTCTGACATTGGGAGGTCTTGTTACAAATCGATGACATCATGATGACATCATCAGTTCGCAACCGCCTTGGGAACCGCCCTTGAAAACCTATATAAGGAGGGGTTGGCCACATTCATAATCAGTCTTGCCAATGCCAGTCTTGGGAGCTCAAGGAGTCGCGACCTCCAAGTAAGTACATTCAAGTTCCAGTTCAAGTTCTAGTCTTGTTTCTAGCTCTAGTCTTGTCTAGTCTTGTATTGTGGACATCCTTTCTTGTCCTATTGTAATCTCGTAGTACGAGATCCTTTCTAGTTATTTCTTGTATCCAGTTCATATCCCTGAGGGGATTTCTTGTAATCGAGATATCTTGTTTCCTACCTACGATCCCGGGTTGTGGGATCTCCTGTATCATCTCTAGTCGAGTTTTCCATACCTATTGGTCCCGGGTTGTGGGACATCTTGTATCGATCGTATATTCTTGTAGCATTTTCCCTTCGTGGGTATTCTTGTAATCAGAACTGTGTTTCCGAAATCTTGTCTTGTGTAGTCAGAGAGCACAATCTAGTGCTCCCCTGACATTTTGGCAAGACTATCTTCTATCCAAGACCAGACATCATGGAGAACGCTTATGAACAGATCGTAGCATCACTTCAGAGTCTCCAACAACAAGTCAAAGACCTAAGTCGTCGACAGACACAAGTCGAGATGGGACATCCAGTGCATGTAGGTACACTCCTTCAAGAATTACAAGAACGAATCGGGAGTCTTCAAGCGAATCAAGGGAGTATTCAAGTGAACCAACGGCCCAGTACATCATTTGTGAAGGAACCCAAGATTTGCATGCCAGAAAAGTTCAATGGTGATCGTACAAAGTTTCGAGGATTCTTGCAACAAGTCAAATTGTACATTCGCATGCAGCCTGATAGATACCCTGATGATGCATCCAAGGTCGGTTTTATTGGAACCTTGCTCTATGGTCAAGCTTTATCATGGTTCGCCCCAATCTTGGAGAAGGATATGGCCGTACTTCATAATTATGAGGCATTTCTTGGAGAGCTTGTCGCCACATTTGGAGATGCAGACACGAGTCGAGTGGCAGAAACAAAACTTCGAAAGCTACGTCAAGGTAACCGCCCTGCCTCTACCTATGCATCAGAATTTAGGCAGTTGATATGTGACCTCACTTGGCATGAAGATTATTTCATTAGCCAATTTAGATGGGGCTTAAGGGATGACGTGAAGGACCTTCTACTCACGATGCCAGAGGTGAAGACATTGAATGAATACATCAACCAAGCCATTCAATGTGATAACCGTCTTTTTGAAAGGAAACAAGAAAAACAAGTAGAAGGAAGACCTCGCCAATGGAAACCTTTCCAGCCTACTCCTAGAGATGACACTATGCCCGAACCTATGCAGATAGATGTAACTAGGTTCCAGCCTCTAACACCACAAGAGAAACAAAGAAGGAGGGATAACAAATTATGTCTATATTGTGGAAACCCTGGCCACATTGCAGTTGATTGTCCCAACAAGAGAACAAACTCCAAAGTCGCAGCCACCCTTGTAGAGCAGGGAAACGAGGAAGTCCAGTTGTAAAAGAGACCATACAGCCGGACCATGATATACGAAAGGGTCTCATAATTCCATCCACACCCGTAGAAACATGTCTTGCCCCTGTCAAGTTAATCCTGTCTAAGAAGACCCTTTCCCTCATAGCTCTAGTAGATTCAGGAGCATCCTCATGTTTCATTGATGAAGGACTCGTTAAGAAACATGGAATTCCAGTACTTCGAAAGAACAGACCAGTAGTAGCCGAAGTAGTAGATGGACGGCCTCTAGCATCGGGGAATATAACCATGGAAACCATACCACTAAGAGTACACCTTGGTGACCATGATTCACACATATGTTTCAATGTAATATCGAGTCCAGCAAATATGGTTATCATCGGAATGCCGTGGTTAAAGAAACATAATCCAGAAATTAATTGGGAAAAGAATAAAATCACCCGTCGAGATATCCAGAAGAACCCAACATATGTTGGAGCTAAAGCCTTCATACATGCAGTAAGGAAGGAACCTACATATATGATCTATGCCATACCAGCTCAAGAATCCAAGAAAGATGATCCAGTACAGCTACCCAATCAGTACAACGGCTTTGAAGATGTTTTTGAAAAGAAGAATGCAGATATCCTTCCAGAGCATAGACCTTATGATTGTCCCATAGATCTTCAAGAGGGAACACAACCACCCTTTGGACCAATCTACAGACTATCTCCAGAGGAACTTACAGAACTACGCAAGAACATTGATGAGAATCTAGCAAAGGGGTTTATCAAACACTCGAAGTCTCCAGCAGGAGCTCCTATTCTATTTGTAAAGAAGAAGGATGGGACTCTCCGGATGTGTGTAGATTATCGTGGATTGAACAAAGTCACTATAAAAAACAGATACCCTCTACCACTCATATCAGAGCTGTTGGAACGCCTTGGAAAAGCAAAATTCTTCACGAAAATTGATCTTCGAGGAGCTTACAACCTTGTCAGGATCAGAGAAGGAGACGAATGGAAGACAGCATTTCGAACAAGGTATGGGCATTTTGAATATGTAGTTATGCCCTTCGGTCTTACAAATGCTCCAGCTGTCTTCCAACATATGATGAATGATATTTTTCGAGAATATTTAGATGATTTTGTTGTAATATACCTTGATGATATCTTGATATTTTCAAAAAATCTAGAGGATCATGAAGATCATGTAAAGATAGTCCTAGAGAAACTAAGAGAAAAAGGATTGTATGCGAAATTGGAGAAGTGTTCTTTTCATAAGACAGAAGTGGAATTTTTAGGGTACATAGTATCAGATAAAGGAATTTTTATGGACCCTAAGAAGATTGAGACAATCCTTGATTGGCAACCACCTTCATGTGTTCGAGATGTACAATGTTTTTTGGGGTTTGCCAATTTCTATAGGATATTCATCAGAGATTACTCCAAGATAGTGACACCTCTTACCAAGCTTACAGGGAACTCCAAATTCTCATGGACCGAAGAAGCAGAGAAGGCCTTTCAGACCTTGAAATCAGCATTCACTACTGCTCCAATCCTAGTTCATCCTGATTCTAGTAAGCCCTTCTTCCTTGAGACAGATGCATCGGACTTTGCTGTAGGGGCCATTCTTTCCCAATATGGAGATGATGGACAACTACATCCAGTTGCATATCATTCAAGGAAGTTTTCCCCTCCAGAAATTAATTATGAAATTCATGATAAAGAACTCCTTGCCATAGTAGACGCGTTTGATACCTGGCGTCACCATCTAGAAGGAGCAGCTCATAAAGTCATTGTATATTCAGATCACAAGAACCTAGAGTATTTTATGACCACCCGGATCCTCAATAGAAGGCAATCTCGATGGAGTAACTTTTTATCCAGATTCGACTTTGTCATCACATACCGTCGAGGACGTCATCAATGTCAGTCAGATGCCCTATCCAGAAGATCTTACCTTGCACCAAAGAAGGGTGAAGAGGCCTTTGATCAACAAGAGAGTGTATTACTCAAGCCCGAGCATCTCCAGTTAGCAGCTATCTCTTCAAGCCATCATGAAGATTCAGCCTTGAATCAGTTGATCCGTGAGAATCTACCACAGGATGAATTGTTTTGTAACGTTAAGCAGAAAGCTCAAGAAGGAAAATTCCAAGAAGTAAACGAATTTCAGGAAAAGGATGGTTTACTACTCTATAAGAACCTATTGTATGTCCCTCCAGGAAAGCCCAGGATCCAAGTACTTCAACAACGCCATGACAACCTTGCAGCAGGACATTTTGGAGTAAATAAAACAATAGAACTCATATCAAGGGACTTTTGGTGGCCTCAGATGTGGAAGGAAGTCAAAGAATACATTCGAACCTGTGATACTTGCAATAGATCTAAGGTACCCCGACATAAACCTCATGGCCTCTTGCAACCGCTACCTATTCCAGAAAGGCCATGGGCTTCATTGTCGATGGATTTCATCACAGATCTACCAAAGTCAGATAAGTATGATGCCATTCTTGTTATTGTGGATAGATTTACAAAGATGGCACACTTCATTCCAACTACCAAGGCAATCACAGGTGCAGCCACTGCCAGACTTTTTCTTAGGTACATATTTAGGCTTCATGGATTGCCTGATGACATTGTCAGTGATCGAGGTCCACAGTTCATATCCAGCTTTTGGAACAGTCTTTGCAAGCTCCTTGGTGTTCAAGTTAAACTATCTACAGCAAATCATCCACAGACTGATGGACAAACAGAACGAGTGAATCAAGTCCTGGAGCAATATCTCCGTTGCACTAGCAACTATCACCAAAATGATTGGTTTGAGTTGTTACCCTTTGCAGAGTTTGCCTATAACAATAGTGTTCATGCATCTACTAAGCAAACTCCCTTCTTTGCAAACTATGGACAACATCCAAGGATGGATATACAACTCTCAAATCATGTCAAGAACCCAGCTGCCAGAGACAAGGCCCAGTACCTGATGGACATTCACAAAGAACTGAAGGAAGAGATCCATAAAGCTCAACAACAATATAAGTACTATGCAGATCAACATCGTGTCCAGAATCCATCGTATCAAATTGGGGATAAAGTATGGTTACTCCGAAACAATTTACAAACTTCAAGGCCTTGTGCAAAGTTAGATCATCAAAAGTTTGGACCATTTACCATCTTGGCCAAGATTAATCCAGTCACCTTCAAACTCCAGTTACCGAGTACCATGAGAATACATCCAGTTTTCCATGTATCCATGTTGGAACCATATCAGATTTCACCATTGAGGGGGGAGAGACCTAGTCCTTCACCACCTATCGAGATTGATGATCATGAAGAATTTGAAGTCGAGCATGTCCTAGATTCCAGAATATCCCGGGGAAGATTGGAATACCTTATTCATTGGAAAGGGTATGACATCAGTGATCGTACTTGGGAACCTGCAGAAAACCTTCAGAGAGCACCAATCAAGGTTCAAGAATTCCATAAGAAAAATCCAATGAAGCCGAGACCAGATAACATGACCGCTCCTCGTGGAACTCGTCGCTTGAGGGGGAGGTGATGTCATGGACGAAGGAAACCATCCTGAACCTAAGATTCCATGTGAACCCTGTATCTCATGATTGGTTCAGAATTAGGAGAAACCAATGCTTCCATTGCGTCCGGAATGTGCCAAAACCCCAAGATCGACTGTCTATTCGCTGAATTCTGACATTGGGAGGTCTTGTTACAAATCGATGACATCATGATGACATCATCAGTTCGCAACCGCCTTGGGAACCGCCCTTGAAAACCTATATAAGGAGGGGTTGGCCACATTCATAATCAGTCTTGCCAATGCCAGTCTTGGGAGCTCAAGGAGTCGCGACCTCCAAGTAAGTACATTCAAGTTCCAGTTCAAGTTCTAGTCTTGTTTCTAGCTCTAGTCTTGTCTAGTCTTGTATTGTGGACATCCTTTCTTGTCCTATTGTAATCTCGTAGTACGAGATCCTTTCTAGTTATTTCTTGTATCCAGTTCATATCCCTGAGGGGATTTCTTGTAATCGAGATATCTTGTTTCCTACCTACGATCCCGGGTTGTGGGATCTCCTGTATCATCTCTAGTCGAGTTTTCCATACCTATTGGTCCCGGGTTGTGGGACATCTTGTATCGATCGTATATTCTTGTAGCATTTTCCCTTCGTGGGTATTCTTGTAATCAGAACTGTGTTTCCGAAATCTTGTCTTGTGTAGTCAGAGAGCACAATCTAGTGCTCCCCTGACAGGTAGCCCAATCACACTTTGATCCCTAATGATTTGTTTGAGAGTTCTTTCTCCTATATGAGCTAAACTCTTCACTGAATCTCTAACTCTAATAGAGTTTGGGTGCCATAATTGAATAATGCAATGTTCTAGGTGTCTTGGAGTTCAATTTTGAAAAATCTACCTTTCCTTTCTCCTTTTGCTATCTTCTTGAATCTCTAATGTAGGTCTTCAACAAATGCTCCATGATTGGTAAATCTAACCTACAAACCCTTCTCAACAATTTGACCTATAGTAATGAGTCTCTTGGTAATAGTAGGCACATAGAGCACTCTTCTTAGTAAGTTCATATTACCATTTGGAGTCTTCACATTACCTATCTTCTCAATTGGATGCCTTGTGTCATCGCATGTTTGGAATTCATGCCTATTCTTTGGGTCTTCCAAATCTAAGACTAGAGCCACATTGCTTGCCACATGATTTGAGCATCTTGAGTGTATATAAAACACATGTTCATATGTCTTACCTTCATTCATAGTAATTTTCATGAGAAGAAGTGAATCTTCTTGAGCTTGATCATCTGTATAGTTGTTGTAGTCTCTCCTTCCTTTGTATCCACATTGGTAGTTATATGAGTTATTATTATATCCATAAGAATTATTGAATCTTCCTCTTGAGTTTCCATAGCCTCCTATAGGAATTCCCTAAAAACTCTCTCAAAAGCTTGCAAATGAGAACACATATTAAGTTGTGTGTGCAACTCTCCTCCCATCCATTATATCCTCTTGCACCTAAAATAGTAATAATCTAGAATACTCTAGTGTGGATATGTGGTCATCATGCACACTCATTCCCATTACCTTACAAATACCTTAGGATATCCCCCAAACTAGGGACCTTGGCTATGACTAGTCCTTCTCGCACACACACACATGTGATGTTCTCTATAGACCAATGTCTAACACCTCCTCTATTGTATCCTCTTCCTCTTTCATTCCTTGGGTTCTTGAAACAATTCTCTACAATGTGATTGGTTAGACCACATATGGCATAGGGTGATGAGCTTTGAGAAATCCTCTTGACTTGCCACCTCCTCTGCCTCTTCCTCTTGAGACTTTACCTCTACTTGAAAACTTGCCATGAGAGGTGCTTCCTTCGTCATCACACTTCTTACCTTCGTGTTTGTTATCCTTGCTTTTATTCTTATATGTATAGAGAGTAGAGGATTTATTACCTTTTTGGTTGTCTTCATTCTTCATAAGTTTTGCTTCATGTGTGAACAATTTCCCCATGAGTGTGTTAATTCAAGAACTTGTATGTCCATGTAGAGGTCCATCGCTATGGTAAAGGCTTCTCATCTGTCATCAGCTTTGATCCCATTGATGACTTGCCTTACTATTTTTTCTTCATCAATGACTTCTCTAATGCTTCGAAATTGGTTTGCACTATCATTCATCTTGGTGAAAAAGTCAAACACTTTGATTGGGCATCTTCTTGAGTGTTGTAAACTCCATCCATATTTGATTCTTCCTAGCCTTAGTGCTTGATGAGAAGAATCTTCCAAAGCATTCCATGTTGCTTGTGATGTCTTGCAATTCTTGATGTGAGAGAGCAAAAATATAGAGATAGATTTGAGAATGTATGACCTTTCCAAATCATCCTCTGAGCACCATGCATTCAACCTTTCCTTCTCCTCTTATGTTGGTTGGCCCTTCCTTGTGAGTATTGGCATCATCTCATCTCCAGATATGTAACCATATAGGTTTCTTCCTTGTAGATAGGCCTCCATCTTGAGTGACCATGTTGAGTAATTACCTCGATCCAGTTTGTCAATAAATTAAGGGAATCCATCACCCATGATGCTTAGACTCTAGCTTAGGTTTGATACCACTGTGAAGAAAAGGTCACCCATGTCACTGAGCTCATTTGATGGCACTGGTTCCCTTAAGGTAGGCTGGAATCTTTTTGTGTCATACCTACTTCTTAGTCCTCGTTTGGGAACTCATTAAGACCATTAATTTTCATTCTAATGAAGCCTTCATCTTTCTCTACAACTATGCAATGCCTAAACAAGAAGCCACACTCATGCAAGTAAATGTGGTGGAAGTTGTTTATCATGGAATGGGGATGAGCATGTGGTGATAAAAGAAGTTAGAGGAAAACCAAATATCTAAATCTAACTAAACCATTGCATGCAAAATTCTTAAAAACCCCAAGATCTACTGCTCATTTGCTTGATTTGGATGTGTGTAGCTCTAGATATGAGTGCTCAAAGCTATGAAGAAAGCCAAACTTCATACTTGGCATTGACTTTATGTATAAACTTGACGCCAAGTATAAAAGTTTCACTTTTTTCATAACTTTGACCACTTATATTTGTAACTACAAGTATCCAAATCAAGCAAATGAGTAGTCGATCTTTGGGTTTTTAAGATTCTACATCGAATGGTATATTCATATTTGCCAAATTATTTTTTTATTGCAAAATTTAAGAATATGGGCATATTTGAGTCTCTAAATGAGGATTTGGACCCCTACAAAGAAATGCCATTTGGAATGTTTTAGTTATTAATCCTTTTTGGGAACATAATGTGGCATGATCATTTAGGTTATGAATAGAAAAAATAATTTAATAAAAGAACAATCACCTAGACCGAATTTCACCAAAATGTGGGGAAATGACTATTTTGGAGATGAACTTTGGGTGTATTTTCCAACTAATATTCCTAGAACAAGGATTATCAAAGCTTTATTCATCCACCAAAAAGGAATATTTATGTAGACCCAATGATGAAAAAATAGGTTGAAGCACAATGGCATGGAAATTTCAAAGAAATAAATGTTGTAACACTTATTGTAGTCCTTGTCGATGGTGATGAGTCTACCAAACCATTTTGGATTGCGGAAGTTTTAGGAGTCATTAAAGATATTGATCAAAGTAGAATAGATGCTTTGATAGTCCATTAGTATTATTCTAAAAGTAGTAATGCATTTATAGGTAAGTATGACTTACAAATTGTATGTGATAGCAAACAAACAAGCTCAAAAAAGAAAAAGAATATTCGGAATACATCAACTCCTAAAATGGATGATCTAGATATTCTTGTTTATTTTTTTGCCTTAACAAAAAAGCAAAGGAAAGCAATCATCAATATGATAAAGAAAAAGCTTCCATATCTATGTGAGATAGCTAATCATAGGCAAACAAGAAGATATGTGCTTGATCCTACAAAACTTGGTATGCATTTGGATGAGGATAGAGCTCTTATTTGTTGGTGCAATTCACAAGCCTACACATTTTGCTTGTAATACATACACATGTAGATGCATAGGAACCAATGCTAGTGGCTAATCACCACTTTATCTTTTGTAAAAGTCATATTTGACTTGGAACCTTTGTACCCACCTACCCAAGGGAGTCGTGGACTTTATTAGTTGTAAAGCATCAATCAATTAAGAGAATATCTCCTAGGATGTAGGAGCATGATTATAGAGAGCCAAAAGTTTGAATTCAAATTCAAACTTTGAACTCAACTACTATAAAAGTGATCATCAAAAAGTTGTGGGTATGAAAGTCACTTTCTGAGCTCTTCATCTTCATCTCTGTATGTGTGTAAGGCTTGCACTCTATCCTACACCTTACCACATCATTTGGCTATGGTTTCCAAGCCAATTATTTTGTACACGTGTTCATTAATACATATATCTACATTGTTCATTTTTTAGTTCTCTGTCATAGTGTCTGAAAGTCTGTCAACTTGTGGAGATCATATCTCACTCATTTCGCGACCAAATTCAAAGATCTATAGCTTGTTGGAACCATCTCAAAGTGACCTACATGATATCAAAATTTGAAGGATTTATATTCAGCCATTTCAGAGAAACGTTCATCGAGGTGAACACTTGTCAAAGTCTGCAACAGTCCTAAAATATCAGGGGTAAAGGTTTACTTGCTAAATTGATTTCTCTGAGCATAGTTAATCTTTTTAAGTGATTCCACTTGGAATAGTTATCGTACTAAGCTAATTAGATACCCCTAAAAGGAATTTTTCCAATTCCTACTATGCTGGTCATATTGAGCAAAAGATGCAGCAGGTGTCTAGTAAAAAATAGAAGGTTTTCTTGAAGACTTGAAGTTCAAAGTTGTCTGTTTTGATTCTATCTTTTCATACATCATTCCCAAAGTACATAGGCCATTTTATGGTTTGATTGGGAAGCTAAAAGGGTCCACTTATCAACTCTAAAGCATCAAAGGGCTGGTACAAAGCAGGATTTGGCAGTACCTACTCATTCTCTTGGAGTGTCCATCCATCTTTCCCAAAAGTGGTATCAGAGTAAAGTCAAGGTAAAATGGGAGATGGTTTTCCTTCATTTATTGATAAATTGGATAGGAACAACTATTATGCATGGTATCTAAGGATGAATACATACCTACAAGGAAGGAGTCTTTATGGATACATCTCAGGAGATGAGGAATTGCCCTCATTCAAAACCAGAGGACTACCAACAAAGGAAGAACATGAGAAGCTCAACACATGGTGTGCCAAGGATGCATTAGCAAGGTCTTACTTACTCAACTCCATCTCTGATTTTCTTTTGCCACATATTAGAAACTGTAAGACATTCCAAGAGACTTGGGAAACCTTGTCATCCTATTTCTCTTCCAACACAAGGGCCAGAAAAAACCAATCATGGATTGAATTCACCACACTAAGGAAGCAACCTAAACAGGCTATTTCAGAGTTTGTGACCAAGATTAAAGATGTAGCAGATCAGTTAGCAAGCATAGGAGAAGAGATTGAAGAAGAGCAGATAGTAAGGCAAGTGATCAATGGGATTAAAGCTGATGACAAATGGGAAAGCTTCACCACTGCCATGGACCTATACATGGACATGCAAATTCTAGATCTTACAACTCTCATGGGGCAATTGTTCACTCATGAAGCCAAGCTCAACAAGAATAGAGACTCATCCAAAGGTAATAGCTCTTCTACCCTATACACTGATAAAAGTAAGTCTAAAGATAAAGGGAAGAACAAAAAGATAGAAGATGAAGGCACTACCTCTCAAGCCAACTATGCAGGGAGAGGTAGATCATCAAGAGGAAGGGGCAGAGGAGGTAAGCAAGGTAGGGGGAGATCCTATAACTCCTCACCATGCAACATTTGTGGTTTATCAAATCATACTACAGAAGAGTGTTTCAGGAACTACAAGAATCAGAGAGGAAGAGGATATCAAAGAGATGGATACTCACAGTCAAGAGGCAGATTCAACCATCATCAAGGGTACAACAACAACTACAATAACAATTACAATGGCACCTACCAAGGAGGATTCAAACCTAGAAAGGATTACAACAACTATACAGAAGAGCAAGATGACTCTCTTCTAATTATGAACATGACTTCAAAACCAGGTACAAATGATGACCATCTCTTCCATATTGAGTTGGGATGCTCAAATCATGTGGCTGGCAATGTAGCTCTACTCTCTGACCTTGAAGAACCAAAAGGTAAGCATCAAGTACAAACAGGTGATGACACCAAGCATTCAGTAGTTAAAGTTGGAAATGTTAAGACTTATGATGGAAATCAAAACTTGTTGAGTAGGGTACTATATGTACCAACAATTACAAAAAATTTGATGAGTGTTGGACAGATTGTGGAAAAAGGTTTACAGGTTAGATTCAACCAATTTGGAGCATTTGTGGAGGATCCAAGGCATGGGTTCAAAAGAATAGCTAAAGGAGAAAAATCAGGTAGACTTTTTACATTTGAGCTAGAAGATACAAAGAATATTGCACTATACAATTATAAAGATCGAACACTTTCAGAGCTTGAGATTTGGCATAAAAGATTAGGGCATGTAGGAGAAAGAACCTTGAAGCAAATATGCAGGGATCAATGTGTGCTTGGGATACCTAATGTATCCAAGCAACACATGATTTATACATGTGCTGCTTGTCAGTTTGGGAAGTCTCACAGGTTACCCTTCTCAAGGAAAGGCTACATGCATGAGGACTACCTAGAACTTGTCCATACATATGTATGGGGACCAAGCAAAGACCCCTCGATCTCAGGATCAAGGTACTATGTATCTTTTATTGATGATTATAGCAGGTGGATTGTATTGTACTTCATGAAGCACAAAGATGAAGTGTTCAATTGTTTTAAAAAGTATCTTGCACATGTTGAGAATCAAACAGGGAAGAATCTAAAGAGGCTAAGGTCAGATGGAGGAGGTGGTTACTTCTCCAATGAGTTTGAATCATTCTTGCAGGACAGAGGAATCAAGAGAGAAATCAGCACAAGGTATACTCCTGAATAGAATGGGGTAGCTGAGAGAAGAAATAGGTTGATTGTTGAAACAACTAGGTCAATGTTAAATGAAAAGAAATTACCTAACTACCTATGGGCAGAGAGTGTATCTACTACCACTTACCTCATAAACAGGTTACCATCTAAGTCCCTTGATGGGATGACCCCTTATGAAGCATGGCATGGAAAGAGACCCTCACTTGATCATTGTAGGATCTTTGGATGTGTAGCATATGTACACATTCCTTCTCAGATAAGAGGTAAGCTAGACCCTAAGGCTGAGAAGTGTATCTTTATTGGATATGATCTAAATCAGAAAGGGTATAGGTTTTACAACCCTTCAAATAAGGGATTCATGGTTAGTAAAGATGTTGTATTTGATGAAAATGATTCTTGGTATGAGAATGAATGCAGGAAGTTCAAACTACCCTATGACTTGGAGGAGGAGATTCCAAGTCTTGCTAAGGAGGAACCTACGTAGAATGAAGACACCACATTAGATGATGAAGACATTATCAATCTTGAAGAATTCAAGGCATGGAAGTCCAAAGGTAAACTCAAGATGAAGAAACTTGAAGACCTACCTAAGTCTTCAACTCAATCAATCAGAAGATCACAAAGGGAGAGCAAAAAACCTATCAGATATGGGTATGATACCTCTCTTGTTACCAAACATTCTATTTATCTTGCCAAAGATTTGTCAATTGAAGAACCAGGATCATATGAAGAAGCAAAAACAAAGACAGAATGGAAAGAAGCTATGGATGAGGAGATTCAAGCACTCAAAGAAAGTGACACATGGGAACTAGTACCAAAGAAAGAGTCCATGAAGGTAATTGGATCCAGATGGATCTATAAAATCAAAAGAAATTCTGACGGGTCAATTAGCAGGTACAAAGCCAGATTGGTGGCCAAGGGTTTTGCACAAACCCAAGGCATTGACTATGAAGAAACATTCTCACCTGTGGCCAAGATGCCAACCATTAGGGTATTGGTAAGTGTGGCTGCATCAAAAATTGGAACATGTATCAATTGGATGTAAAAAATGCTTTCTTGAATGGATGGATTTCAAAGGAGGTATATATGTCACAACTTCCTAGATTTGAGGATCCTAACAAGGTAACATATGTATGCAAATTAAAAAAGTCTCTTTATGGATTGAAGCAGGCACCTAGAGCATGGAATCACAAGTTGACCACATACCTTCAAGACCAAGGTTTTGTCATGAGCAAGGCAAATACTTCTCTATTCATCAAGAGAAGTAATTCAGAGGTGATATACCTATGTGTATATGTTGATGATATCATACTTACAGGTAATGATGTCAATGGAATCAGATAAATCAAGAACCAGATGATGAAGGAGTTCAAGATCAATGATCTTGGTCTACTAAAGTATTTTCTTGGACTTGAGTTAGTCTATACTAACTCTGGAATCTATATTACTCAGAGAAAGTACATACAGGATATGTTAAAGAAGTTTCATTTGCAGGAGGCCAAGGTTGCAAGTACTCCAATGGAGGTAAACCGAAAACTAAGTGCTCATGAAGGTGATGAACTTGATGATATTACAGGTTACCAAAGCATAGTGGGAAGCTTGAACTATGCTACCTTAACAAGGATAGATATTGCATATGGAGTTAGTGTGCTAAGTCAGTTTATGCACAAGCCAAGGGTACCTCACTTAGAAGCTGCCAAAAGAATTCTAAAGTACCTCAAGGATACTCAACATCATGGTTTGTATTTCCCTTACACTTTAGACTTGGATATCAAGATTTATTCGGATGCAGATTGGGTAGGATGTAAGGATGATAGGAGGAGTACTTGAGGATACATTTCATTTGCAGGTGATAAACCAATATCATGGTCTTCAAAGAAGCAACCTACTGTTGCTTTATCTTCTACAGAGGAAGAGTATAGAGGATTGGCAAATGCTACTCAAGAATCCATATGGATCAAGTTATTGTATACAGAATTGGGTTTGTATACCACTTCACCATTGATCTTTGGAGATAATACAAGCTCACTTCACCTTGCAACTAATCCTATTTATCATGCCAGGACCAAGCATATAGAGATCCATTACCATTATGTGAGAGAGAAGTTATTAAGAAAGGACATTCAACTAACATATGTATCAACCAACATGCAGTGTGCAGATTTGTTAACCAAAGCATTGGATGGAACAAAAATTTGCAGGTTCAAATCAATGATTGGATTGCAGGATATACATGAAGACTGAAGATGAAGACCAAGCCAAAATGTTTGGCTTGAGGGGGAGCTGTTGGTGCAATTCACAAGCCTACACATTTGGCTTGCAATACATACACATATGTAGATTCATAGGAACCAATGCTAGTGGCTAATCACCACTTTATCTTTTGTAAAAGTCATATTTGACTTGGAATCTTTGTAACCACATACCCAAGGGAGTCGTGGATGTTATTAGTTGTAAAGTATCAATCAATTAAGAGAATATCTCCTAGGATGTAGGAGCATGATTATAGAGAGCCAAAAGTTTGAATTCAAATTCAAACTTTGAACTCAACTACTATAAAAGTGATCATCAAAAAGTCGCGGGTATGAAAGTCACTTTCCAAGCTCTTCATCTTCATGTTTGTATGTATGTAAGGCCTACACTCTAGCCTACACCTTACCACATCATTTGTCTATGGTTTCCCAGCCAATGATTTTGTACACAAGTGTTCATTAATACATATATCTACATTGTTCGTTTCTGAGTTCTCTGTCATAGTGTCTGAACGTCTGTCAACTTGTGGAGATCATATCTCACTCATTTCTCCACCAAATTCAAAGATCTATAGCTTATTGGAACCATCTCAAAGTGATCTACATGCTGTCAAAATCTGAAGGATCTCTATTCAGCCATTTTAGAGAAACGTTTGTCGAGGTGATCACTGGTCAAAGTCTCCAACAGTCCTAAAATATTGGGGGTAAAGGTTTACTTGCTAAATTGATTTCTTTGAGCATAGTTAATATTTTTAAGTGATTCCACTTGGAATAGTTATCTTACTAAGCTAATTAGATACCCCTAAAAGGAATTTTTCCAGTTCCTACTGTGTTGATCATACTGAGCAAAAGATGCAGCAGGTGTCTAGTCAAAAATAGAAGGTTTTCTTGAAGAGTTGAAGTTCAAAGTTGTCTGTTTTGATTCTATCTTTTCGTACATCATTCCCAAAGTACATAGGCCATTTTATGGTGTCATTGGGAAGCTAAAAGGGTCCACTTATCAACTCGGAAGCATCAAAGGGCTGGTACAAAGCAGGATTTGGCAGTACCTACTCATTCTCTTGGAGTGTCCATCCATCTTTCCCAACATTATTGATATAGAATAAGAAGAAGAGAGCTTGCAACATTCTCAGATTGAATCAAATGCATGCAATGAGGAAGGTGCAGACATAGATCAAGAAATTTGTGGCTTTATTTGAAAATCTACGACATTTTTGGTGCTTATGCAAATTATCCAAAGCAGTTCCCATAATGAAATCATGTTTTCTAGCATTTTCAATTCACTTTCCAAGATCCTCCATCAAATGCACATTCAATCTTTATTTTTGTTAGAAAAATTTAATCACTTTTATATTTCTTATATAGATTTTGGAGATGTCAATGTCCAATAGATAAAAAATTTGGACACATTTTGAGCTCCAAAATTTTCAAAAAATGTCAAAGAATCACATGTTTTGAGTTGATTTTTGAAACGTATGTATATTGATATAAAGTTTTTTCTAACATAAGACACAATTTCCTTTCTTTTTTATGAGGTATTTCTCTTTTATAGACATAGTTCACGTTTGTTATGACTCACTATTAAGAGGTGATGGGTTATAGACAGATATGAGTGGCTGTTGACAAAAACCTCCTCAACCCCAACCAAGATATCTTCTCAAATGTCTAATATTCTTCCGTAGATTCCAAAGTATGCATAAAGAACCACTAATTCCTTTGGAACAGCATTGCCAAATGATTGCATCAAAACAAATGAGTTTGTACTTCACAACACTTGGAAAGCCTTCTATTTTGGGAAGTGAAGTTTAGAGCAGAATGCTCCAACCTAGTATAAATTCACTAGGGATCTTTTGCACACATTCAATTAGAGTATCAAGGTACCTAAATCAATTTATTTCATGAATTTATCTTCACTATATAAGGAGCAATAAGTGTAACACATTTGGGGGCTCACTATGACTTTTCAGTAAGAGGATGAAGTGCAGACACAATTACATTCAACTCTTCATAACACAAGATCTAATCCTTCAATGATAATTAAACTTCATACATAAGCTCGAGCATGTCTTATCTAAGTGATCCAAGTGGAATTTTGGAAATTGGATAGTTACACACAAAGAAATGAACCACACAAGTTGACTTTGTAACTCAAGGTACTATAGCAGTACATAGAGAATGAATACTCAAGATATATGAATCATAATGTGTATCGATATTCCACATACGATACAAGGAAGTTGTGGATGAATAATCTGACTTGAGGTGAGTAAAATGTATGCTCAAAACCTTTGCTCAAAACTCTCCTAAAAGCTCACTTTACTCCATGACTAGAAGGGGGTCTATTTACACATGATTTTGAATTTGAATATTGATGAGTCATCCACATAAAAGTGAACCTAAACTTTAGGAGTGGTTTGAATTTGAATTCCAATTTGAGTCATGGTTTTTGGCTCCCTATATCTACATGATTCCTCTCTACTTTTTATTTTTTACATTTGACCAAGATAATTTCAAGGATTTATCCTTTGAATTTTACAAACATAGGTTCACATGACTACATATATATAAAGTAGATAATGATAGTAGTCCAAGAGCTAAAGAAAAGCTCTTAGGCTTGCTTATTGCACCACCAACGGTGGGAACTAGGCATTATGGGTGATGGATTCCCCTCATCCATTGACAAGTTCGATCGAAGTAATTACTAAGCATGGTCTCTCAAAATGGGGGATTATCTAAAAGGAAGGAACCTCTTTGGATACATTTTTGGAGATGAGATGATGCCAAAACTCAAAAGCAAGGGCCAACCAACACAAGAGGAGCAAGAAAGGATGAATGCATGGTGCTCAAAGGATTCTTTGGCAACGTCACACATTATCAACTCTATCTTTGACTTTTTACTCCCTCACATTACGAATTATAAAACCTCTCAAGAGACATAGAATGCTTTGGAAGCATTCTTCTCCTCAAGTATTAAAGCTAGGAAGAATCAATTATGGATGGAGTTTACAAAACTCACGAAGATGAACAAGCAAAGTGTGACTGACTTTGTCACCAAGATGAAGGATATTGTAGAACAACTTGGGAGCATTAGATACATCATTGATGAGGATCAAATTGTAAGGAAAGTCATAAATGGGATCAAAGTTGATGAAAAGTGGGAGGCCTTCACCATAGATATGGACCTCTACATGGACATGCAAGTACCTGACTTCAACACACTCATGGGGCAACTTTTTACACATGATGCAAAGTTTAGGAAGAATGATGAGAGCCAAAAAAGGTAGCCAATCCTCTAACCTCTATATAGATAAACATAAAGGTAATGACAACAAAGGAAAAGGTAAGAAATCTGATGATGAAGGAAGTACCTCTCAAGCCAATTTTTCTAGTTGAGGTAGAGGCTCAAGAGGAAGAGGTAAAGGAGGTAGACAAGGTAGTGGGAGAGCTCAAAGCTCATCACTATGTGCTATATGTGGTTTATCAAATCACATCATATAGAATTGTTTAAGGAGCCCAAGGATTAAAGAGGAAGAGAATACATCATAAGAATCTATGGAAACTCAATACATAGATTCAATGACTCTTATAGATATAATAACAAATCATACAACAACAACTATCAAGGAGGATACTGAGGAAGGAGAGACTACAACAACTATACAAATGATCAAGCTCAAGAAGATTCACTTCTGCTAATGAGCATTACAATTAAGGATGTTGAGTCTAAAGAGCATGTGTTTAATCTGGATGTTAAAATCATGTGGAAGGAAATGTGGCTCTACTCTGAAACTTCGAAGATCCAAAGAAAAAACATGAAGTTCAAACAGGGGATGACACAAGACATTAAGTTGAACAAATCTAATGGTAACATGAACTTACTAAGCAGAGTCCTTTATGTGCCTACCATCACAAAGAACCTTATCGGTGTAGGTCATATTGTTGAGAAAGATTTGGAGTCGAGATTTACCAAGCATGGAGTATATGTTGAGGACCCATATGAGGGCTTCAAAATGATAGAAAAGGGAGAGAAGATAGGTAGGTTGTTCACTTTTGAACTCCAAGAAACCAAGAATATTGCCTTGTTCAACTATGGCACTCTAACCCTATCAGAGCTAGAGGTTTGGCACAAGAGGATAGCTCATATAGGAGAAATGGTCCTCAAACAAATTAGTAGATATCAAAGTGTACTTGGGCTACCAAACATATGTAAACAACAGATGATATAGAAGTGTAGTGCATGTCAGTTTGGTAAGTCACATAGGCAAACATTCACCCAAAAAGGGTAAATACATGGAGATCTCTTGGAGCTTGTCCACACAAATGTGAGGGAACCAAGCAAGGGACCTTCAAATTTTGGATCAAGGTACTAGGTTTCATTCATAGATTATTGTAGCAAATGGACTATCTTATATTTCATGAAGCATAAAGATGAAGTATTTTCATCCTTAGAAAAGTGTTTAGCTCTTGTGAAGCATCAAATAGGTAAAACCCTGAAAAAAGACTAAGGTTAAATGGAGGGGGAGAAGTATTCTCCTACGAGAGATGAATCAAAAGGCAAATCATCACGAGATAAACTCTTGATCAAAATGGAGTGGAAGAGAGAAGAAATAGAAGAATTGTGGAGGTTATAAGGTCTATGATCAATGAGAAGAAACTTCCTAATTGCTTGTGGGAAAAAATAGTGCCTACCACCACCTATTTGGTAAATAGAATACCATCAAAGGCTCTGTGTGGCATGAATCCATATGAGGCATGGAATGGAAGAAGAACTAGTTTGGATCATTGCAAGATCTTTGGGTGCGTTGCATATGCACACATACCTTCATAGATAAGAGGTAAATTGGACCCTAAGGTAGAGAAGTGTGTGCTCATTGGCTATAAACTTAGTCAAACAAGTTATAGATTATACAATCCCAGAAACAAAGTCTTTATAGTAAGTACATATGTTGAGTTTGATGAAAACATGTCATGTTTCGAAGATGATTGCAAGATAATAAAGCTACCTTATGACCTAGAAGAATACTTGTCAACTCTTTCAAGAAAGAATGATCACACACTTGAAGCATCAAGTGACTCTAAAGATGATTAGAAGACTCCAAGGAGAGAAGTTAATTCTTGGAACTCCAAAGGTAAAGCCAAAGTGTAGGAATTGAGGGATGTATCAGAATCCTCTCGACAGACCATCAGAAGATCAAGTAGAGAAAAGAAGAAGCCAGAAAGGTATGGCTATGATACATCATTGGTCACTAAACACTCTATCTATTTAGCACAGGATTCAAACTGAGAGGAGCCCTCATCTTATGAGGAAGCAAAGAAGAAACCAAAATGGATGAATGCCATGGACAAAGAGACTGAAGCCCTACAGGAGAACCATACTTGGGAATCGGTACCCAAGACTTCATCTATGAAGATCATAGGATCAAGGTGGATATACAAGGTAAAGAAAAACTCCGATGGGACTATCAATGGGTATCAAGAAAGACTTGTGGCTAACGGATATGCACAAACATAGGGGATTGACTATGAGGAGACTTTTTCACTTGTGGCAAAGCTGCCAACTATCGGAGTGTTTATGATTATTGCAACTTCCAAGAATTGGAAGATTTACCAAATGGGTGTAAAGAATGCATTCCTAAATGGTTGGATATCTGAAGAGCTATATATGGCTCAACCTCCTAGTTTTGAAGATTCATCATTTCTTGACTATATATGCATGTTAAGGAAGGCCCTATATGGTCTGAAGCAATCCCCAAGGGCTTGGAATCATAGGCTTGTCACCTATTTGCAGAACGGATTCATGGTTAGCAAAGAAGATCATTCCTCTTCATCAAGAGGAACCAATCTTAAGTCATATACCTTTGTGTATATGTTGATGATGTAATAGTCAAAGGTAATGATGTTGAAGTCATAAGAAGGATCAAGCTTCAAATGAAAGAAGAGCTCAAAATCAGTGACCTAGGGAAACTCACATACTTCCTAGGCTTGGAATTAGTGTATACAAAAAAGGGTATGTATCTCATTCAAAGGAAGTACATCAAAGATATTTTTACTAAGTTCAAGATGGACAGCTCAAACGTTATAGGTACACCACAGAGATGAATGGGAAGCTAAGTGCTCATGAAGGAGAGCAAATGGAAGACATAACTAGTTATCAAAGTTTAGTGGGTAGTTTGAACTATGCCACATTGATTAGAGTGGACATTTGCTATAGTGTAAGTGTCCTAAGTCAATTTATGCACACTCCTGTGTCTACTCTATGGATGATATAGATGATAGCCTTTGCTTTTAGAGCCATATCCAACAAAACTAAATTTTCTCACTTATTTATCATCCAATTTTTGTGTTGTTGTTCAGGCACTAATGCATATGCTAGACAACCAAAGACACACACGTGAGCAACAGATGGCCTAAAACTATGCCATGCCTCATATGGAGTAATAGACTACAATGCTTTAGTGGGACACTGGCTAAGTACATATGATGCATACATAATAGCCTCAAGCTAGAACCTATGTGGTAAACCTTGACTCTTGACCACATATCTCACCATCTCCTTGAGTGACATGTTCTTCCTTTTTGCAACTCCATTTTTCTGAGGTGTATACATCATTTTATAGTGATGTTTTATCCCAAGTTTAGCCATAAATGCTTTAAAATCAAAAGACATATATTCCTCCCTCGATCAGAATGGAGGGTGCCCATTTTACATATTGATAGATTTTCAGCCAAAACCAGAAACTGTTTGAAGCACATAAACATGTTTGACATAGCTTGCGAACCTTGAACTGAACATGCTGAATTATTCATAGATTTTTCATAATCATGAGCTTATACAACCCATGACATAAAATGCCAGAAGCAATAATGGCATCGCCATTTGATAGATCATGAACTGTACATCTATCATCAATAAATTTCACAACCAAGCCAATATTGGCTAATGTTGAAACTAATAACATATTTTTCTTGATCCCTGACACAAATAAAGCATCTGACAATGTAAAAGAACTACCATCAATAGTAGTCAGAATGATCTTACCTACTCCCATGATATGATAAGAGGAGTTGTTGGTGCATGTGATAGTATTCCCTGTAGGGGCAGGCTCAAGTGAAGTGAAGAAACTGTGCTACGAGGTAATATGTTTGGTTACCACACTATTAAAGTACTAAAAATATGAGTCTATTGCAGACATACAATGTTCATGAGAAGATGGGTCATAACTACAAATAGTAGTAAATGCCCATTCTTCATTCTACATAAGATTTGCAAACTCTGATTTGGGTATGGATACCTCTGCAACAACCATTTCAGCCTCTTTTTTCTTTGCCTCTTTTGCAGCCAGTTTTGGACAAATCTTTATGACATAATCATTTTTTAATAGTATTTGCAAATAATTTTTGCTTTTTTGTTATCTTCTTGTCTTTGTCATCCTTCTTTGATTGTGTAGAATTAGTAGATTTCTTCTTACTAGGAGATGAGCTCCATTTACCTTTGCCCATCTAACTAGCTAGGATAGCTTGATCTGCAACACGCATAGTGGACATGTTCTGCCTAGATTGATCTTCCTACAAAAGAACAAAAACTAACTCCTCAAATGTTATGGTATTTGGATTGCCTTTCATCATCAATCAAAGAGTATAAGCAAAAATCTGATATGATTCTGCAAGACCATTCAGAACAATCTGCACAAGTGAACTATCTAGCAAGACTTCATTAGCACAAATCAAGTGCTCCTTCAAATCTTTGATCTTTGTCAAAAAATTATCCATGGAATCTCCTTCATTCATGTGCTTACTATCCAACTGTTTTTGGAGGTAAGCAACACGAGCCTCATTCCTTGCATGCTATAAAGTTCTAAGTGTATCCCAAGCATCCTTTGCTATTTTTTAGGAGTGAATGTGAGGAATAATGGCATGTCTGACAAACAAGGCTATCAATGCATGTGCTTTTGCAAATTTTCCATCCCAATGAAGTTGCTCTACAGTAGGTGCAGCAAGAATCACATCACAAAAAGGAACCTAAAGAACATCTTCAACACCGTCGGCATCAACTTCAATAGTTATATTTGCAGTTGAAGTAGAACATTTTTCAATACCCTGCACAATAGAGTCCTTTTGCAACCAATGCATAACACATCATATATGCCCATAATGGGTAATTGGTACCATCCAACTTATCCTCAACATCCAACATATGGAATTCATCACTACTTTCAGCCATGGCCACTAACTAAAATACCCTGATGCACAAAAATGAATATATCTCAAAAAGTTAAACAAAACTACCCTGTCGAGCTCTACTAAACTTGTAGTGGACTTTGAGGCGCTTATATTGGGGAACCGAAACTTGATTATATGTTTGGCACAAAAAGATAAAATTGCCTGCAAAAGCACTATGATAGTGCGTTTGGAGGCCAAAATGAGCTCATATTGTGATTTTGATACCACAAAGCAAAGAGCCCCTTGACTTCTATGCTTGGATTCACACCCTCATTCCTACCTTAGCCCACTTCTCTGTTGGGTGTATCTGCCCGGGTGGTGGCCATAGGACTGATTTGCTATCACTTACATTATTTCCACATGAGAAACACTCCAAGATCTCTCATAGCTATGAAGCCCTCTTCTACTTCCCCCATAGCTTCAATATACATATGTCCAAGATGACCATAGATCACCTCCTTCTACCTTGACTATAATAGTTATGATAGCCATTGCAGTGCTTCACCTTTCCCTACTACTACTCTGCTACATGAATAAGAAGACAAATAAATCCCCTAAACACAATCCCTTCAAAATCGGTTTGGCTTCATATTTGGCACTGAGATGCAGCCACTAATCCCTTGCACTTTATTCTCAATTTCAATCAAAATGGAATCACTCCAATACAGACTTGACTACCTTATGTTGTTTGAGGTGAATACTCTCCTTGTCCAATGTCTTTCTAATATCTCAGTGTGTTCTTTCTCCCATGAAAAGGTAGCAAGGGTCCCCATTATTTGCTTGGTGCCCAAAGTGCACTTTAGCATCCCTCACGCAACCCTGCTTCTCCTTTAATCCCTTTATCATTTTTCTTCACCATTTCTCATGATATTTGAATCCCCTCATCATTGTTCCATAGCTTGAGAACTCCTAATACATTGATGCAATAGAGAACTCCAACCATGGTCCTATATGGCCATCAATCCCTCATGAGTACATTAAACAACATTACAAAACACCCACATTCCTCTTTTTCTTAAAATTACAACATCCTATTCTTGTGGAAATGATCACGCAATAGTAATGAATCAAAAAGAAAAAAAAAATATGCTACCATGAACTAATGAATCCACTGAATGTGGTGGCCAATGAGAACCCTCCTCGGTATCGATGCTAATGTGTTGCATCCTAAACTATTCAAAGCTCTCACAAACTCAAGCCACTGTCAAGTGTAGCATCCATCAATCATAATGTCAATCTTGGGTGATTGTTGATTGTATGAAGACCTCCACATGATTATTAAGACATGATGCGGAAGGAGACATGGATGCCTAAACACGTGTAGACAATCATGCATGCAAGAAAACTTAAGAGATATTAGCTCTCCACTCAATTAGTAGTATATTAAAAGAGATATCACCTTTTTTATAGGAGTTCTTGTGTAGGAGAGTAATTTACATATGGTTTGAATTTTCTTATTGCACGTTGAATGATTTCATTGTTTGCTTATTTGAAGCTATGGACGATAGAAGGGGTATCATGATGAGAACATTTCTTTGAGGACTCACTAATGAACTCATCCAAAAGATGTTTTAGATATCCAAATACTTCTCTATCAAGTGTTTTGAAGCACATCACAATAGTCCCAATCTAGATGAGTTTGAAATCCTTGTATTATATGAAAAATTAATTGAGTTGCTCAACACTCCCTTAAACTTTACCACATGATCATACGGAGAGATTTTTTCATAATGAATCTTCATGCGTTTGGCAACTTGAAAAGATCAAATTAGTCATTCATACTCTTGAGTTCTAGGGAATAAAAAGACATCAATATTTCCCACTTGGGGATTAGCAGGCTTTCTCCTCATTTGAGTTCTACTGTGTGGTATCTAATTTACTCCTCGTGAGCCTCCTCCACTAGAAAATTATAATCCCATAAAGAGAATTGGATTCTTCCGCATCTAGTGTGTCTTTTCTTGGAATTCTCTATTGAATTCATTATTTTTACCTATTCCTCTTTATGTATTCTTCTTCTCATGAGATTTACATAATGAAAAGATTTATTGACCAAGATAGATGTACTTTTCTTTGTTGATATCCACTAAATTCTATTACTTCATTGATGTTAATCTATATATATGATAAGAAGATCAATCTTTAAATCTTTCATCTCTTGAATAGCCCCAAATCTTGGATTCTTCTTGTAGAAAGATGCATATGGATATAGAGCTAATCTGATTTAATAACTAGGTATATAGTGTAAGATTAGAAATTTTCAAGTTTGGGGATCTGAAAAGCATAAAAAAACATGAGGAAGAAGAAGAAACATAAAGAATAACAAAAAGTGTATTATTAAGTGAATGTACAAATAGAAGTAGCCATTAGGGTTATTGGAATATATACAATCCAAAGGAAAAAACCTCGTGAGTAGGGGAGAAATTACTCCAAAAATCACAATGTTCATACACATCACTACCAAACTACACTCACAATTCCCATACGAGTGATGTGGATAACAGTATAAGGAAACGTCAAGCAATGTGGAATAAGGTCAATCCACAAAATGGAGTAAGACCAAATTTTTGCAAAAATCTTTGAATTTCTCATGAGACAAAGCCTTTGTAAAGATTTTTACAATATTATCATGTGTGGAAACATATGCCAAATTGATATCTCCAATAGAGATTTTCTCTCTAACATAATGATCATGCACCTCAACATGCGTAGTGAAAGAATAGAACATTAGGCTCCTCACAATTGCCAATGTGCTCTAACTATCAATAAATATGGTGGATGCATGTCTGACCAACACCCAAGTCATCTATAAGGCATTTAAGCCATGTACCCTCAAGAATGGCTATGAGAGCTATTTTTGAGCAAATCCCTTGAGGACATATGTGTCATAACATCCAACCCAAAATCATGTAAATCTGGTTGTATTGATCCCCCTTGGGATAAACAACCCTAGTTACTAGTTGCATGTAAATAGAAAAAGATACACTTAACTACTTGCCAATGCTTAAAGTGTGGGCTATGAAAAAATTTGATCATCTAAGAAACAACAAAATAAATATCAATCAATGTGATACATAAACAAATAAGGCATCCAACAACTTGTTGATACAGACTAGCATCAAATGCATCTCCAACATTGTTAAGACTCAATCACAAACCTATTTTCATGTGATTCACAATAGTTTACAATCTCGAAGACTAAAACATTGCAATAAATCCTCAATATATTTAGTCTTACACAAGGAAATATTATCATCAAATTGCATGAATTGAATGCCCAAATAGCGATGCAGCTTCCCCAAATATCTTATTTCAAGAGATGCATATATTTCGTCCTTAAAACCCAAAATCTGTGTCTCATAGGACCAATAAGTAACATATCATCTACATAAACAAAAATGATAAGAAGTACATCATCTGCATGCTTTACATATAAGGTACTTTTAGTTGGACTATTCTAAAATCCATGTGCTATTAAATACACATATATCTTCTTATACCAAGCATGTGATGTTGGCTTTAATCCATACAATCCCTTATTTAACTTGGACACTTTGCTTTCATACCCTTTTTGCACAATGCCATGGGGCTAAAAAACATAAATTTCTCCATACAAGACTCCATTCAAAAATATAGGTTTGATTCCCAATTCATGTACATTCCAACCATTTTCATCTTCAATTGCACAAATGCTACAAACAATTATCATTTGAAACATAGGTGCAAAGATCTCATCAAAATATATACCTTTTTTCTTGGGCATAACATTTAGCTACAAGCCTATTCTTATAGCAATCAAGACTAGCATCATGCTTGTGTTTCAACTCATAGAATAATTTAGTGCTAATTGTTGAAGTCCGAGGTCTACGGAAGCATGCGAACAGCACAAGGAAGAAGAAGAAGCTTGGAGCATAACCCACAATACTGAATGTATTGCCACTAGAATGTACAAAGATAAGTAACCCGTTAGGGCAGTAGACATTTATACAAGCTGGGGGAAAAAACCTCCAAAAGAGGGAAAAAAGTGCCCTGACGGTCCTAGTGTGTTCACACACATCACTACCTAAATATATCAACAAATCCCCCTTGCAAGTGATGCGGTGAACAAGGAACTCACACTCACGTATGGAAGTGCCAAGCTATGTGGAATCAATCCACAAAAGATTTAATCTAAGCCCAAAGCTTTGCAGAAAGCTTCAAGCTTCTCCCTAGGTAGAGCCTTAGTGAAAAGATCTATAATGTTCTCCTGTGTGGGCACATATGCCAAGCTGATCTCTCCAACAAAGAACCTCTCCCTGACATAATCATAATGCACCTCAATGTGCTTAGTGCGAGCATGGAACACAAGGTTTCTTGCAACTCCCAATGTGCTCTGACTATCAGTGAAGATGGTGGTGGCAAAAGACTGACCAACACCCAAATCAGCCATAAGGCATCTAAGCCACACACACTCAACAGTCGTTGTGAAAGCTATCCTATATACTTAGCCTCACAACTGGAAGTGGCCACAGTAAGCTGCTTCTGGCTCAACCAAGATATACATGAGCTACCAAGCATGAAGCAAAAGCCACTAGTGAACACACGAGTATCATAGCAACCAGCCCAGTCAGAGTAAAAAAAAAAAGCATGTAAATCTAGCAGTAGTGAGCCCCCCTTGGGATAAAACAATCCAAGTAGTCGGGTACCACTCAAGTAGCAAAAGATGCGCTTAACCACCTGCCAATGCTTGACACTTGGGCAATGCATAAACCTACTCATTTATGAGATAACAAACTGAATATCTAGCCGAGTAATGCATAAGTAAATCAAGCATCCAATAGCCTATTGATAGAGAACATCATCAAATGCATCTCCAACATCATGAAGACTCAATCGTAAACATGTCTCCATAGGAGTGGCAATAGATTTACAGTCTTCAAGGCCAAAACGCTGCAATAATGTGTCAACATGTTTCATTTGACAAAAAAGTTATTCCGCCATCAACTTGCATAGATTGAATGCCCAAATAATGATGCAAATACTCCAAATTAGACATATCAAATGAGGCATGCAATCAGCCTTAAAATCAGCAATATGCTTCTCATGAGGACCAGTGAACAACATCTCATCAACATACACAACAATGATTAGAAGCACATCATTAGCACACTTAACATATAAGGTGCTCTCAGTTGGACTATTCTCAAAACCATGTGCAATCAGATAGGCATGTATCTTTTCATACCAAGCACGTGGTGCTTCCTTTAGACCATATAATGTCTTCTTTAATATGCACGCTTGGTTTTCATGCCCTTTCTGCACAAAGCAACAGGGCTGAAAAACATACACTTCTTCATGCAAGTCACCATTTAGAAATGCATTTTTAATGTCCAACTGATGTACATTCCAACCATGATGAGCTGCAAATGCACAGATGCTATGAACAGTAGTCATTCGACAAGTAGGAGCAAAGGTCTCATCAAAGTCAATGCCTTTTTCTTGAGCATAACCCTTTGCAACAAGCCTAGTCTGAAACATGTCAAGTGTTCCCTCAGGCTTATGCTTAAGCTTGTATACCCACTTACTGCCAATGGCCTTCTTGCTAGGAGGCAAGTCACATTACGACCAGGTACCATTTTTCATTACATCATCATATTCAGATTGCATAGCAGCCATCCAATTTTTTGAATTTTGTGCTCCATCAAACAAAAAACAGACTCATTCTCATCACAGAGACTAGAGGCAGCAATAGGATAGCAATCTGATGCAAAAGAGGCACTATGAGAGCCTAAACGAGTAGGATATGATAGAGGTGCATCTAATTTGTTATCACGCAAAGTCTACACCAGCCATTTTGGCATAATTTTTGCCTTCTCAATATCATCTCTCTTATCAACAAGTGCATCATACAAATCTGCATAAAAAATGCAATGAGCTGCATCATCACATGAAACCTGGAAAGGCTAAGAAGTTGCCTCATTAGGACCAGCACTAGACTGTCCACCTATAAAAAGAGGCAGCAAAGTATCATACATATCTTTGGAGCTAATAGATGTCTCCTTAGTATATGAAAGTAGTGGCTGAATAGCATCTTCCACAAAAACATCATCATGGCTAACCAAAATATGTTTATTACGTGGATGATACAAAAGATAGCCTATGCTTTCAAGATTATACCTAACAAAAATACATTTCACCGCTTCATCATACAATTTCCTACGTTGTTGTTCAAGAACTAATGCATATGCCAGGCAACCAAAAACACGAAGGTGAGCAACAGATGGCTTGTGACCATGCCAAGCCTCATATGGAGTGATAGACTGCAATGCTTTAGTGGGACACCTATTAAGTACATATGATGCACACATGACAGCCTCAAGCCAGAAACTGTGGTAAAGCCTAACTCTTGACCATACACCTCGTCATCCCCATGAGTGACTTGTTCTTCCATTCAGCAACTCCATTCTGTTGAGGTGTATACGGCATTGTACACTAATGTTTTATCCCACATTCAACCAGAAATGCATTAAAGTCAAAAGACATATATTCCCCCCTCGATCAGAATGGAGGGTGCCCATTTTACATGCTGACAGATTTTCAGCCAAAACCAAAAACTGTTTGAAGCACATAAACACTTAGGACTTTGCTATCAAGGGATATACCCATGCATGCTTGGAAAAATCATCAATGAAATTAACAAAGTAAAGATAGTCTCCAAAAGAGGATATCTGCATAGGACCACAGACATCACTGTGAACAAGCTACAATTTTTGAGTAGCTCAAACAGAACCATCTTTTGGAAAGGAGAAACACTGCATTTTGCACAAAATATAGCTTTCAAAACATGTTTACCGAGTGCCTCAAGTTTGGGCAAAGAGGACACCATTTTAGATTTTTGCAGGCTTAGTAAACTAGCAAAATTTAGATGACCAAAGCATGCATGTTATACAGCCCACGACATAAAATGCCAAAAGCAATAATCACGTTGCCATTCAACAGATCATGAATAGTACATCTGTCATCAATGAATTTCACAACCAAGCCAATCTTGGCTAAAGCTGAAATTGATATCAGATTCTTCTTGATCCCTAGCATAAATAAAGCATTTGAGAATGTAAAAGAACTATCGTCAACAGTAGTCAAAATGATCTTACCAACTCCCATGACAGGATAAGAGGAGTTGTTGGTACATGTGACAGTATTCCCTGTAGGGGCAGGCTCGAGTGAAGTGAAGAAATTGTGCTGCAAGGTAATATATTTGGTTATCCCACTATCAAAGTACCAAACATCTGAGTCTACTACAGGCATACACTGTTCAGGAGAAGATCAATCAAAATTGCAAACAGTAGTAAACACACATTCTTCATTTTGCACTAGATTAACAGACTCTATTTTCGATGTAGAGGCCTCTACAACAACCATTCTAGCCACTTTTTTCTTGGCCTCTTTTGCAGCCAGTTTTGGACAATTCTTTATGACATGATCATTTGCTTTATAGTGCTTGGAAAACAATTTTTGCTTTTCTGTTTTCTTGTCATCTCTGTCATCCTTCTTTGTTTGTGTAGAATTAGTAGATTTATGCTTACTAGTAGAAGAGCTCCATTTACCTTTTCCATTCTGACTAGCCAAAAAAGCTTGATCAACAATACACATAATGGATATGTTCTGCTAGACTAATTCCTGCAACAGAACAGAGACTACCTCCTCAAATGTTAAGGCATTCGGATTGCCTTTCATCATCAAACAAAGAGTAGAAGCAAAACTCTGATATGAACCGTGAAGACCATTCAGAACAGTCTCCTCAAGTGAATTGTCAGGCAAGACTTTATCAGCAAAAATCAACCGTTCTTTCAAATCTTTGATCTTTGTCGGAAAATTGTCCATGGAATCACCTTCATTCATGTGCTCACTCTCTAAATGTTTTCAGAGGTAAGCAACACGTGCCTCATTCCTTGCCTGGTACAAAGTGGTAAGTGTATCCCAAGCATCCTTAGTTGTTCTGTAAGAGCGAATCTGAGGAATAATGGCACATTTGACACACAAGGCTATCAATGCATGTGCCTGAGCATCTCTGCTATCCCAACTAATTTTCTCTACAATAGGTGCAAGAGGAACTGCAACACAAACAAGAACATGAAGAATATCATCATCTTCAATGCCATCTGCATCACCTTCAATAATTGTGTTTGTAAGTGTAATAGGATATTTTTCACCCTGCACAATGTTCCATAGTCCTTTTGCAAACCAATATACGTCGCATTATATAAGCCCACAATGGGTAATTGGTACCGCCCAACTTATCCTCAACAGCCAACATACGGAATACATCACTGTTTTGAGCCATGGCCAGTGACTAAAATACCCTGATGCAAAAAAATGATTGTATTTGAAAAAGTTGAATAGAATTACCCTTACGAGTTCTGCAAAACCTGTAGTAGACTTCGAGGTGCTTATATTGGTGAACCGAAACCTATATATATATTTGGCACAAAAGAGAAAATAGCCTGCATAAGCATTGCAATAGTGCATTCGAAGGCCGAAACAAGCTCAGATCGTGATTTTGGCACCAAACAGCCAAGTTGTTTTGATCTCCTATTCACCCTGTGTATGCTCACCAAATTTCGTGCGATTTTGAGACTATGACCGGAGGGGTGTCGATGATGCCGTAGGTGAAGCAGCGACCTGCTTTGATACCAATTGTTGGAGTCCGAGGTCTACGAAAGCATGCAAATAGCACAAGGAAGAAGAAGAAGCTTGGAACATAACACACAATACTGAATGTATTACCACTAGAATGTACAAAGACAAGTAACACGTTAGGGCAATAGGCATATATACTGGGGGGGGGGGGGGGGAGGGAAGGGGGGGGGAGGGGGGGGGAGGAGGAACTCCTAAAGAGGGAAAAAAGTGTCCCAAAGGTCCTAGTGTGTTGACACACGTCACTACCTAAATATATCAACACCAATGGCCTTCTTTCCAAGAGGAAAGTCACATGAAGACTATGTACCATTCTTCATAATAGCATCATATTGAGATTGAAATACTAGTCATCCAATTTTCTGAATTTTGTGCTTTAGAAAAGGGAATAGGATATTCTCCTCACAAAAAAATACTTTGCCTTTGACTTTAACGAATAGAACAATGCATGCCCAAAAAAATCATCAATAAATGTCACAAAGTAGAGGTGAATTCCAAAAGATGATGTCCACATAGAACCAATTACATCACTGTGAACAACCTGCAAGAGCCAAATTTATACTTCTCCTACTTTAAATCTCTACAATTCTAGAGGGGAAACACAAGGAGTAAGGAGCATCGTGGAAAGGAAGGTCAAGACATATTGAAGAGACTCACAAGCTAACTTCAAAGAAGCATGATGATCAAGACTATAGCTTATTTTGAGCTACAAAAGAAGGACATGATTGAGCTACAAAAGAAGGACATGAAGCTCCCTTGAAGAAGAAGAAGAAGAAGAGGCAATCGAAGAGACAAACCTTCATCAATAATAATCATGGAAGTATCTTATACTTGCCCCTTATCTTTCTTATTCACTTCATTTGTTTCATTGCAATCTTAAATGCATATACAAAAAACATATAAAATGAGATATCCTGAAAGAAAAAGATGCATCTTGATTGTTTTGATTGGGTAACAAATAAATAAGCAATAGAGAACCATGTATATGTACATAGTTAGTTCGCTCTTTTATTCATTCTTTTTTGAAAGTTTCTTCACTTAGAGAAAAATGTATGAAAGGATCATCTATGCATCATTCTTCTTCATGCATTTAAAAGAGCATGATTATTTTTTGAAAGTTACTTCACTTAGAGATGACAAAGAATGATGCACCTAAAAGCACATATGCTTAGGGACCTATTTCACTTCTTAGATGCATGAATTAAAAAGCTAAGAGGATTATGTGCATGCACTACACTGAAAAGAAAGAATGTTTTATTGGAAAAGTTGTTCGATTTTATGCATCACATTCATAGTACAATGAGATACTTAAAAAGGGGGATTCAAATAAAGATTTAAATTGTTTAAACTATAGAGGCTTATAAAATCCAAAATAAAAATCAATTTTTTTATTCACTTTGAGATATTTTTATTTTTGGAAATAAGTTCACATGGGCCAAGGTAAGTTGAGAGTTCACAAGTGACAAGGAAAAGATGAGATCGCAAGCAATATATATATATATATATATATATATGCGAGGCAAAATCGGCAAAGATCTATCTGATATAGAAGGCTACCTTAAAAATTTTGTTAAAAAAGAAAGCTGTGAAAAATCGTCAAAAAATCGTTTAGTATAGTCTTTTTATGATTTATATTCAATAAATCATATGATTTATTGTACTATGATCACATTAGAAACACAAACCAAAGGGTTATATATGTGTGCTAGTAGAATAATACTCATGCAATGCATGATATAATTTGCTTATGCATGTTAAATAAAGCACGCACATAAGAGAATTAAAATTTTTGACATCTAAAAGCTAAAGTTGGAAGTAGTCACCATAAGATAGTTATGAAGTATTGACCTTTCCTTTTCCTACTACACCGAAAAGAAGTAGATATGCTAAACTAGAAAATTATGCATATACAAGACTTAAATTCAATCGCATTTCAGGCAAACTATTGGTTACTCTAAGGTTTCTAATTAGTTAGAGTAAGATCTTTCAAAGATTTACAACAGGATGTTAATGGAACACATGATTCTAAGATAATGTATACTTAAACACAAGGAACCCAAGACATTATAACCACTTAGTATAAGTATATACTTAGAGATTCAATACGATAATTCCAAAGAAGATGTCTAAGAGAAACTTCACTAAGTTGATATAGATCTCATTTCTTGAGACCAATGAAAAGAATTTTGTCCCTGATAGAGTAATTTAAAGAGCATACTTAAATTTGGTGGTAAAATTAAGGTGGAATTTTTTCCCTCTAATTCGTGCATTGAGAGAAGAGAGAATTTAGCACCATACCTAACTCGAATGAGGAAAAACATTTAGATAAGACTCAAAGTATCTCTCTAGAATTAAGAAGATTTTTTACCTTGGAAATCAACATACCCAAAGACAATAAAGAATTTTGAAAAACACATCTTCTCTAGCATGCTAAAGTAGATAACTTGTAAGTACTCTGGAGAAAATAACTTTCAAAGTTGGATAGTTACAATAAAGATAAGCCTAATGAAGGCTTGGAACCATCTATTAGTGGGAATCTCCAATCAACGATTTGAAGAAAGTTCCTCAAGATGAAAGCCAAGGTAGAATTAAGCATATGCTTAGTCCACAGAATACATCTTCAAAAGATCCTTCCAAAACCTTGAAGTCAATCAAAGTAAAAGAGGCATGTAAGTTAAATATCATGCTTCAACCTTACATAACTACCAAAAGGACTTAAGTTCAAGAAAAAATAAGTATCTGATGAACTTTATGAATATATTGATCTGCAAAGTATATGAAGATCAACCCAAATTCGTAGCTGGCTTGAATTCAATTAGGTTGCAATGGAATACATGCACCTAGATTTAGAGAATTTAAGCATTCCTTATCTTTAAATAAAGCATCAATTCATGAGTGAGTCATGAAAATAACTTAAAGCAAGATAAGTGATATGATTCTAAAGGGATCACTAGAATCTCAAAAAGCATCATTTAAATCAAACTCTCATGTCTTATATGAACTGGGAAAAATTAGAAAGTTGATTTTTCTAAAATCAAGACATGTCCAGTCTGAATTCTTGAGTCATCTTTTCTAAAGCAATAGAGTATCTTATATCCAAGGAATAGATTCTAATTATAAGAGAATTCTTGGAGTCAAAAAATAATGCCTAGAGATTATTGAAGTTCATCTAATCAAGTCTTTTGAATGAAAGATCCAAAACCAGAGGCTTCTTTGGTCCATTAAAAGAACCATATAATCCCTAGCAAGATTAAGACTTAGGTATTATTTTTTTATTTTTGAAGCACACTTCAAACTTGATGCATCCCAAGAAAGATGTACTTGCAGTAAAAGAAAAAATGGATTAAGTTCTTTTAGTTTTGGATTCATTCCAAGAGGTTTTAGGGTTAACCCTAAAGTGAAACTTGGAAGTAGAGGCAACCATCGCCCACTTAGGATTCAAAACACTTTGATAGTGAGAAAATTGTAAGAAAATATAAGAGTAAAGTAAAGAGAAACAAGAGTTTCTCAAGTAATTTCCAAGTAAGCCCTAAATGATGGATAGTGGGGCACGTAAGTCTTGTGGATGGTGCAAAACTATAAAAATGTGCTTAAAGAACCTTGAACTTGAAGGTTAAGAAAGCAATAATGACTCTAAAAACTTGTGTGCTTTGTTTCAAAGAATGATTGCAAAGGTTCAAATCTTTGGAGCAAGATATAATATAGCACAAAAGCTCTGGATATTAACAATGGATATATTATTCAACTTCTAATTCAAGCTTTGAACTAGGAAAATTTGAGTTAAGTAAAGTTCACTACACAATGGTATAAATATGAGCTTGGTGCTCTGGAACATCAAACTTTTCATTAACATCAAAGTGGGTATGATGGTATGAGACACCATACTCTAAAGGTGATGAATGCCCAAGCTCAAGTCTATTGATCTTCGGAACCAGTTCAAGTATTTAAGAAAAAAGTCCTGAGCTTGGACTATGAAGAAATGCCAACAAATTCATTCAAGATTTGATTTTGTCCAGTTGAAGTTAGGTTCACCAAAAGTGATGAGAACCCTTCTTTCCTACTTCCTAGCAAGAAGCTCGAATTGGACAAAGTATTCCTACCATCTACAAGAAGATTAGTAAGATGTTAAACAGATGTAGAAACTAATAAAAACATCCAAGTTAAATGTTTTGGTCAACCCAACAAGCTCAAATAAATTTTGAAGAGAATCATCAAAGACTTGAAATACTTACAACTTTCCATCAAGTTGTTGGAAGCATCCACCTAGTTGTAGAAAGACCAAAAAGGCTTCAAGTACCTTTCAAAAACATTAAGAACCAAGATAATTTTCCAAAAGGTTCAATGCACTTTCTAAGGGATAATAAATTTACACATAACTGCCTAATTAAATGAATGAGACATCGAAAAGCATTGTTTTAAGCAAAGCCCACTCAAGTGGATAATATTCATACCAATTATCTGTCCAACGCATCAAGATAGACCAAGTAAAGACTAGAGCTAGGAACATGCTTGAAAAAGATTCAATCCTTTCACTAATCCTCAAATAAGAACAAGAATTAGAGAATCGATCAAGAATGCTTTCTAATCCACCTTTAACATTCTTTTCATATTTTGCACTAGGTCTAACTTATGAAGTGTAAAGCAAGTTGGTGCATAGTATGATTTGGGCATGGAATAGAACACACACGGATTCCCCTCTTTTCAAATTGAGTCTCGTATATAATCCTCTTCAAATTAAAGACTTGAATCAAAGAGAGACAACCATGCTCCTTAAATAGGACCATGGGGCTTGGGGGAATGTTGTCGTATAGCTCATAACTTGAAGCATATTTTCAAGATGAAAATATCCTTTGAGAGAAAAAAATTATAAAGTAGCTTGATAAAGGTTAAATTCAAGTTCACATTATGATATTTTGGAGTAAGAAACATGAATTTAACTTAGTCTAGCGATTAAGTCCAATGGAAGGGAAGGACAAGGCCATGGGTTCAATCCTCAGAGTCTATATGCAATATCACTTTGTCAATAGAGCCTTCTAGAAGCATCTAACTCAAGTTAACTTGAGTTCGCTCAAGTACACTGAGACACATGGTCGGCCTAACTTGAGTGAACTAGGACACCTAACATGTGTCATCCAATTATGGTTACGCATGCATCTTTTTGGTTAAGCATGCTCATGCAAGCTTAACTCCAAAGATCACCCTCAATTAGGAAGGCTACATATTAATTGGTTGGGAGGAGAATTCATCGTCATTTCTTGTATGTATGGAAGAAGTATGATAACCCCATATACTTTAATGCCACTTAGTGAGCCTTTTCTACCTCCTTGTGTCAATTGGCAAGCTCATCTTCATAGCTCTCTTTTTGTGCATTAAGCCTTGCAAGTTGGTTTTCCACCTTAGTTGGCATGCATATTGACTTTTGAGACCTATATACAATGCATGGGAAGTCAAGCTTGGTGCCTGCATAGCCATGTGTTGTGCCCTACTATGTTCAGTAAGAGTGCATATGATTGGCATGGAGCAAAGACAGGTCCTTGGACACTCTTGTCCAAGTGGCTTGTCGTAGTCAAAATTTTTCATGTTTTCTTAGTTTTGGTAGTTCCATGAGAGCTCCACAATTTCTTGGCTATTCTTTATTCATATATACATCCAAAATCAAGAAAAGGGAATTAAATCAAGAGCAAAGAAACCATGTAAAAGAATGGTTTTCTTTTAAAAATGCACATGCTTTTTCCTTGGCTTCTCTAAAGCCCCATATATTTGCTTCTCCATTGATCATTCTCATTTCATTTTTGAAGAAAGTGTGAAGGCCCTTTTTTTATATCCCTCTTAGTGTACAACATTCCCCCTTATTAAGTCATGTCATCTTTGACATGATCTTGGCACATATCTGAAGTGGATGTGACTACTAAAATGATTATCATTTGAGAAACATGTCATTCTCATATTGAACTTGGCATCACATCCCAATTTTTCTCGTAATCTTTGAGACTACTCTCATGTAGTTTGCTCGGTAGCGGAAAGATTATGCTTATAACTCTTGTAGTACTTATAGTGACCATTTGTGAGATTCTACGATTGAAAGATATGGATTTCTTGTCTCATTTATCCACATGCTTGGAACATGTGACCATCACTTACCTAAGGTCTTTAAAAAATCTTCCATACTTTGCTATCCTTAAGCAAGACCATTCATTCTCTTCGAGATGCAGCTCAATTATTATTAGTGGTTTTTTATTACTTGTTTTCACACTTGATTCACATCTCCTCCCCAAAGAGGTCAATCTTGCATTCCATGTGTGAAGACCTTGAGCTTATTTTCTCCAACTCTTTTCAAGAGCAATATCTTGTCACTTGACTCCAAGTTTCTAATTCTTAGCTTGTCATGCTTAATGTCTAGAATATCCATGTGTTGTGCCCTATTATGCTCAAAGTGCATATAATTGATATGGTGCAAAAAGAGGTTCTTGGACACTTATGTCCAAGTGACTTTTGAAATATGGTGATCTATGGAAAAAGTTAAACAAATAAGATTTACAAGTAAGGGATTATGTAAGTGTAAAGTGAACTTTGAACTTTGAAATTCCATGATGGATTGGTCACCAATACTCTTGGAAGCAAGAATCAAACATCCAAGTACACTTGATGACATCAAGAAGTAATTA